>OZ005652.1:166526963-167016943 GCA_963930645.1 Salticus scenicus
CCCTGTTCTTTCTGATTGATGTTTATTTTCTCGTCAAATAAATTTGAGAAGGAGTGTTTGCGTCGTTCTGTAATAAATTTTAATTTTTTAAATCGTCTTGTTCATTGAAAATAACTAAGATGTAATAATTGATTAAATAAATTTTTAATGAAAAATATATAACTGGTTTCAATGGTAATCATTTCATCATGAAAAATGCCATTTACAAGAATATTTCTTTGCATTATTATTACATAAAGCAAGATTGCTTTTCTTTTCCTTTTAAAAGAAAAGAAAGAAAAATCATGCATTTTTCTTATTTATTACAATAGCCCAGTAAGATATTGATTTATTTTTATATAAGGAAAATATGTATATATATATATATATATATATTTATTTAAATTAATGACTGTAATGATTCCTCTAAATATTAAGGAGATTTTTCTATTTTTTGGAGATGTTTTAGACTTGAATCCTTTACCTTTCACACACGTATTTATATTAATCCATTAAGTATATAGTGACCAATTAGAAGATGAGTTGGAAGAGAATTTCTTCCAGTGGGAGACCAAAAGGTTCACCCCGGATGATTCCAAATTTTCTATTGAGATTTATAATTAAATAAAAATAAGAAATCTACTTTCCTCTTTCAAAATTTTATAATGTAGCCCTTTTTGCAATATATACTTTCCACCAGCGGCCGAGAGGTTCTGCTCTAGTAGAGACGAAGTGCTAATACGATTCCAAGTCGCTCCCGTTGACTTAATCATTCGGTGTTTTCCGTGGTCTTCTCCGAAACGCACGTAAATATGGGCTAGAACCTCTTAAAAAGAACCCCACGGAGGGCATTCCATCTGGGCCTAGGAACCATCAATACCAATACCTTTCAATATAGAAATATTTTTGTTTAGTATCGTCTGAAAGAGTTACGCAAATTTATCTCTTTTCAATTCAAATTATGGCACCTTTGCAGGAAAATTCGAAATTACATTTTAATTTTATACATATTTTTTCCCCTAAAAATTAAAAAAAAAGACGCTTTAAGATATTACCTTTTTAACTTTCTTTAATCCTTTGTACACAGAACAACCTAAAAATAGCCGAGTCAATTCTCCCCTACGTAGAATTAAATACTACGATACGTTTAAACCTCTAGCTATTTTTGGCTCGTCTTGGCGACGTCATGGCAAACCTAATAGTGACGTCATCATTAAGCTCAGACGAGTTTCAGAGAGGAAAATGATGATACCCTGAAAAGAGAGAAAATGGTTAGAATGATCACAGGGTGATTGAAGATGCGAAGATGCTTAGAATGATGCGTCTCTGTTGAGAACCGGTGTTTTTTGAAGAGGGATAACTTAAGGGAAGGTAATAGACAAAACAATTTCTAATATATTGCAAAAAACAAAACATGCACAATCCTGCATGTTGAAGGCTGGCCTGTATTTAACGTGTCATGCTGAAAAATGCAAAAGCTGAATAATTAATGAAATGCATTTTTTATACATAATAAATTCATTTCTTTTTTCGACGTAGGGTAATATTAATAGTTATGATATCATCTTCCCCACAGAAAAATATATTGTTTAATGTTTTATTATTTATTTATTTTTCCATGAAGTTTTCTTTTTTAATTTTTTATTTATTTAATGACTAAAATTTCAAAATATGAATGTATTATGTTAATGAATATATAAAATATTTTCCATTTTTTCCCCATGAAGTTTTTTTTTTTTTTTTTTTTTTTTTTTAATTGTTAAAATTTTAAAACAAAAAATCATTTAAGTTATTGAATATATACATACGAATATTTCCTATTTTCTCTATTTAATTTATTTAAAATCTTTAAAATTTCAAAATATGAAGGCATTTAAATTAATGAATGCATATAAATATTTTCTATTTTTTACAAGAAGTTTATTTAAAATTGTTAAAATTTCAAAAAATGAATGCACTTCAGTCAATGAATATATATAAATGTTTTCCATTCTCTCCATGAAGTTTATTTGAAAATAATAAAATTTCAAAATATGAATGTATTTAAGCTAAGGAATATACAAAAACATTTTCTGTTTTCTCCATAAAGTTTATTTAAAATTGTTAAAATTTAAAATTATAAATATCACGGTTAAAAATTTAAATAAATATTTTCCACTCTATCCATGAAGTTTATTTAAAATAGTTAAAATTTGAAAATAGAATGCATTTAAGCTAATGAATATGAATATGAATACTTTTTATTTTTTTCCATGAAGTTTATTTGAAATTAGTAAAATTTCAATACATGAATTCATTTAAATTAATGAATTTATTTGAATATTTTCCATTCTCTCCATGAAGTTTATTTCAAATTGTTAACATTTCAAAATATTAATGCATTTAATTTAAGGAATATATATAAATATTGTTCATTCTCTCGATAAAGTTTATTTAAAATTGTCAAAATATAAATGCATTTAATTTATGAAATATATATAAATATTATTCATTCTCTCCATGAAATGTATTTCAAATTGTTAACATTTCAAAATATTAATGCATTTAATTTAAGGAATATATATATAAATATTGTTCATTCTCTCCATAAAGTTTATTTAAAATTGTCAAAATATAAATGCATTTAATTTAAAAAATATATATAAATATTATTCATTCTCTCCATGAAGTTTATTTCAAATTATTAACATTTCAAAATATAAATGCATTTAATTTAAGGAATATACATAAATACTTTCCAGTCTCTCCATGAAGTCTATTTAAAATTGTTAAAATTACAAAATACGAATGCATTGAAATTAATGAATTTATGTGAATACAGTTCCCGCCGCTTATTAAAATCACATTCGTTCTGAGCCAAAGTGATTTTATTAAGCGGCTGATTTTTATATCCGGCGAACGTTTCTGCCCTTAAGGAAAATGTATTACTTCCCTGAATTTCGAAAGAAACTTCAAAAGGTAACGAATAATATAATTAGTAAACAATATTAATTAATTTTTGGCAGATAATTAACTAATTGTTTCTTCGATATAAGTAAATTAAACGCATTGTAAATTCCCACATGCACTTTCGTTAGAGAAAAATCATCATTACTTTACCAAAAGTTCACGCGGTTCTTATAAATTTAAAATCGTTCCGTTTAAACCTCATGAATTATAGTAATTTCAAAATAAGAACTAGAAATTCCTTCTAATAATTAGAAAAAAAATAATCATTTCAAATCAAATTTGTGTTTTATAACTGCGCTTTGAAGAATACGTTCCTTGAAATTGTTACGGAGATAAGTTGCGGGGCGTGTTTAATTTGTAACTGTGCTGCAAGTGTAAAATCTTGGACAATGAGCGATAAAGAAGGGTTTGTTGTGCTTTAATTTCATTTTTCTATTAAAAAAAAAAAAAAAAAAAAAAAAAAAAAAATCACAATGTAAATAAAAAAATTTTTTAGCGTGCATAAATGATATTTCATTTCTGTTAAAAAAAAAAAAAAAATCACAATGTAAGTAAAAAAAAATTTTAGTCTGCATAAATGATATTTTTAGCTGCTGAGAAAATATTTTTGAATTTATTAACCGGCGATGCTGATTTTATTAAGCGGCGGCTTTAAAAGTAGTTTGTATTGATTTGATTCCGGTCTTGACGATTTGATCAGATAAAGCGGCTGATTTTATTAACCAGTGATTTTATTAAGCGGTGGTTACTGTATTTTCTGTTCTTTCCATGAAGTTTATTTAAAATTGTTAAATTTTCAAAATATGAATGCATTTAAGTTAATGAATATATGTATGAACTTTTTAATTTATTTTCATAAAATTTATATAAAATTATTAAATTTTTAAAAATGTTAATACATTTAAACTAGTGAATATGTACAAATATTTTCTCCCTTTCGCAAAAGAAGTTTACTTAAAATTGTTAAAAGTTAAAATTTCAAAACACGAATGCATTTAAGTTAATGAATATGTATGAATATTTTCTATTTGCCACATGTTCATTATTTAAAATTTCTAAAATTTCAAACTATCTGTACATTCGTGTTAATGAATGCACTGATATATATGTATATGAATATGTGAATCATCTATAGAAACATTAATTTAAAAATTTTATTTCAGTGCTGCGTTAAATATTCGTAAATAATAACGTACATATATTTTTACATTCTTTTATATGTATAAAAAGAAAGTATTGGACTCGTAAAAATTTTACACTTCCAGTTTTCGATGAATTTTCATGTTTTGAGACATCCTGGACACGATTTGACCAGATATCTTGTTCAAATGACGAAATATCTTTAACAAAAATAAACTTTCTTTTGACCAAATAGCTTTATTGATATCCAAAAATTTGCTGACGCTATATCTCACGAACTAAAGGACAAAATTAAACCAAATTTAATATTTAGGTGGATTTTGACTTAAACTGGTGCTCATTACATTTGGTGATCAATCATTCAATAAGTGACGCTGTCATCTTACTTTTTCATAATTTTTCACATAGCAGTATAGAACAAAATTTCATATAAATGTACATAATAAGTATAAATTTAAACTTTTCAATGCGAAATTTAAAAATATAAATATTTATCATAATAATAGTCCACCAGAAAAACATTTTGTATATGTTGGGGCATCGCTTTCCCCAGTTGTAAGTTTTCAGTTTGGGTATCTTTTGAAAGAACTAGTCAATGCTTTTTAAACGAATGGTTGGACTATAGATCTGTGATAATTTAAAGTAAATTTATAGATTTTTTTTTTTTCCTTTAAAAGAAAGAAAAAAAAAATCACCAGATACTGCCCCAGAATTGACTTTCTTTCGGCATTTAGTGTTATATTTTCTTGATATAGGCCAATCGTCTGCATTCGACAAAAAAAAAAAAAAAAAAAAAAAAAAAAAAAGATTTTGATAAATAATAATATTTATATAAAATTTATACTGAGTAAATTTGTATAGGATAATATAGAAGAATAATGTTTTGTAGGGGACACAACATACTAGTTTTCTTTTATGCTTAGGATCAGCATTAATTGTTACTATAAAAGTTTATTGAATGCTTAGATGTCAAAGATGAATAGTTGTTACATTATTTCTACAAGGGATATTTTAATTTTACATGAAAAATTATGAAACCTTTCGCATTATTTTGTGTGGAAGCGACAGAAAATTAAATATGTATTCCGAACTGATCCCCATGCATATATACTATTTTTTATAAAAGCAATATAGCAGATATACAAAATTTAATTAGATTCCTATCAGATTAACGGCAAAATATTATTCATAACCTCATACATCATGCAAATATATGCATTTAAAAAACATGTAAAAATCATGCAAAAACATAAAATTAAATATAACTTTTTTTTTTTTTTTTTTTAAGCGTTATAACTCTTTTATTTAAATTTTTTTCATGAATTCTGTGATGAAATAACCATAATGTAAAAAAAAAAAAAAAAAAAAAAAAAAAAGAAAGAAAGAAAGAAAGAAAGAAAAATATATATATATATATATATATATATAAATATATATATATATATATATATATATATATATATATATATATATATATAATACTCATTGCTAAAATATTACATTTTTTGAACGAATTACTTTTTATGACGTTCGCCACATTGCGCCAGTTACAGGAATTTTTGTTACTCCATTCATCTAATTACATTTTGAAGCATAATTGGCATTTATGACATATTGAAAATTCCTCATATTCTTAACCTTGAAAACATATGATTGTACATCTGTAACTTTCAGAGAAATAATTTTGATATCTTAGACTAATATTTTACGAGTTTGAGAAAATGTCACGTCACTCTCTCCAGGCACCCCCCCCCCCCTCCAAAATAAATAAATAAGTAAATAAAATAAATATATAAATATGTAAATAAATATATGTATATATAAATCAATAAAAATCTGTTTATATAATAATAATAATAATAATTCATCATCAAAATGATCAAACACCAAGAAAAAAGACGTGAACGAATGAATAATGAGCCACATATGGAAATGAAGCCTAATACAAGGAAAATTATACTTAGAAAGTTAATATGAATTATTTCTAGAAATACTGGTGGATGGGATTATATATAGAAAATATAATCAAAGAAAAAATAATAACTAGAAGAAGAAGAAGGAGCAGACCGCCACGGCTTAGGAAGGATGAGGAGGGTTAAACAAGTTTTCCGGGCGCTTAACTTTCTCCAAATCCGCTATAAGACCATATGGTAACAAAGTAAAAAAATAAAATGAAGAAAATAATTACTGAAAAAAAGAAAGAAATTAAAAGTTAAAACTTAACGAGAAAACCAAGAAATCTATATATTAATAGGCAAGCATAAAATTTGTTGTCCCTTTTTAACATATTAATTATGGGAGTAGAGGGTTGAAAATGGTATAATTCGAAAGGTATGGTTAGCCGGAAGGTGCGAATACAAATATTATTTTCTTACGATGTCAAGAAGGTATTTAAAAATACATTTATTTTTTTATGCATTTCCCCCCATTTTTCCCTTTTATACACGTATTCCTTCACATCAAAAAATACCTAAAAGTAGAAAGTTGTTAAATCTGGCAATTTCATAAAGCTCAAATAAAACCATAGACACAGTAATTTGTATAATGTAGCATCACTATACGCAAGCGAAGTGATGACGTCACTGTCTGTCCATGGAGCCATGAAAAGGATTTTCTATGTTAATTGTCCATTGAATTTTTTGTAAAAAATTATTAAAAAATAACGGAAATTATCTGCCGATTTTAATTCCGATATTTGGGTATAGTTATATATAAGTTACTGCCTACATGTGTTTGATTGAGTTATTTTTTTCTGTAAAATTGATAAAATTTTAATTTAAAATCACAAAACTCCAGAAAAAAAAATGGCAAACTTCCAGTTGCGAATGTAAACATAAACATTTCATTTCAAAGGGAGATATTTAAACAATAAATATTCAACTAATATACTAAATAAAAGGAAAATGGATTTGTTACTAACTGCTGCATGTATAAGTAGACGATACGGAAAAAAATCCGATTTCCGTTTTTTGCTGAATGTACATGTTTTGAGCTTTCTTTACGTTTCAATTAACTGAAATTGGCTACTTATTTTTTTTAAAAAGTGTCTTTATGGCTAGCTTTTGTGGGTAGAAGAAGCAAGTAGAAGATACATAAAAACTTTTGATTTCCGGTTTTCGAATTTTTGATGAATTTACACGTTTTGAGATTTCCTTGCATTTTAATTAAGTGAAATTGACTACTTATTTTTATTTTTTAAAAAGTGGATTTATTATTCTTTCCTCTGCATATATAACTAGAAAATATAAGATTAAAAAAAGTTTTGGATTTTCGGTTTTCGATAAAGTTACACGTTTTGAAATTTCCCGAAATCAATTCGACGATTTTTGAAAAATATCTTTTTTTTTTTTTTTTTTTGTTCAAACACTGTACTTTATGAACCAATCGAATTAATTTAACAGAATTTGATACTTGGTTGGGCCTTGGTTTGACATGGTACCTATTAGCTTCTGGGCTGTATCCCACAACAAGGGGCGTTTTCACGTTGCGATTTTCTCTCATTTCAGGAAAGGCTAACATCTACAGAGAGAAATAGTTATATTAAGTAAAACTCTGCTGATTCAGTTAGAGTGAATATCGGCAAACAATTGCCGCAGCTGTGTTGCAATTGCATTCCGTTTAGGACAAGGCAATAAATTTGCTTTGCCTCGCTTTGCAAAAAAAATGGTCGAGTTTCGACCACTGGGCGATACTAGTAATTAATTAATCAACATAATATTTATATGACTATAAAGTAGAGAAATCGATATTAAGGTTTAAAATCAGATTTTTGGAGACTATTTACGAGTTGAGTAATTTTAAGGACATAAACAACTCGTGTTAGGCAACATTTCATAATATTTAATGACACTCATTAAAACCAATTGCAATTAAATACAATAATTTATATAAAGACACATTTTATGATTTTCAAACGTACATGATGTTATAAGATAAAAAAGAAATTTCAATGAACAGAAGTAAAATACATCGTTTAACTTGTTACAAATGTTACATTCGTCCCTATTAAACGACCTTATATATGTTTGTTTACATTGATTTTAGCGTTTTCCTTCATTTTTAACACTTTCCAATAAAGTTGAAAAGTGTTTATAACTTCGGTTTGTCCATACAGGACTACACTAAAATATTCAGATACATTAAGGACAACAATTAGAAATTGCTGGAATTTACCGTTTATGTTAAGCATTTTTATCCCTTTCAAACAATGTTTAAAAGCGATTATGAATTCAATTGGTCTACTTGTTTGTCTATCTGTCATTCTGTATGCACATTATGTAATCCTGTACGCTAAGTATATTGAAAGTTAAAGGATGCAATGGGTACGTACTGTTGGACATTATTAATAATCTGTGCTAAACGCATTATTTTTCGTTCTTGTTTCTTTTTAAAAGAAGAAAATATATTTGTTATAATAATTATAATTTTACTCTGAAATATTTATTGGCGCAAAATATTTTCTTCGTAAAATGAATTCCATGCAGTTAAAATTGCACTTTTTATTTTATTATATTATTTATATCATATTTGTTATAACTGTAAAAATTCTCGTGTAATTCATATCTTTCATGTAATAAATTTAGCTAAATAACATAGAGCTATAAGTATCAAAAACTGAAATGTTTCAATTAGCGTTACAATATGACATTTTTCTTTTCAATTTTAAATAATGTGGTTTAATCTGGTAACAGTGTAAAATAATCTGGTGTGTCACTCACACGACTTTCTCTTGCCCTGAAATTTAATACTATAAATACAGGTTGGAGATTAAGAGGTAAGATAACGTGTTATGTAAACCTATGTTAAACAGTTCAAATTAGGCTTCGGAAGAGTTTTACATTATAATTAGTTCTGTGTGAGGGGGGCTATCGCTCCCTGAACCTCCCGTTTCATTAATGCACCTACATTTGTATAGAATTTAAATCTGTTATTAAAACTTCACTTAAAATTATTCAGACAATTTTCACATGCAACATTCTTTGAAACTTATGAATCTTGATCAAACTTCTTTAGCAATAGCAATAAACATATTAACTTCAAAATGCAACATTTGGATCTCCTAAATTTATTCGTTTTTAGGTCACTCTAAGATACACAGACAAAGATCAAACGTTAAAAACGTGACTGCGGTAATCGGGCAGCCTCAAAACGTGTAAATATACAAAAAATAAGCTATGAACATTTAGCTTAAAAACATACATTATTTACCATATCTCTATGAGGAATTCATTTCAATTCCCGAACAGCTTTCCTATAAATGGTAAAATATTATTAGCAAAGCACATCCACAAACGACAAAAAAGAATGTTATCGCTTAAATATTTGCAGGTCTGTACACCTTTCGAAAATTATATACAGACCACATGATGCACCTAAATATAATCCTACAGTAATAATACATGGCCCAGCCTAAAATACACTTCCATCGATTTGCAATTATTGTTGCACTTTTATCTAGTTCTTTTGTATAGCCCTGTAAACGAACAGTGAATAATTTCCCTACCATATTCTACATGAGACATGTTTTTACGCATATAAAAAATATATATTCGTTTCATTTGGTTTAGTGTAGTCTATAGATGTTAAACTCGACTTACATGCAATTTCCCCCATAGACGTAATGTATTTGAATTCTCTTGGGTGTCCCTGTACACTAACCATATTTGCTTCATCTCAACGAAAAGCTTAGTGTAGCATTTCTATATCATACACATTTAGAATACCAAGTTTGGATTTTCTGCTACTATTTGTTCTTGAGCTATGCTAATAACACACACACAGACCATTCACTAAAAACATGATTTTCGGATTCAGGGCACCTCAAAACGTGTAAATATAACAAAAACTCACGTTCAAAAATTTTACCATAAACCATACTTTCTCTACCTTTTGGGTAAGAGAAAGTAAAAACTATAAATATTTAAAATTTAAAAGTAAGTATATTTTAAGAAATGGTGTATATTCATTTCGTAGGAAATACTTGTAATCTATGTATATTAAGATGCATTATTGTTATTATTATCACTTGTTGTTATTGTTGTTGTTGTTATTGTTATTATTACGCTTACAAAAATGTACATAAATAGAGAATTAAGCAAGATTTTAGAATAACAAAATTTCTTTGTGGCTTAACAAAATTTTTTAAAAGGAAATGTTTCTCTCTTTGTCTGTTTACGATGTGCAGAAAAAGCTATTGCACATACAATTCTGAAAAAAAAAAAAAAAAAAAAAAATCTATATAAAAGAATGCGTATAGTTTTACAATATACCTTTAGAATTTCGGTATTCCGAGGAGATTTTTATGTTTCATGCGGTTTTTTCCAACATTTTCCTTCGAGTTGTAATTTTAAGCTGATGCCAATAAAAATAAAATGCTTACAACTTTTTATTTTATGTACTTTTTTAACATAAAAGAAATATTTTTTTTATACGTAACTAATAATTAAAAAAATTTAAAAGTTACACTTTTACCATGAAAATTTTCTGACAAAGTTGACGTCATAACAGCTTTGAAATTATTAAATACTAGCAAGATCGTGCGAAATTTTCGCATTTTACTTCTTTCTTTATTTGGTTTAAAAATTCGAAACTCATAAATCTTTATTCACCTGAATTTGAATTATTACTAGAACCGAATTAGCTGTAATTTATGGTACTTCTTGGCCTGTTTCTAATAAATCGCCAATTTGGGGCTATTTTGTTTTATCTTAGGAAGTTACAACGCTTTAGGATGGATGGATGGTTGGGTTTAACGTCGCACTAGTGCTGCGCAGATGGGCAATTGGCGACGGTCTGGGACACACCCCAAGAGGTAGTCCGGAGGCATGCCATCACAATCTTGATACTCCACGGAAGGGATGGCTCTCCCGCTTCGGTGACCCCCAGAGGTATAATTTTTTATGGGAACATGGAGGACTTTGCGGCCACGACAGATTTTACGTGCACCAGCCACCATTAGTGTACACGACGGTCTTTGGCCGGCTCGAGTACCGAACCCGCAATCTTCCAATTACGAGGTTTGTGCTTTACCGACTGGGCTACCGCGGCCCTACAACGCTTTAGGAGAAACCATGAATCAATGCCATATTCAAGATGGCGGAAAATGAAATCACTGCAGAATATGTGCTAAAACCAGCATATACGATATACACACACACACACCTATATAAGCAGTAATAATAAAAATAATAACCTATTTTAATAAAAGATTTTTTTTTTTTTTTTTTTTTTTTTTTTTTTGTCTCTTTGTCTATTTGGAATGTGCAAACAGAAAATTATTTAGAGTTTCTTCTCTAGATAAAGAAATGCGTCAGTTTTGCAACATAGTTTTAGATTTTCGATATTCCTATTAGATTTTATTATTATTATTATTATGTTTTATGCAATGTATTTCCCAATCTTTTGTTTTTGGAATGAATTTTTCGCCTTTCAGCAGGGCAGTCCGATTTAAATCTCCAGATCCTATTATAGTAAAATTAAATTCTCTATTGAATAAACTTCATTCTTATGTAAATAAATCTTACTTTTATCTTGAAAAAATGAATATGTATACTTTAACAGAGTGACCACCGAAGTCGCAAAACCTGTTAGTGTATAAATATATTTAAAAATTGCTCTGAAAATCACTGCATTTAAAATAAATTTATAATACTTATTAAAATGTTCCTGTTTACTTAAATAAAAGAAAAAAAAGCCAGGCTCAGTTATGGGAATCAGATTTAATCTGTCGTAGTTACAAAATTTCCCTTCTCTACAAAGAAAATTTTGTGCTTCAAAAAATGATCAAAATATTAGTTTTTATCTTTACTTAATTTATCAATATTTAATAAAACAAAAGAAAAGTTTTTAATTTATTAAAACCACTATCAATAAGGTTATTTAAAGTAAAAAATTTTCAACATTATCATCCTAAACTTTGAAGGTTGTTGACTTTTAATACAATATGTATGAGAGAGAGAGGGAAGACTAAGAATTTTATCTTAAGAGTAGATTGAATTCCAGGCCAAATTCTATTTTGTCCGCATTTTCCTGGAAGTTCTTGGTGAGATAGAGATTATACTGTGCTTCGAGAGCTTTTTCCCTATTTACGATCCTTAGGATCGGAAAATGTTGCTATATTCTGTGTAACAAGAATTTTTATAATTAGCTGCTACCGCTTCGTCTCAAATTCTCACCCTGTTCAATGAAATTTATAATTTTTAAATTTAACATTTATGGCGATCGATTCAGCCTGATAGTTGTTTGAGGAACATGATAACTATTGATTATTTTTAACCCCTTACAATTTACCTATATTTATTTTTACTGATTTGTCTTGAAAAATTTTTAGATGTAAAAATTCTTTTTATCATATAATTTTGATATAATTTTATCATATAATTTTGAACAGAATCTATCGATAAATATTATTGACATACACTATCTACCAATAACTATTTGGACACTTTCGAATTTAGACATTTTGTCAGATATCTTGAAAAGTTTTGTAGGAATTATGGGAGTATGAAGAACATGTTATACCTCATACATCTCAGCAAAAGTTTTGTCCTGAAGAGGAAAACGGGACAAGTAAAAAATGAAACAAAAGTCAAAATGTTTTGGATCACCGTGTAAAAAGTAATACTTGCAATGCATTGTGGCTGTAGCATTTGATTATGAGGTTTTTTTTATTTTACTTATCTGAATAAATTTTTATAAGGCTACCACATATATTCATTGATATATAGCTGTTTCTTTAAAAAACTACAAAATATACCACTTTTTTTTATTATAACCCATAGGGTATTAAGCCCAGTACAAAGCAATTTTTAGGAAACTCGGCATACTACATTAGACAAAATATACTGCAATCAGAATGCAAAAATGTTAAATATCTTAAGAAATATATGAGCAATTTTACTAAATAATTTTTAATTACGTATGCTCAAGCTATTAAAAAATTTCATTCGCATAATTTAATAGCCTAAAATATTGAGCTACTTATAAGAAAGCCCCAAACAAATATCGTATAAATTAAAAAAATTATGAGAGATAGAATGAGCAGAATTTTAGTTCCTCTCAAAATAAAAGATAAACTATAAGGGGTTTTACTCACATTTTTATTTTGATTCAATATATGCCCAGTGGTAATACAGTGTTCGCTGATTGCAAATACATATTGATAAAAACCCCTATCATCTTCCTTTTTTTTTTTTTTTAAGAGGTACTAAAATTTTGTTCATTCTATCCCTCATAACTTTTTGAATTTCCACGATAATTGTGTGTTGTTTTTATATAAGTAGCTCAATACTTTTAGCTATTAAATTATGCAGATGAAATTATTTAAAAGTTAGCGCATGCGTAGTTAAAAATTATTCAGTAAAAGTGCTCATATTTCGTAAGAGATTTAAGATTTTTGCATTCTGATTGCAGTATGCTGTGTCTAATGTAGTATGAAAAGTTCTCTAAAAATGGCTTTGCACTGGGTCTAATACCCTAGGTGTTATAATTAAAAAAGTGTTATTATTTTTTTGAAAAATTTTTAAGGAAACCGTGATATCTCCATGAATATATGTGGTAGCCTCATAAAAATTTTTGCAGTTGATTGGAATAATCCTCATAATCACATTCTATAGCAAAAACGCATTTCGAACTTTACTTTTTACAGGATGACCCAAAACATTTTGATTTTTGTTTCATTTTTTACTAGTCCTCTTTTTCTCTTCAGGACAAAAGTTTTGTAGAAATATATGAGGTATAACATGTTCTTTATATTTCCAAAGTTTCAAGATAATTTTTAAAGAATTTTTCTAGATATTTGACAAAACGTCTAAACTGGAAAGTATCCAAATACTTATTGGTAGAGGGTGTATAATAAAATTAAGATCAAATATTTACATTACACTTTCACTATATTTAATTAGATTCTAAAATTAATATAACTCACTAGGAAACATTCAAAAGGTGTCGTCTTCAAAAAATATTGAAATAAAATATATATGATTCTACTCTTCATAAAACACCAGAAATTAAAAAAAATTATCGGCTGAAATGAATTACACTGACCACAAAAAATTATCAAAATTAAGCATTTTTGGCGATTTAGCGCTGTTAGGCGATAAGTTCGCCAGCACAGAGATTGCCGTGTACGAACCATGGATGCTCGATGGTACGAACAGAACGGTGTTTTGCTTATCCGCCAAGTACTCAAAATCAATCGCCTAACAGTATAAAATCGCCAAATATGCTTAATTTTGATAATTTTTGTGGTCGCTGTAATTCATTTCAGCCGATATTTTTTTCACTTTCTGGTGTTTTACGAAGAGTAGAATTACATATATTTTTTTTCAATATTTTTTGAACTTTTGAATGTTTCCTTGTCAGTAAAAAACACGAAAAAGTTTCAATTGCTACAGGATCTTATCAACTTACAAAATTCTAAGTGCATTTTAAATAAATAAATAAATAAACATTTAATTACTCGGGAACTCCTGAAGCATTTTAAATTTTAACAACTTTAAAATTATTAATGTTTGAGAGATATTGTTTAATATTTTTAAAATAAAAATATACTGGAATTATAATAATAATAATAATAACTGCCTTAATTCTTTTTTTTTTTTTTTTTTTTTTTTTTTTTATGTACAAAAGCATTATAAATTTAACATTGTAATATATAAAAATGATCACTATTTTTATAAAACAATGCTTAAACTAAATCTGCATTTGAACTTCTATGATCCAAACTTTTATATAAAATAAATCTATAAATACTTTTAAAATTTGAGTGTCTTTTGTAATTTTAATTAAAAACTATTTTACTAAGTTTATTCGAATATAAAATTATAATAGTCTAAATTAGTCTATTTTTTTCAATTATTTTGATAATACATTTTAAAAAACAACACTCCATAAAATTTTTATCTGTCTGTGTGTTCGTTAGTTCGCAATAGGTATAAGCGCAGGTTCTCAGCTAAAAATAAGTTTATAAATACTCCATTGAAAATATTTTAAGCTAGAGTCTACAGTTTATTTTATTCATTTATCTATTTATGATTATTTTTTAATTATGATGAAGTTTCAAGTGAATAAATAAATATGTTGCGTATTTCACAGAGCAAGGTGTGAAAGAGCAGACATCATCTACTTTGATATTAATTTGATTAAACTGATTTTTTCTATAAAAAAAAAAAAGAAGAAGAAAAGTACAGATTTACAATCTTTGTTTAACAAAAACATTAATGATAAATACAATTACAAATGAGAGTGCCAAAGTTCCGTCTTTTCAAGTAAATAAAAGAAAAATAGTAAAAGAAAACTAAATAAATTGTATTATTTCATGTTCAAACATATGACAATTAAACGTTAATTTTATGGGGTTTTTTGAATGCTACATAAACCTAAAATCACTTTACTAAACTTGTTACTTTCAATGAAATGATTCGTACTTACGTTTTACTTCATCGACCATAACTAAAGTCAGGTTGCACTAAATATTTTATCCCAGTGTACCCAACTTAGTTTTTCATGGTCATTCTTTCGCAATCAGTTTCATCATCAAGGGCTGGCATGAAACAAGAGCATTCTTTGAAGGATTTAATTTAAATTAACTGTTAATAAATGTTAACTAGTTTCCATAAAACCACTCAGACATAATAAATCATACTCACTATAATACACTAATTAGCAATGGACTCGACTACACAATCTATGTAGTCTTCGTAAGTCAATTAAGCTTTGTTAGTAAAAAAAATACCTATTTAATCCTCATAAGCTCGTTTTACGTTATGAAATTGTTTCTATGCAGACATACTATGCTCCAGACAGACACAGAAACGATTTTATGACTGTCAACGTAATTGATATATAGAGGAAAGTTGGTGAGTATGGAATAATATTTCTATTTGAACACCCCATAAAAACTGAAGCATTCTGGAACTTTGTGGATTCTAGTATTGCAAACTTCCAAGTGTCTTTAATGTATTTTGATGGTTTTATGTTACAAAAAATAGAGTTTACATGCAAAAAAAATTAGTTAAAAAAAAGTTATTTTTGGATAATACGGACTAAGCGGGTAATGTGGAATAGTTATGAAATATAGAATACACATTTCCTTAAAGCATAATATGAAATAGGGTAACATTTTTACAGAAAACTTCGAATAATTGCAATACAAGCATTTTTATTTTGAAGTTATTGTTGAAAATAAATACTATTGATAAAATTATTAACATTCAAGTTTTACGAAAATTGCAAATAATATAGAATAGATGGTGTTCCATATTACCCAAATCGCCATTTTGAGAATAAATCAACTTCAACCACCTGTTGGTAGCAATAAATTCATGGGAATCAGACTCACTAACTGAACTTCCCTACCGTAGACACTAGGTTTTTACTCATTTTACTTCTTCCTAAATTACAGAATTTGTAAGATTTAGCTCCAAAAAAGTATGAATCCTGTTATAATAAAGAAATTCCTTGACACAAAAACTGCTCTTCTCACTGACACAATGGGAAGTATCGTTCATATTTCAGGCCCAGTGAAGACGTTTGCCGTGCTTCGGTAGGTTGCAGCTCCGTACACAGAGGACAAATAACATAATTCCGTTTTACTAGATTATTCCATATTCCTCACCGTTTCCTTATATATTTGGCAGTATATTTTGCTTTTAGTTAAGAAACTTCAAGATATGTACTTTAATGGAAATCATAAAATTTTCATACACATTTTTTTTTTTTTTTTTTTTTAATATAAGGATAATATTTATAGATCTTAACGAGTTCTTTCTATTGCATCAAAATTCCTCAAAATCAATCAGTTAGACAAAGTCTGCTCAATCCAAAAGCGAGCCCAGGCCAAAATGTGCATTCGGACCTCCTACCTTACTTCCTTTGACAGAATAAATGGTTGGAGGATTAAGGCCGATTGACTCCTTATGTGTCCTAGGCCTATAGGGGGAATGCCCTCCGTGGGGGTCTTTCTAAGGGGTCCTAGCCCGTATTTACGCGAGTTTCGGAGGAAACCACGGAAAACTCCGAACGGCTAGGTCGATGAGCGCGACCTGGGATCGAACCCGGCACCTCCCATCTACCAGCTTTGAGCGCAGAACCGCTCCTTGACAGAATAAATAAATAAATATTTTTCATGTATTGAAATGCATTATGTAAACATTTGAAGGGGCTTTCCTAAATATATAATGAAAGTTTTCTAACATCATGAATAAAACATTTTTTTTTTTTTTTATCTTTTAAAAAAAGGGCTTTCATATATATATATATATATATATATTAATATCCATTTTAGAGTGGAATTACAAAAAAAAAAAAAAAAACACTAATAAAATTACACAATTTACAGCATTTTGATTAGCATATTACAGCAATAAATAAGTAAAAAATCTTTGTAAATACACCACAAGTTGATTTAATAATAATAATAATAAAAAATCGCAAGAATTGTTTTGGGTCGAAATAAAATCGCGACCCTCCGTTAGGCGAACAAAATAAGTACGAGTGCAGAGTACATAACCGTTTTGTTTACTGCATTCATGCCTACTTTTGTGATGTTATTTGCTTCAATATTTGATCTAATAAAACGAAAGTAAATATAACATCGTATGATTGTATTGTAATGGTTGTTAGAAACAAAAGAAACATACAAGAATAACACACCGAGACCATATTTATAAAGAAAAAGGTACTCAGTCAGGAAAAGGGAATCGTCTATGAAAAAGTTCGCACTAAATAAAATACATGAATAAATCTATTACATGACGTAGCATATATATCTTAATTAGATATGCTCAAAAGCCATACATTTATTTATATCTTCATTATATTATGAAATATTAAATATAAAAATGGTCAGACCTTTTATACACACTTTGTATTGTTTCTAAATTTTCAGGTTTCGTTATCTATTTAACAAAATTAAAGCGAAAGGCGATACTGATATGTGAAGCTTTTATATAAAAAAAAAAAAAAAAAAAAAAAACTTTTGTATTGAGTTAAAGAATTCTTTATTTTTCTCAGCATCTTTAACTGAGAAAGAGAAACACAATGTATGCGTTGACATTATCTTTATGTAAGTTCGCAACTGTTCTAATTAAAAATTCATTAACTACTATTCAAAATTAAAGTTACTTCTATTGTTTGCCATTAAGATAAGATGAAATTCTTTTCATGTCACTTTTCATGAAAGTGTTTTTACCAAATGATTTAGCTGAACTATATAAATAGAACACAAACTTTTCTCGTTAGTAAATAAAGAAAAAGTAAGTGTTTTACCCTTGTTTCCAAGGGTATTAGTACACCACGCCTACACGTCTCGAAATAAAATCGATCGTTTAACGCCTAAATCTTTTAATTTTTTTTTTCTTTTTGAGAGGGATAATAGAAAAGTACAAAGTCTGGCGAAAAATAAATACTTATTTATAGGTTAAGAATTAGAAATCGCCCTTTAAAATGAAAATGTCCTTATTTTCTTTCTATTGACAGGCAAGTCTCTAAACTGTTGAATTTGAGTGTCGTAATTTATAAATCATTTTCGAAAATTCTCTAAATTAATTTTATTAAATATTATTTATTTATTTATTTAAAGTGTTCCCGAGTGTTTTTTTTTTTTTATAAAATAAATGAATAAATAAATAAATAAATACCCGGTTAAGGGGAAGAAAAAAAAAAACTTTTAGCACTCTTGAGTTAAACTTAGAATTTTTTAAAAAGTTTTCCTGCATAATTTAATGGTAATTATTTTTGTTTTCCTATTATGTTTTTACTGAGATGTCGGGTAAATTAACAATGATATTTTGGATTCTTTAATCCATTGCTATTATCAGAAATATCTTAGTATTTTTTTACATCTTGCAATATTTTGCTCATGAAAACAATGTTGCAAAGGAAAAGTATTTCAAAGTAATTCTCACATTTTCATATTTAATTTGGATTAATGTTCATTTGATGTGTTATTTTTGTTTTGTGTGTTCGGTTTTTGCTCTTGTTTACACATAGTTTTCAGTTCACATATATGTGTATAATCAGGAAGACTTAAAAAAAAGAAAATCTAAGCTTAAAATCGATATTACCAAACGACTTTTTTAGCCTAGTTTCGTTAAATACATGTGTATACATTGTATCCTTATAAGTTCTATGTTTAAACATAACTAAGAATTTCCTTTCAAGCAGTTGTGTATTTGATGGATAGATTTATTTTAATATCATATAAAAGAATAATAATAAATATTTTTTAGTTGTCTTCATATAAAATTTATAGAAAAATGCTACAACGAATGAAGATAGTATACAACTGTTGCGAGGTTATAAATGTTGTTTATATTTCGAGTGAATTGGTCCTTAAAAATAGGTTAAACTTTCCGACCCCACCACCACCACCACCACAAAAAAAAAAAAAAAAAAAAAAAAAAAAATCTGTTACTTATATACAGGGGTGTGAGATTTTTATATGTAAAAACCCAAAATAACGTGTAAATAAAATGTTTGTTAACAAAGGGAAATTAAAAAATTAAATGTAGATGTTGAATTATGTTAGTATCCTAATTTTTGCAATATTTTAAATAGAATTAATATTTTATAGAAATTTATAACGTGTAATTTTCAACGTACTAATATTTATATTTATTTGAGTTTTAAGCGTCGGTTTTTAGAGTCTATTAGACGAGAAATCTTTATTACAGTATGGTCAAAATCCAGTGGTATGTTTTATTCTATAGCTAAAACAGCTTAAGTCTTTGTAAATCAGAAAATCTTTCTTGCCTAATTGTGCGGTAAAAATAATTACCCAGTGTTCTGAGCTTATCTGATTGGCACAATTAAAAACACTTTAATTACTAATGCGATCATCGGAAACGCATTATTTAAATACCACTCTTTGATATAAACCAGGAGATTTTTAATATAGGAGTAATATGTGCGTTCTTAATTATATGAAACAATCATAATCCAGGTAGCAAATTTCTTTCTTTCTTTCTCTTTTCTTATTCTTTTTTTTTTCCATATAACTGAAATATTTCCTTTTTGTTCTTCGACATCTGATCCGGATAATACTAACTAATGGGCAAACAAAACAATTATATGTTCTCATTAAATGGAAAAGAAATCTCAGAGAAGGGAAATGGAGGATTATAGAAGGAGATATCACTTTTTCATCTTTAAGAGAAGCATTATGTATAAAAGAAACATTGTAAAATTATGTTGTTAGGCCATTTCTTGGTAGGGGGGGGGGGGGGATTCTACTTAATAAAACTGGCGACACGAATGCGCCTTTCCTTGCTCTTCCTATTTACCGCCCTTACTTATAATTAAAAACTATTAAATCATAATTAAAACTGTTAGTGATATTTTACTATTTTATTTCCATAAGCCTGTCTCAGGGTATTTATCATAAAATTGAAATTCTAGGTTAAAGAGAAAAAAAAATTGAAAAATTGTGTATGCTTATAAAAAGTATTTATGATCTGAATGTTTTAATTTTCTTTTTTTTTTTTTTTTTTTTTTTTTTGAGCATTCATTTATTTTATTTTTTTTAATTAATTTCACAATTTGTATACAAAACTGTAAAGCTATAAAAGATTCAAAATACAAAGAATTTATGATTTGCTCTCTTTGAAAGCGCACTTTCACTAGAAATTGTTTGAAGAAGGTTATTATTAGAGGTAAATCAATAATTTATAATTATTTTAATTATTTTTAAACGAATAGAAACAGATGGAAAATAACGCGAAACCTTTTCAATTTTTAAGTGTGCAGATTTCAAATTTCGCACTACAGACATATTATTACTTTGAGGAATGTCATTTATATGCAATATCTGGTGAGTTTCTATTGTAAAATATCTTTCGAGTATTCTCGTCTTTTGTAAAATTCGATTATTGACAAAGCTTATCACCAGTCAATATTTAATTTTACTGGAAATTGATTAAAAATTTTCTTTTTCGTGTTTAATGATAGTATTTGAAAATGAGATATAACAGATCAATTCATTTTATTAATTTTATTTGTGAAGGAATAATCTAAAAAAAAAAAATAATAATTCTTACACTACAAAACTTTTTTTTTTTTTTTTTTTTTTTTTGGGGGGGGGGGGTGAAAATGCAGCACTCTATTAACATAAACACTGCACAAGTTGCTATATACACATATATTACAGATAGTTCGGTAAAGACAACTGTCGTCTAGTTTACTTCACATTGTGCTGTAAATCATTGACGAACACTTTCTAGAGTATTTTGATGCATATCACGTGATTTATTAAGCAATCAGCGTCGATCTTGACCGTACTTGCTCTTGAAACACAAAGAACGGACAAGCTTTGATTGCCCGCTGGTCTATTTAACAGGCAGTTAGCTATTGAAACTGAACGTTCTGGGTTCGTATCTCAGATATATAGCACGGATGTTGACTCAAAACTTCATTTACCGTAAAAAGAAAAAAAAAATGTGCATTGTTATAAATTGGTTTTAATATGGAAGAACACGTGCTTTTCTTTATTTACAACCTACTGTAAAAAATATATTACACTTGATAAAATAATGCAGAAATTTATTTTACAACACACAGTAAGTAGGCATTATTTTTATCAGCAGTCTAGGCTGTAATTATACATAGAAAATTTTTACAGAGTAAAATGTTTCATTTTATTTAGAAATAATCTAAAAATATTATAGATTTATTATTATTATTATTATTGTTATTATTATTTATTATTTATTATAAAAATATTTTCATTATAATAACATATTTTTCAAGCGATTCTTAATTAAATTAAATAAAAAATGCATGCGAATCTTTTTGTTATCTTTCTTTTGCATTAGAACTTTTTAAATGGAATCGTTTTCACTTTGATTGATTTCCATATATTTGCATTTAAAAGAAAAGGAATTTTTTTTTTTTTTTTTTTTTGCCCGATCTTAATCATATTTTCTCTCTCTAAATAAGAAGATATCATTTTTTAGATAAAAGAAAACTTTAAAAAGAATCCTTTTTAGAAATTTCAATATTGTATAATGTATATAAGATAAAGTATAATCCTCTTTTGGTGAAGTAGCGGAAGATCATAAAATTTATTTAAATCTTCCCTTTTAAGGCTTCTACTTTACATCTATTAAAGCTTTTATTCATTTTTATTCTAAAGTAACATACGTAAACTAGTCAAAAATCATAAGTAAAAAAATTTATAAATGCAGTAATTTTTTATTATGATTCTACAAACAGATAAAAATATGACGTTATTAAATCGCTAGGTTTTAAAAAATGGGTTTATTTTACTTATTTCTATATATCCTTAATAATAAAAAAAAAAAAAAAAAAAAAAAAAAAAAAAATGGAACATCGAAAATTTGATACCTCTATTTTGTGATACATTTACACGTTTTACAATGCCCTGAACACGAATGTGTGCGTTACAAAGTTTTGAATGTGTTAAAAATCTCTGAGTGTGACAAAATTTTCTGAGCCTTGTATTTCAGGAAAGAATGGACAAAATTCTAGAAAACTGTATTTTAATACGTATATGTATATTGGAGCTGACTAGGCTTTGGCATATATCGTCCAATACGTGGCGCTGTTATGTGCAATTTTATATCTATAATCTGAGCTTTTATAACATATAAGAGTAACACATTTTATGTATTAGGTGACCATTATGAAACGCTATGCTGATTAAATTTGGGGTATATTGGCCATTGTTTTGCTTACAATTTTCTCCGTTTACTAGGTGGTTATATCTCAGCTTCCATCGTGTATAAATGCACAAAACGTGATATGTGACATGGATATTATGAAATATTATTCCAATTTATTTTGAATGTATGTATGATGCAGCTGCTATTGTTTATTTTTTGCGATTTTCCAGAAGATTATCAAGCATCTGTTGGTTAAATTTGCGCCAAACTGCATAGGTAAAATCTTTATCGCGGGAAGCTATGTTCAAAGCCGTAGCCAGAAAAAAAGTTCGGAGGGGGTTCAAACTTTTGTACATACAAAAAATTTCGACAATTCTGAAAATCCCTCCTCCCTCGCCCTTGGTTGTGTTGATTAAATTTTGTATGTTGACGATATGCTGGACACTGTTATATAGAATGACAGAGAAGAAAGTTTTGTGATGACCACAACATTGTAGTTATTGATAGAAAAACTTTTTTTTTTTTTTTTTTTTTTTTTTTTTAAATGGGAATGATAGTGACGTTACAAATAGAAAAACCTGAATCTACAATATAGCAAATATATATCTTTATTGAATACAGCAAGTGTTAGTAATTTCTCTTTATTATTTTTCCCTTTCATATAAAAAAATAAAATATATTTTTTTAAGCCAAAGTAAATTATTATTTCATTGATAATAATAATAATTATATATATATATATATGAAATTGTAATATATGTTTTCAGTCATAATAGTTGTAAATAAGTAACAAAAATAACTAAAGAAAAACTTACGAGAAAATTAATTAATGTGAAACAATTCCTGAGTAAAACTAACTGCAAAAACATAAAATAAATGATTTAAACTGTCAAAAATGCCCCATATGACTTGAGACATATGTGTGGGGTTAAAGCATGCTTTTATTGATCAAACTCTCCCCCTAGGCAGACAGTTTAATAAAAAAGCACATACATGGCTAAATAAAAGATCGATAAAATAAAATGAATAAAATAATATGGAAAAGACAAAAACTTATATGGATAAGGCAGAAAATATAAAGGATATATATATATATCCCCATGGATATGGATATGCATAAATAATACTTTGAGTTTTTCATTTAACCAAGCACAATTTATTCTTAAAATTCTCGACTATTACTTTAACGAAAAGGGAAAAAAAAAAAAAAAAAAAAAAAAAAATCAAAATTGCTATGTAGTATTACCTTTTAGACTCTCATTATAATGACTTTTTTTACAAGTGATCCTTAGCTAGATAAAATGTGCAATAAATCTATTTCGATTTATCTACTTTATGTTCATTAAAACAATCTTTTTGAAATGAAAATGTACCCATCAAATTTAAATTTCTCATATTAGCATTTAAAAGTAAATCTCTAACTTTTCCTCCGATCCGTTTTTAACCATATGCTAACTAACTATCTTTGAAGATATTTTCTTTCAAATATAGTAGAAATTCGAAAGTTATTTTCATTAATGAAGGCCACCGAAGAATAATATACTAGTTTTTTTTTTTTTTTTTTTTTTTTTTTTTTTACGATGTATATTACGCTGATTATGGTTCTTTTATTTGGTTAATTTTAATTAGGAACTGAAGACCTTGGTGAAGAACTTTAGATTAATTATAGTGCGTAAAATATACTATGATAATTCAAAATTAAAAGCTTATATTTCTCTGTTCATTGCAAATAAAGTCACCAAAATTCGAGGACAGACTTGGAACATGTCAGAATTTTATAACTGCTTTTGATAAGAATAATTATAGAGGGGCAATATATATATATTTAATAATTAAAGAAAAAATGTGTGTGTCCGGCGCTTCTTAGAAAAACAACATTTTTTGCCAAACACTCTACTTTCGCAACAGCCATTTTACGCGAAGTAGCACATCAAAAATGTGAATAAATTATAAAATATTGAAAAAAAAAAAAGGAAAAAAATGAAAAAGAAACAGATATATATATATATATATATATATATATATATATATACAGGGTTCTTGTAATTAAACTTCCTCTATAAGCAGCACCTTACAGCGAAAACGGGTGAACGGAATGCAATGAAATTTGGTATGTAGACTATACACGAGATACGTTCACGGAATTTCGAAATATATATATATATTTCCAAAATGTCTACTAGAGGACGCCTTTTAATGGAAAAACATTAAATTTAACATAATAAACGACCAACGTATGTACAGTGTTGTTCATCAAATATAAAAGGAATAATACTTTTTTTTTTTTTTTTTTTTAATTACTGTTCATTTCGAAATTGTTATTCGATAAGAACCCATATTGAATCCCACAGGTAAGGTATTGTCGCAGGCAATAGGGATACGTACCTGAGATTGTGCGGGTGAGGTTGATGCTGCCGAAGGCAGCGTCGACCCAAAGCAAGCTTTTGAGCAATTACACAACGGATTTTCTTCTTATTTTTTGTTTATAAAGCAATATTAAAAAAAACTATTCTGCTTTTAATTTATTTAAATATATAGTAAAAAGCGAAGCGGGCAAAGCCTGTTAGTACATATATATATGCCGGGTGTCGCATAGGTCTGTAGAAATTTTAAAAATTCATAACTATTGAAGGAATTGATAGAATTGAACGGATTTTGCGAAAAAATCATTCTCGTGAAGGGGAATTTTTTTTTTTTTCGGGGAGGGGAAAAGGAAAAATAATAATTAAGATATTTGTCGATAGAGGGCACTGTGCGTGACCAGATGACACATTTTCATGAAAAACTGTACTTATTCTTATGCAAATGTTTACAGGCATATAAATACTATTCCATGTGTCCGTCGTCACGACAAATTACAGTTTGCAAGCGAATTATAACAGTGATAATTGCAGCTTCAGTCGGCGATTCTTACCTGATGGAAAACATCTTCACCAATAACGCTTTATCCACCAAGTCAGCATCGTAATTAAAACTTCGTGTACGCACAAGTAGGAGGCAAAATAAGAAATAAGCTGTTCTAATCGCAAAATTGTGCAATTTATAGGACTGTCATTTGCATATTTCTCTCTCACATCCGTGCAAAAAATGTAACTATTTGTCTAACTATCGTCGACAAGAAATGTAACTATATTTTTCCCTCCCCCCCCCCTCAAAAAAAAAAAAAAAAAAAAAAAAAAAAATCCCCCTTTACGAAAATGATTTTTTCGCAAACCGCGTTCAATTCTATCAATTCCTTCAATAGTTATGAATTCTTAACATTTTTAAAATGTCTACAGACTTATGGGATACCCGGTATATATATATATATATATATATATATATATTTGGTTCTATATTTATATATTAGAACTCAGTTATTGCTCTGCGTTACAGAAATATTTACATGATAAGCATTAATTGATTTCTTACTCACCTGATCTAAATCCGTGTGATTTTCCCTTGTGGGTTACATTAAAGAGAGTAAGTATGAGAAAAATTAAGTACGTGCCGCGACTTTATTGTGGCCACCAAAACAGAAACATGCCGATATCAATACATGTGTTCGTATCTGTGGCTGCCAATTAATTTCCTCTGTCATGTTGTAAATTATTAAGGTCGCACATGGAGCATGCGATGTTGTAAGTTTCCCTTGAACACTGTTTGTTGCACCATCACATTATAATATCTTGGTAATAATAAACATTTCTTTTTGGATAGTCTACTTTTTTCATAACCTAAATGTAAATGCTGTTAGTTATTAATTTTAATAGTCATATCTTAATACTGGCAGGAGAACATTTAAATTTACGAAAATACATCATGTTCTTTACTATTTTATCATAGCAATTCTAAAAAAGTAGTGTACCATGAACACAATTCTCACAAACAATAAAGGAATCATGTCACAAAAAAGTAAACCTTTTTTCCAGATCCCCTCGTCCCGTTTTCTAACAACACGCAAAAGTCGCAGGTGAAATGATTTATGGAAAAGAAAATGTGGGAAAATGGCATAAAATAAAAACTTTCGGATGAATTCGAATGCTCCTAAATATAGAATACTCTTTAAAACAGAAAATTTGGACAAAATGTTAATTTGTATTTGAACTAGTATGTTGTGTCCATCACAATCATTCCTAGTAACAACGCCACCTATTGGCTAACATACACAAAAATTCAATCAATTTAGCTTTTCACAATAAATATTTAATCCATGAAATTTGATATGTTTTTCACGAATAAGATGTTCAGATACAACCATATGAAAAATCGCAGAAATTTCAACTTCATTAAATGACAGGAAATGTGTTAAAATTCGGAATCAAATTTTTTTACTGAAGTAAAGGGCCCAGGGTTCCCGCCCTTCCCCCTTGTAAGTAGGGGGGGGGGGGAGGCGGATTATCATCGGAGTTATGCATGCATGCACAATTTCAGTTTAATCGAGTACTAGGAAGTGAGTTAAAATTAGCTTGTAATATTTCATCCTGACGGGCAACAAACGAAGTTAATAAAAACTTATAAAAAAGCGTCGTCTCCATTTGCAGTAGACTATCTTGAATTTTGCTTAATAAAAAACACTCTACTACGTAATGAGAGTTAACAAACATATAAAGAAAAAACGTCTGTGTCAAAAATTGAACTCGGGTACTAAATTAAATTCTGTTTCGATAAGTTTTTTTAAATAATTTTAATATGGTTTAATATAATAATTGGCTTTTCATCTAAATATACAAAATATGAAGAAATATTCCAAAACCGAAAAAGGAAAATAGTTCTTTGCTGTAAAATATGAAGTTATGTACAATGTTTCCTTAGCAATGGTTACTATGTACAGTCGGCTGCAAAATTATTCGAGTACTAGCAAATAATTCCTATATTTAAAAAGTACACTTAAGACTGTTTTGTTAAGTAAATCCTTGTCGAATCATGTTCTTAGACTGATTAAGAACAAGACTCGACAAGGATTTATTTAACAAAGCTGTATTAAGTGTACTTTTTTTTGGTAAGGATTATTGCTAGTGCTCGAATAATTTTTTCAGCCGACTGTATATTGCCTACTATTTTTTGCTCTGTATCGTATAGTCGAGTCTATCTATTGGCATAGACATTTTGACTTATAAATTATTAAAATAAATTAATTAATAAAAATAAAAATAAATAAATTAAAAGCGGGATGTAAGTTGAAAACACCCCACAAGGCAAATTTTCAATTCTAGAATTGTATCTAAATATCTGGAATTCTCGAAAATCAGCACGTGAGTGTTTCTCTATTATTGCAACTTTTCTCTCTTTCTTTCTTTCTTTCACGACTATATGTTAGAATGTTACGTAAGTGATAATTAGTACAGAAATATAATTTAATTTAAAAATAAAAAATTCTTATTATTAAATTTAATAAGCGCAAAAAATAAATGTATGATTATTTTACAAAAGGATTTACATCTGCGGCACTGTAGCTGTTAAAAACTATACTCGTTTTTGAGAATGTTTAAATAGAAAGAAATAATATTGTTTATGTTTTACGTATTCTAAAATAGGTTGATGAAATAATTTTTCTTAGTTTAATAATCTCATGAAAAATTATTAATATCATATCACACTTATTTTTAAACTCCTCTCCCTCCACTTTTTTTTTTTTTTTTTTTTAATATATATATATTATTTTAGGAGTAGATTCCGCCAGTCGTAAGATTAAAAATAACAAATTTGTTGCATCTATCTTGCTTGTTCCTCTGATGTAAACCTAAAAAATATTCCGCACGCGATAAAATATAAATATACGTTTAAAACAAGCTGGAGTGACTCTACTCGACTTTCCGAACACTTAGTAATTAACGGTTGTTTGAATAAATTTAAATGAGAGAAGTGTCGTTAAATAAACAAAAGGAAAAATCATAATACGGTGTTTGAGCATTCCTTCCTAAGTTGTATGTCGTTTGATGAGTAATAATTTATGCAAATTCTTTTACACGTCTCTGTAAAAGAACTATAATTTTAAGCTTTCAATATCAAATATTTATTTGTTTTTTATTATTTAAACTATTTAAGATTACTAAAGCGAACTTTAAATAGTTTGAGTTCATAGACCACATAAAAATTCTGTTTTGTGTACAGGTTTAAATAAATAAATAAATAAAAATAAAGGTAAGTCCGACACTCATGTAAATTTGAACTGTTCTTGCGATGATAATGTGTAACATACCTACCAATTTAAATCTTAATTGAATGTGAGTTTTTAGACGCTGTTGCACTTCAAAAAATACGAGTTTAAAGTACGTAATGATAAAGAATTTTTCTTTGTGTTAAATACCATAACCCCTACACGTATCAAAATCTGCAGAAATCGTGCGACGGTCTAACCTAACAATTTATAGTTCAATCGGATAAGGCGTTTAGACGCAGATAATTCGAGTAAGTACGTAATGACAACGAATTTTTCTTTGTGTTAAGTGCCTATGTCCTACACTTATGAAAATCTATATAAATCGCGCGATGGTGACCTATAACAAACCTACAAATTTATAGTTCAATCGGATAAGATGTGTAGACGCTATTGCACTTTAATACACGTGCGTTTTTACGCTTCGTTGAAAAAAAAAAAAAAAAAAAAAAAAAATCGTGTCCTATTACCATTCTTGCTTATTCTTGTGTAAAACGACCTCCTGAACCCATATATGACCTCCATTTTATTTTCTTGGGACGCCACGCCCATCCCAATTTTTATCACTGTTCGGTAATTTTATATCCGTGAATTTGATTTGGAGAAGGTGAAAAATTATTTTAATACTTAAAAACAAAATATATATATATATATAATGTATAATGTATAATAAATAATAATAATAATTGATTAATAAAATATAATAAATGTAATTTATAATTTCAGAGGCAAATCCCCCCCCCCCCCACACACACAGACACACACTAAATTTTTCTCTTACATCAAATGTTCATGATTTAGAATTTTTAAATGCTGTAGCCTCTCAGAAGATATCTAACAATTAAAATAATCCTCCCCCACCTCTACAAATCACATTTGTAGCCATAAAATTATTGAAAAGTACTAAAAATAAGGAGGCGTCCATAAAAAAAAAAAAAAAAAAAAAATGGTTGGTGATAGAGCAAAATGGACGTCATATCGGTTTCAGGAAGTCATTTTACATATAACAATTTGCAAAAATGGTATTGGGGTCGATTTTCATGCAGAGCAGTGTAATATGAGCCCATTGGCCCTAATGATAAAAAATTTTTCTTTGTATCTCTTTAAAAGAAATATAACTTGTACACTTATCAAAATCCATACAAATCATGCGACTGTGACATAATATACCTACCAGCTTATAGCTCAATCAAATACGGCGTTTAGACGTTAACGCACTTTAAATAATCTTAGACATATAGTATAAATTGCAAATTTACGTTAGAAAAAGTATAGAGTTTTATAAAATGGACTAAAAGTTTCAGGAAATTCAAATTCAAGAATTACAAAGTTTAAATGGATCACTTAATCAGACTACGGGGATTTTACTCGCTAGATCATTGTTATTATTATTACTATTATTATCATTATTATTAATTTATGGGGCTGTATAAAAATTGTAATTCTTGAAATTGAATTCTCAGAAATTTTTCATTGATTTAAAAAAATTCTGTACCTTTTAATAATGCATTTTTGTCATTTATCAAGATCAGTATTTGAGTAAACAAAACCGAGCTCAATGTTTTCAAACACCTAGATGTATATATCTGAATTCCTGTTAGGCTATTTTCTATGGTCGCAGCACCCCGTTCTTTTTAAAATCAGCAGTTCGCGCTTTGCCATTGTTAAAACAAGTAACTTTTTAAATTTCGTAAAGTATGCTGTCGCCTTGCCCCACTCACCCGAGAAAAATTTCGAAGGATAGAAATAAGAAATTTGTCAAAAAAAAAAAAAAAAAAAAAAAAAAAAGGGGGGGGGGACAAAGAAAATCGGAATTTTTGATTAACTATTGCATAAAAAGAAACTGCATTTAAGTATAGGATCGAGCAACAAACATAGATTTAGTCACATGACCACTCGAAAAACATGCATTTTATCAAACGATTGCCAGAAGACCAGAATTTAATCTAAAGGTCGCTGTATAGAAAAAAATAATATTAATAATAAAAAAAATGCATTATAAAAACGCGTATTTATTCAAAAATTTACCTGGGAAACGCAAATTTCTTTGTATTGCAAGAAAAACAGAAATTCCTTTGAACGTTCGTATAATATATATATATATATATATATACTAGCAGACCCGGCCACACGTTGCTGTGGCTAAGTTATACGTTGATAATTTAAAAGGTATATTTCCCCACAACTGGATTTGGCGATTTTTTTTTTTTTTTTTTTTTCGCCGATTTGAACGATAACGATGTCGTTTTGGATTTTTTGCAATAAAATATGGCAACCTACATGCTTTTATTTTAGATTTATGATTTAGATTAGGATTTTTAGATTTATGATTTAGCCATAATCGCTAAATCCAGTTGTGGGGAAATACTATAGTTGTTCCTTTGATAAATATTTTAAAACTTTAAAATAGAATATCTCATGAAATATTGGGCATTTAAAGTAAATACAGGTATCATTTTAAATTGAAAAAGATTTTTGAAAAGATTAATATATTTTAACGAAGTAATGAGAAGATTTTGAGTATGTTAAAATTTCAATAGTAAATTCAAGTTAATCAAGAGGGAAAGCATTGAGGATTAAGATAAGAAAATTGTAAGATTTTAAGATCGTTTTTTGAGCAATAAATATGAGTCAAAATTTAATCTAAAATACATGTATAAATCACAAATTTAAGCATCGATCATATAGATTAGCATTACAAAACAAATAAACAGACTTAAAATCTTCCAGACTTTTAAATAAGTTTTAAAATTTAATGTTAAATAAAACAGGCTTTTAAATACGTTTTACCATATTGAAATGGTTACTTTTTTATTAGAACATTACATGTATAGATCACGAATTTCTTAAAAAAAAAACGAAGTGATACAGATTACAATAATACAAAAAAAATTGAAAAAGCAAGGTTATGTCGTAAGTAAATTTTTAACACACGTGTCACGTGAAATAAATTGTAGCATATACATAATGTATCTGATATAATATATTAACATGTTGCTGCGGAATAAATTTCATATCTGTAATCCTTGGCGGAAAAAAAATATCGCCAAATTATCTGGCGAACATATTTAATTCCTTTCAAAAATCATGGTTATTTTAACAACTTATATTGAGAGAGTAATGAATAATATGAAACAATATTTCGCACAATACATATTACGAAAATATACATCTGGCATGTATATTTTCGTGTTACCTTTTTTGATGGCCAAATACAAAAAAAAAAAAAAAAAAAAAAACTCCAAGGAAGACAGAGTCTTGAAATTTAAAAATAATTTTTTGTCAATTTGACAGCAAAATAACTCAATCGAACGTATGCACATGATAACTAATACATATCTATATAAAAATATGGGGATTAAAATCGGGAAATAATTTTCCTCGATTTTTAATAATTTTTTTACAAAAAATCCAATGGGCGATTAACTTAAGAAATCTTTTTCTTGACTTCACAGACGGTCAGTAACGTCACACTTCGCTTGTGTATTTAGCACTTTAGCACTTTATCAATGTGTATAAAATCTTTAAAGTGATTATGATGTCAATTTTCGTAAGACGCATGATTTAACTTTATATAATTTTTTAACGTTTACGTTTGATTAATTGTATTTATTTTTATGTCGAATGAAAATGAACTCGTTTTTTTTTTTTTTTTTTTTTAGGACTGAGGGCCTATTAGTCTCAATCTGGGATTTTTGCGTTGTCATTTTCGATAGTTGGATATTTGTCGAAATCATTTTTCGAGAGTTGGACATTTATCGAAATCTAAAATTTATCGAAAATATAATTGAATAATTTGAAAGCGATGTTATAATTGGGAAGAAAAAAAAAACTAATAGTCCTCCGTCCTAAACTAAATTCTGTTTTTGCCAGAATTTCATCAAAATAATTTTTTGTTTATTTATTTATACGCAAGCGAAGTGTGACGTCACTGACCTCCGTTGATGCAAGAAAATGATTTCCTATGTTAATCGCCCATTGGATATTTTGTAAAAAAATATTAAAAATCGAGGAAAATTATTTCCCGATTTTAATCCTCATATTTGGGTATATATATCTATTAGTTATCATGTGCATGTGTTAGATTGAGTTATTTTGCTGTCAAATTGACAAAATTTTAATTTTAAATTTCAAAACTCTGTTGTACTTGGCGTTTTTGTAATTGGCGATCAAAATCGTAATACGAAAATATACATGCCAGATGTATATTTTCGTAATACGTATTGTACAAAATATTGTTTCATATTATTCATTGCTCTTTCAATATAAGTTGTTAAAATAACCATGATTTTTGAAAGGAATTAAATTATGTTCGCCAAATAATTTGGCGATTTTTTTTTTTTTTTCAACAATTAAACTTATGGAACTTGCAGATATTTTGGAGCAACTGTAACAAAGGGCTATAATTAACAAATAATTGCAATAAAAAAAATATTGTGACTATAAATTGAGATAAAAACTATCCTATCTCTCAAGTTGGACCAAACTGCACACAGTGTGCAAAATTTTGTTAAAATCGGATCATTAGTTTAGGAGTTTATCGCGGACAAACATCGTAACACGTTATTTATATATATATACAGATATGTGTGTGTGTGTGTGTGTGTGTGCATACATATATAGAGGTGTTGGATAAAATAATGTGAACATTTTCGCTTTTTCACGTTTTGTCAAATATCTTGAAAAGTTCTTTAGGAATCATCTTGAAACTTTGGTAGTGTAAAGAACATGTTATACCTCACATTTTTCAGCAAAAGTTGTGTCATGTAAAGGAAAAGGGGACCAGTGAAAAATTAAACAAAAATCAAAATGTTTTTGATCACCGTGTAAAAGAGAATGCTTTAAATGAGTTTTGGCTGTAGCATGTGATTATGAGAACTTTTCTCATTATCTGTATAAAGTTTTATGAGGCTACCATCACATATATTCATGGAGATATAACGGTTTTTTTAAAAAATTGCAAAAACAATTTCCAGTTTTTTAATTATAACACGTAGGTATTGAGCAACTTATTTGAAAGTCCCAAACAAATATCATGTAAATTCCAAACGCTACGAGGGATAGAATGAACAGAATTTCAGTTCTCTCAAAATAAAAGCAAAACTGTAAGGGGTTTTACTCGCATTTTTATTTTAATTCATCCAATGCCCAATGACATTACAGTGTTTTCGCTGATTGCAAATAAATATTGATAAAATCCCCTAACACCTTTTTTTTTTTTTTTTTTTTTTTTTGAGAAGAACTTAAATTCTGCTTATTCTATCTCTTGTAACGTTTTGAATTTGCATGATATTTGTTTGAGGTTTTCATATAAGTTGTTCAATATCTTTGGCTATTAAATTATTCAAATGAAATTTTTATAAAGCTTGTGCATACGTAGCTAAAAATTATTTAGTAAAAGTGCTCGCATTTCGTAAGATATTTAACGTTTTTGCATTCTGATTGCTGTATGCTGGGTCTAATGTATGTATGCCATATTTCCTGAAAATGTCTTTCCACTGGGTCTAATATCCCACGTGTTATAATTAAAAAAGTGGAAATTGTTTTTGCAATGCATTAAAGAAACCGTTATATCTCCATGAGTACACTGGTTCTCATAATTATAATGGCACACGTTTTTCTATATTAACTAAACACTGAACACTATTATATATAACACAAATATATTTTTTATTAATTTAAATTTCATTAATAGACTATATTTAAAAAGTTTTATCGTTTTTCTATATTAAAAACTTTAAATACGGTCAAAAAGGTGATTTTTCAGGTGTTCACAATTATAAGGGCAGCTAGAATCTTAGTAATTTTTTTTCAGTTATTCTTTAAATTAATATTTTATGGGGTTTCTTTTTAGGGTGAAACAGTCAGACATTCTCTCTGGTATATATATATATATATATATATATATAAATTTTTTTTTTTTTTAATATTCAGTTTCAATACCATTTCATACAGCACAGATGATATTCTGAATACATTTAAACTATTTAAAATTGCTTTCCACTTGCATGCACTTTTATAATATGATAAGTTAAGGTTTTTTCAACTTTTAGGCCACGGGAAAGGCAATAATACAGAAGTTTCTTTCTTTAAACTATTTGCTGTTGCTCTAGAAGTAGAGTAAAAATTTAAGTCTTGTCGAAAAAAATATTATTACCCCCCAAAATCTAAGAAAAATCTGAGAATTCCACGTTTAAAATTTGTGGATATTCTCTTGACGTTCATAATAATAGAAAAAATTACTAAATTCAATCTGCCTTCAGTAGAAACAGCACCCCAGAGCACCATAGATACTTTAAGATGCCCGATTCATATATGCCTTTGAAAAATCTGTTCCGTCTTTCGCTATCTTCAGATCGTGCCAGTAACTGTTAAAACCATTTGGTTAATCAAGAATAAAATGTTTTCCATCCAAAAATGCAACATTTTACCATTTAATATTGTCTTTGTTCAACTTTAACACAGACGTTCTTTCCCCCATTAAATGCTTATTGATTATTACAGGTTTTTTATTCATTTTAACATATTATTAATTATTTTAAACATGCATAAATGTGGACCCCAACCTTTCGTTAAAAATTACGAGCAAATTCAGCAGTAGTCATTGTGAGTAGAACAGTAAGAGGAATTATGAGTCTTCGATCTCTGTAAAACAACTCTGATTTTGCATCAGATCTCTCTCCTATCGAACCAGCAGTTCAACGTTTGATCACATTTCTTTCAGCAATTTAGGTCTTCGAATTTCATTAGAAATTCGGCGGATTGAAATTATCCTTCCACTTAAAAAACGCATTTATCATACTTCACTACATGAACGTTCTTTTTTTTCAAGGAATTATCAGTAATGTCCGTCCAAGAAAAATTGAAGGCTTATATATGAATTAATCTAGCCCAGTAGTTAACAAATTCGCATGTCAACTGTAATTTATCCGCTAGTAAGTTAAATAAAACGAAAAAATCTTGATTGTCCCTATAATTATGAATATCTAAAAACGTGAAGAAAAAAAATATTTTGTATTTTTTTTTTTTTTTATTATTAATTTTGTTTCATATTAAAAAAATTATAGCAGTTTGGGTTTTTAAAATACTAGATAAATTAAGTGCACTTAGTATAATCTTGTTCACAATTATTTTTACATTAGTTATTTCAAAACCTGAAGTGTCCTTATAAATATGAGAAGGAGTGTATATGTGGTAGCTTCATAAAATTTTATACAGATAATGAGAAAAGCCTTCATCATCACATGCTACAGCCAAAACGCATTTAAAGCATTACTTTTTACAGGGTGATTCAAAACATTTTGATTTCGTTTAATTTTTTACTGTCCTCTTTTCCTTTTCATGACACAACTTTTACTGAAAAATATGAGGTATAGCATGTTCTTTACACTACCAAAGTTTCAAGATGATTCCTAAAGAACTTTTCAAGATATTTGACAAAACTTAAAAAGGCGAAAGTGTTCCCTTATTTTGTCTAAGACCTGTATACATTATGAAAACTTTTTCAAACACTGCACAGGAAAAAATAATATATCACATGAAGAACAGGTTTTTTTTTTTTTTAATTTATCACTGTAAAATACTGCGAAAAAGATTTTTGAAAGTCAGTGGAAGGAAAGGAAATTGATGCAAATAAGTAGTTAATTTTTACAATACACTACATATTTTTACATATAATACAAGATTGTTGCGCAAAATAGAAGCAAACCAAGCCATGTATTAGTTAAATTTACTTTAAATCAATTATGGAATAGACAAATAAGGGTATATAAAATATAATATTGTAGGCAAGATATTACATTTAAACAGGTGAGGTATATATTATACATATTAATTTATTTGTTTGATTCTTAATTCCTTTATTAGTAATTTTACAGCTCCCATTCAAAAGCCGTGACGTCATAACTTTTAACGTTCTTAACCTGAAAGCTAACATGACACATGACCATCTATGTTGTCTTCACTCAGAGGAATCCGAACATTTTATTTTATCTTATTTTCATTTATTTTCATTTTTTAATTTTTGTTATGCAAACATATGATTGCAGTTTATAAATTTCGTAAATTCGAAAACAGGCCACCAAATTTTACAGAACGTGTCGCCCCAGGGTATTACAATTACCCCTGCTATGAGATACGAAACTTGTTCATACCTTAGCTATGATATTAATGTATTTGTTGATATGCAGAAGTCAAATTTTCGGTTTATTGCGAATTAAATTGATGGTTGCGTTGCTATAATACAATTCCACACTACAACCTAACCTATGATTTATATATTTCTTTCTTTCTTTCTAATTGTCTCATAGAACTTAAACTGATTTATACAATTTATAATAATCTGCCATTGAAAATATTTTGTAATATTTTTTCAATAATAATAATAATAATAATAAATTAAAATAAATTAAGTTAAATAAACAGAACTTAAAAAAATCTAGGTGAAATTGTATTAGAAACTCAAAGCATTACTCAACAGAAGTTTATCAATGGAAATACGGTTCAAAATTATATAATATTGATAGATTATCCCTGACCAATATTCAGATACTTAAATCTGATAAGTTTTAGTTTGTTTTATCTCTAGGCCGGTCACTTTATCCAAACAAACATAATTTATTTTTAGCTTTGATAAATCGGATAGCTTGACGTTATTGGAAACGTAGTTCAAACTCTGGTTTAAAGTTCTCCTCTTGAAAAATTAAATTAAAATAAAGTAAATATATATGTATATAAGGAATAAATATACTATATATATTACTTTTGTCATACATTTGCGTATTATCGAAAATTATTTAAAATTTTGTGCAAACTTGTCAGAAAACAAACTATTTTACATTATTTTTTAATAAATAATTAAATATAGTTGGACGGCTATTTAACGAAGTCCCTAAATCTAGAAAAAGTTTATCATATAGAAAACTTGTTAAATAGATATTCGTTTTTCGTATTACTTTGAACAACATAAAAACAAATTTTAAATTCATAGGCGCTTTCACTATCATGTGAAAAAAGTGTAATATTCTTTCAAAATTATGCTATTAAAATAACAATAACAATAATAACAAAAGCAATAATAACAGAGTAAAATAACTTTACAGTCCAGAAAGACAGAAATTTATTACTTTTAAATATAAAATTACTATTTATTACTAGCAGGTCTACCCAGCGCTGCTCAGGTTGAAGTAGTGCTTATAAATTTTTTGAATTAAAGAAATAACAAAGTAAAGAAAATCTTAGAATTAAAAAAAAAAAAAAAAAAAAAAAAAAAACTAAACATAGGAATAGACAAAAGTTAGTTATCTATATGATCACTGAGCTTTAGTATCAAAATTATTTATACGTTAAAATTGAGAAAAATATTCAATGAAATAAAAAGAAAACAGTAAAATGAATACACGTATTATTTCAATAAATCCCTAATTATAACAAATTGAATTCATCGTGAGAACTTAAACGAATAAAACCACAAATAAACAATTAATTTAGATTTTAATGATAATACAGTTGAACCTCGAAAATCTGGACATCTAAAATCCGGAAATCTCTAAAATCCGCACATTTTTCCGATTTTAGTTTACTTTTAAAATAAGATTTTACTGTAGCTTATTTCTACATTTCTTGTGAAATGCAGATTAAAATTCTTTTAATTGAACACTGAATACATAAATATGGTCATAATCTTACATATTTTTATACCACTTGATTGTTAATTAAAGTTTTTTTTTTTTTTTAATAAACAGGTCATTTAAAAAAAAAAAAAAAAAAAAAAAAAAAAAAAAATCCACTAGAATAAAACAGCTGTAAATTGCTGAAATGTTTTTTTAAAAAATCAACATAAAAATTACTTTGTTTCTATAGTTTTATTTAAGTATTTTTTAATGAATGAATTGTTTATTAGCAGTTATTTAGCAGGCATTATCAGTTGTCTATAACATTTTAGTTTAATGTGTTTATATTTTAATTCTAAATTAAATCCATTATATTTCTATTTTATAATTTAATTCGTCAATTTGATCGTCGTTTATTTTCACAGGCATAAAAATCGCTTTTTGTATGTTATTATAATATCATAAAAAATTAGTTTTTAATAAATCTCTAAAATCCGGAAATTCGAAAATCTGGAATCGCCGCGTTCCCTCCGATTCCGGATTTTCGACGTTCAACTATAATAATGTTTTCATTTTTTTTTTCTTTCCCTCGACATAAAAAGGAATATATTTATTTACACGTAAATAGTAAAATTGAACCCCCCCCCCCTTTTTTTTTTTTTTTTTTTTGACGTGTAAATAAACCTATTTTCTTTTATGTCTGTAAAAGAAAATTATTGTGTAATTTATTTATTTATTTTTTAATAATTTTAAAGTGAAAATGGGGTTTTAATTTAATGTCTTTTGAATTAATTATCTAAAAAATACGGCGTTAGCTAGATTTTATTCTGATTAATAACTGTACCAGTTTTCGTAGCGATTGTTTGAATGGTGTAGCTTTGTCGGATCTCGGTCAGATGCTACGACAAACTTTTAGCTTTATGCATACAGATTATTATTTAAAACTACAGAGTAGATGAAATTATATTGTTCCAATGTTTTACGATATTACCAACATTCTTAATACATGAGTAATTTTGGGAATACATATGCATACGTCTTTTATTTTAATTGCTGAAAAAGTCTGTTAAAGTTTTGTCCGAGTCTTTAGTTGAAAACTGTTCTCTTTTATAATACATTTTGTATCTTTTACAATGTTTAAAAAATTTCTTTAGGAGTATTTCATTCAAACTATAATTAATTTCGAATTGCTTCAAAAAATTTTAATGTATCAGAAGTGTTTTTAATTTCAGTATCCTGACTATTAGAATTTTCACGTTTATCGCATAATTTTGATACATTGCTTTTAATCTCTGTACAAAATATAAGATTCAGTCAGTGTTCCAGAGTAGCGCTCGACAACCTCCCCGGAGCCAGTAAAATTATTTACAAAGAAATACAAATATGTTTGAAATAATTATCAAAGAACATATATTTTATGTATAAAAAAATATAACTTCCTACAAAAAAATAAATAAATAAATAAATAAATAAATAAAAATAAATAAATCACAATTTATTTTTTAAAAGACACATTTTTGCACAAATATTGTTGTTGAAAATTGTGCAAGATTTTGCAATTGCTTCTTCACTCCACATGATAGATAGATATTTTTTAAAGCCAAAATTTATCTTTTGATATGTAGTCAGACAAGGAATAGTTTTAAGCTTTAACACTTGTCGAATGATGTATTTATTAAGGTTCTTTTTCCATTTCAGATTTCATTTGTTTAACTTAGGAATGACTCGTAATTTAACGTACCTCTTAATAATTATGAATCCATTAAATGTAGGTTCGAACCATAATTATGCACGTCGGCTTAGCAGTCTGATTTTCTTTCTTTCTTTCTTTTTTTTTTTTTTTCATTTTATTATTTTGTAGCTTTTTTCCGGAACTTGCGTGGTTGAGTATTAAGACACCTTAGAAAGACCTTAATGAAATGAAGGGCACGCTACTCAGGCCTAGGATACTCGCGTCAACTGATTTTAAATCTTAAACTATCATTAAGTGATGTGAAAAATATTTTATTGGTCTTTTAGAATAGGGGGTGGGGGGCAATCTACGGCCCGCTTCGCAATTCAAGAAATTTATATAATACTATCTTCTGTTAACAGAACAAAAACTAGAAATCAGACAACATCTGAAAAAATGATTTATTTCATACCTTATTATTATTATTATTATTATTATTATTATTATTATTGTTATTGTTAAAAATAAAATATAAAAATTTTATAAATTTGTTTTAAATTATCCCAGATTTATGGTTCAACCATTCGTGACGAATTCTTTTGAAAGATACCCATACTAAAAATTTATTTTATCTCACTTTCTCCCCTCCCCTCCCATGGGTAAGGGGTAAGCGATGCCTCTAGATTAACTTTTTTCCCCCCTTTCTCGTTGACTATATATATGTTTAATTTCGTATTGGAAAGTTAAAAATATTTCTCTTTATATACATTTATACGAAACTTTGCCCAATGTTGCTGCATTAAAATTTTATTAAAAAATTCGACGACAGGACCCCCCTGTTGATGTCTCCAAATGTAATGAGTACTAATTTAAGTCAAGGTCCAACTAACTATCAAATTAGATTAAATTTCATCTATTGGTGTGTGACGTACAGCGTTCACAAAATTTTGGATACATACATACAGACATTTTCTAAAAATGACCAAATCGTGTTCAGGACATCTCAAAATATGGATATCTCTCGAAAACTGGAGATAGAAAATTTTCACGAATCCATTACTTTCTTCTTATATAGGGGAGAACCGTGTATTATGGACCCCTAAGCAAGAATGCTCATAAAACTTAAATTATTAAAATAAAAAGATTTAATTTGGTGGCTGCTCATTACAATTGCATAGTTACACAGCTTAAACTTGGTAAAGTACTCTGAGAACTATTAATAATAGCAGAAAATAATTATTTTATTTACGTATCGGTGGTCCATATTACACGAACGTATGTGTAATATGGACCAAGTGGCCTATAGTTATCCTTCCCAACAAATGACACACTTAGAATTGTGAAACGAACTGTCCAGCATGTTCCCTCACACACTTGTACATGTACACCTCTTGGGAATAGTAGAAATGGACGAAAAAAAAAAGGGAAGGTCTGGTTATATCCAATGGGTAGTGTGCGAAAGAAGTGATAATTCTATTACCTCTGCTTCCCTGGCCTATTCTATAGCCTCAAGATTTTCAGTATACGACTTATGTAAGCCGAGCATTAACAAAATCTCTCTGTTTTTATTATGGACCACTGGTCCATATTACCCAACACAGCATGGTTCATATTACACGCGTAAACAGAGTAACGTGGTTTCCAATCAAAAATCGCTATGCAAATTGATGCCCATGAAACGCATGTCTAAATTGTTCATAAAAAAAGTACATTTGCTACTATTAACGCGAAAATTATATTACAATTACCTAACAGCAGAAAGTAATACTTTCATTTTAACATACTTGTTACATTAGTGATCATATAAACCGAAAACTCAATTTCATAATCGTCCAAACACAGGCACGCACGTACAAGTCACTTCCTGCTTTAGATAACAATAATATTCACTAAACGCAATGAAATGGTTTCACCATCTAGTGTTGAACATACAAATTTCCTCATGGTCCGTATTAAACGATGGTCCATAATACACGGTTCTTCCCTATATGTGTATATAAAGATAAAAGTAATAATAAATTTATGAGTGAATTTAATTTGAATTCACTTTTATTTGCTAAAAATTAATCAAATTCAATTTTAAATTCACAATATATATTTGTTAGTTTAATGAATAGGCTAAATGAGCATGCTCGTGCATAATATTGAACGTTTATTATCGAAACTATTCATTGCAATGAATGAGATTTGTTACAACGCAAAGATCTTTTACGTATCTCTATGAGCACAAGTCAGCTATATAAAAATTTTAAATTATACCTCTATGCCTCATAGAAATATATTGAATTGAATGAAACACGCATTTCAGTATCTTTTAAAATAACTACTTTACTATTTCGTAATAACTTTTGAAATGGAAACAAACTTTGTATAGAATGATGCTTTGATTAAAACTTATAACTGGATATTAGTATTTCATAATAATTCACAGATTTCAAATAAATATTTTATGTAATAATTAAATAAATTCCTTATACATATTTAATTTTTTATTTTATTTTAAATTCCTGAAAAAATATTAACGATTTCAGTTTGTTATGGCAATACTTTCGTTAAGTTGAAATTTAAATGCATTATAGTGGAATTTACACTTAAAATAAAATTACCCTTATCTTATTATTTTATTTTATTTATTGACTGAATTAAGAAGGGGGAAAAGCTAAATATAAAAAATTTTTGTTTGTGATTTGAAAATTTTCATGGAATTCTACGGAGAATAATTTCTAAAGTAAGTAATGTTTTGTAATACAATTTAAAACGTTTAAAATGTGTTATTATATTGATAGCAATTCATGTTTCAATTTCAAAAGATTAATGTTAAATGCTAGAGATTTCAATGTAACTTTCAACTAAATTTTATTTAAATGAGCAATCTAAAACATATTTATATATATTTTTTAAAGCTTTTTCTATATATATTTAACAATTTATAACAAACTGCACCTAACTTTTGATTTACTTAAGAAGATTCTCTCCCAATCGTTTACCAACAGGCAAAACCCGTGTTATTCGATGGGGAATTTCATTATAAAATTACTCATTATCTAGTATACTTTTTTAAATTTACGTTTTCACATTTCGGAAATTCATAACCATTGAATTTGTTTCTGCTTTACAAAAACCGATTTTTTAAAGTTTTAATATATATATATATATATTTCCGGAGCTACGAAGTGGGAATAACGAAGTTGATGTATTATTCGTACTTCATAGCTTCACAATGGGGGGGGGGATTAATTTTGGAAAACAAGAACAAGTTTAACGTTATGAGATTTCTGAATGGGAAAACGGAATAAATAAATAAATAAATATATATATATATATATATGTTACCGCTAAAGTGCAGAAATCAGTTAATCTGCAAATTAGCTAGGTAATCTGCACATTAACTAGGGTGATCCGTTAAAGTGAGGAAAATTGTTTCATTTCTCAAATTACCTAGGTAATCTGCGAATTACCTAGATAATCTGCACATTTCCTACTAGGCACTCGTTAAAGAGAAAATAAGATCTCTGGTGGTATAATTTTACAGCACGCTGTGTTGTATTTGCTTTTTTCATTCGGGAAAAGAAAAAAAAAAGATTAGTTTGCTTTTCTTTTCTTTGTTTCTTTACTTATTTTAATCTGTATGTGTTTTAATTTTTATGTGTTTTAAAGTTATATTTCTTTTATTTCTTTCATCTTTTTTATTCTGTCAATATAAGTTTGAAGATGTTATGCATTTTTAATATGAAATATAATATCTTAAATAGCTTTCAATAAAGTCTGTTTTATAAATGAATGTTAGAATTGTAATACAGTAACGATTTCTTTTCAAATAAAAATATTTAATAATTTAAATTAAATAAATAAATAAAAAAAAAAAAAAAAAAAAAACGTTTTATTAACAACTTATATTGCTATTACTATATTTTAAAAAAAGTTATGCACCAATTTTTAATTCGCTAAAGAAATATTAAATTAGACAATTCAGAAGCATTATATAAGAAGTACTTCAAATAATTAAAACTGCTTTAATAATTTTTAGAACGCATAAAAATGAAAATGACTGTTTTCCAATGCTTTATTAAACTATATTTTGCAGCATACATTTATCTGTACAAGTTTAGGAAATATATTAATTTTACAATAAAAAAAAAAAAAAAAAAAAAAAAAAAAAAAACTTTATTAACATATTTTATGTGATAAACTACAACGAAATTATTTGAAAAAGCGAACAAAATTAAAAATAAAAATATAATCATGATATATAAAATATATAAAGGAAACTTGAAATTGAAAGAAACAAAAAAGAAAATTTGTAATGAAATGCTAAAAAATGCATAAAAATTTCATATTAAGTATTTATTGAATAATGCCATAATATTGAATGCCATATTTTCCAGAGTTAAAAAATAATACATCTGTTCTTTTTTTCAGTAAGTAATAGTAATTTAAATCAATTTTAAAATAAAGTAGTTTTAAAAATAATTACTGTGCTGTAAATTTAAGATTCATAATTTTAAATGAAGTTTCACGAGAGAGAGCTTTTAATTAAGATTATATATCATTAATAAAATGCAGACCCTTATCAAACTTATATTGACAGAATTAAAAAAGAGAAGAAATAAACTCAAAACAATTATAACTTACTTGTACTTTAAAATTTGTGTTGGTCATAATAAGAAATCTAATGTCATAGCTTCGATGATCCACATTTTGTGCTTACTGTTTATCACAGCGGAGAGGAAGGGATAAAAGTTTCGGTTTGTATTTGAAGGTCAATCGCGTCACAGACTAATCTGGGATTCGCGTATCTGTATCACATGACTATTTGACGTCATAGTGAATGTAAAAAAAACTAAGGCTCGAAACAAACATTTGAACTTTAACGACACAGAAGCCGTTAATCTGCAGATTACCTAGTTAAAATACGGAAAACTTTTTATTCCGCACTTTAACGGGTCATTTTAGTTAATCTGCAGATTAGCTAGGTAATCTTCAGATTAACGGGTTTCGCGCTTTAACGGTAACATATATATACATTAAATAATGAGTAATTCTGTAAACATATTTCCCCATAAAATAACATGGGGTTTCGCTGTCGGAGACGCAGATATTTCAAGAGGCAGATAGAGGTCTTAAAATCGTTGTTTGAATGTTTTATTAAAATTTTACTGATTGGATTAAGTTGATAAATTTTCGTGTAAAAATTTTATCAGTAAATACAACTATGTGTTAACTTAATTTTGGAAAGTGCAACATCTAATGCATTTCTAAAATCATCAATTTATAATGAATTATTTCATCTGAAATATTCCATAAAAAGAAATTATTTGAAAAGAAGATATATTAAAAATAAATTATTAGATTTATTTTAAACTTTAAAAGAAATCGGTCACATAAGGTATTACCTGCAGGGCACAAAATTGGCTTTATTTCGACATTTTGGGTTATAATTACTTAAGATTGAAAAATTAATAATTAATATTTTCTCGTCTAAATAAGTTTCCATTTTTTCTCATGCAGGATATTAAAAAATATAAAACAAACTTCATGAAGTTATTGTTAGGGCTGGATTATTTATCAATATATCCCTAAGTATCGATATTTTTTTAATATCCCGATAACAATATTTAAGATCTAGCTCCTCCAATATATCCCTTTAACGATAAGATTGCCGAGTGCGCACCCGAGTGAACGAAACTCGAGCGAATGAAACCCGATCAGCCAACATACAACAGCTAACGAGAGCGAAACCGAAAGAAAACTAGTATGTTGTGGCCACCACAAGACTTTCTTCTATATTTTCCTATATACATATTCAATCAGTAACAATATTTAAAAAAAAAAAAAAAAAAAGATTTTATTTTATTTATTTATTTATTTATTTTTTTTTTTTTTTGTTAAAAGTAATACATATTCAACCAGTAACAATATTTAAAAAAAAAAAAAAAAAAAAAAAAAAAAACTTTTTTTTTTTTTTTTTTTGTTAAAAGTAAAAAAATCGATAACTTTGTTTTAAATTATCACAGATTTATAGTTCAACCATTCGTTTTAAAGGTATTGACTTCCCCACATGCACAAAATTTTTTTCGTAGTTAACTACTACTATTATCAATAATTTATATTAATTTTACAATCACAAGTTTAAAATAACGCTCATTATGTACATTTATACGAAATTTTGTCCTATATTGCCATGTTAAAAATTTAGAAAAAATGCGATCACAGCGCCACCTGTTGAGCTATTGATCCCTAAATGTAATCAGCACCAAATTATGTCTGGGACCAACTAAATACCAAGTTTGGTTAAGTTTTGTTAAAAAAAGAAAAATAAAATAATAATAATACGATTTTTTTTCTAAGTTTTTTTTTTTGTTAAAAGTAAAAAAAAAATCAATAACTTTGTTTTAAATTATCACAGATTTATAGTTCAACCATTCGTTTTAAAGGTATTGATGAGACCTTTCGAAAGATACCCATCTTGAAAATTTACTCCCCTCGAGGGGGGACTTCTCCCCCAGGGGGGGTGGCGAGGCTCCTACACGTACAAAAAATTTTTCCCAGTTGACTATCTCTATTATAAATAATTATTGTAAATTTCATAATGATTACTAAACAATAATTCTCTTTAAGCACATTTATACAAAATTTTGTCCTATATCACCATGTTAAAAATTTAGAAAAAGCGGGATGGCAACGCAACCTGTAAGACAATTTTTACCAAAAGTTGATAGGCACTAATTTATGTCAAGGTGCAACTACATACCAATTTGTATAAAATTCTGTGCAGTAGTTCCTGAGATACAGTTGCCACAAAATTTTGTCACACACACACACACACACACACACACACAGACAGACAGACAGACATTTTCTAAAAATAGTCAAATCGTATTCTACAGCTCTCAAAACGTGTAAATCCATCAAAAACCCGAGGTCGAAAATTTTTACGAATCCAATACTTTCTCTATATTACATATAGAAGAAAGTAAAAAGCGCCGAATATCTTATTTTAATACTCATTTTCTACTTTCCTCTAATTACTCACTGATAAACTAGAAAAAATAGCCCAACGCCAAACGATTTCTATTGCAACACATATACATATACTTCCTCATCCTTCATAAACTCAAATCTAAACATCACTGCTTTAAAAAGGCCACCGCAAATAAAAAAAAAAAAATAATAATAATAATAATAATAATAATAATAAAAATATTTATTGAAAGCCATCTGCTTTGATTATCCCGTGAATAAGCTGACTTCGTTCAAGGTCACGGTTCTACCCCTTCAGAAAAAATTCATCAGACATACTCCAATATCACAATACCTATAATCAGCAGGTGTGTTTACTAGGAAAGAGATTTGATATTAGTCGAAACGATATATCCCTATCCGAGATATCTGTTATGGGTTCTGATATATTACACTATACTGATTTCCCAGATTCCCACTCTACATTCATGCATATCGTAGGTGATGGAAACCACAGAAAAGGCAATATGACGAATGAAAATCTTCTGTTTTAGCTCCTTTCCTGCTATTGGTTCATTGATATCGGTCTATTTCAAAGTGTCGATATAAAATGGCCAATAACATGCTTCAACATGTGTTTAATAAAGATCATCAAAGCCGAACTGATACAGTGATGCCAGATTGGGGATTTTGTCCCCATTTTAGGGAGTTTTGAGGCTTCTGGGGACAATTTTGGAGACCAAATGTTTGTGGGGACTTTTTTGGGGAATTCTAAAATTTTTGGGGACAAATCTGGGGCGTTTTTCAACTTTCTGTCAATGTTGGTAACGTAATGATTTATCCCTATGTCTAGAGACTTTCAATAGCTTTATTGTTATTTGGGGATTTTTTCAAAAATTGCCTTCATTTGGGGAAAAATCTGAGCTTAAATCATAGAAAAATCTGCTTGATATTTTTTTTTGAAAAAATTTTTATTTTCCCTTTTTAGTAGAAATCAAGTTGGGGATTTTTTCGAAAAAAAAAAAAAAAAAAACCGTGATTTGGGGAAATTTGAAGACTTGTTTGGGGAAATAATTTTCGACCATCTGGCGTCACTGAACTGATATGGCTGAATATCACATAAATGTGCATTTTAGTGTTTCAGGTCTTTATTATTAATTTTAAGCAAATAAATTGTAAAATTTTATTATTATTATTTAGAAGTACCTTTTTAAAAAAGCATCAAATCATAAAATGTGAGTTTATAGCAATTTCAGTATTTTTTAGAAAATTTTAAACCTTTTAATCGTCATTTTCGTGACTGTCTCCAAGACAGTGGCGCCGACTATGTGGGGGCTTGAGGGCTCGAGCCCCCCCAGAAAATTTTCTGTAAGGGATCAGCCCCCCCAGAAATTTTGAATACTGATTCTCTATTAAACAAGAAATTCTTTCCTCTATTTCTTATTTAGTTTTTTACCAAAATCATAGCTGTAAAGTAAGGTTGTTGCAATTGAAAATGGACATAAATCGACTAAGAAAAAAAGAAAGAAAAACAAGAGAGGCTGAAAGTCTCTGTATGGGGCGCGGGGTGAGTTCAGAGGAAGATGATTCCCTTTACTGTGCTACACTTATAGTTTGTGCATGAGGAGCAAAAGTTTTCAGAAACATCGATGCAAAGTAATATAACTATTTTTACAAAAGTTACTGCCATATAAATTCGATTTACATAAACTAAACGGCAAAGATTATGATGGCATTTTCAGGTCCAGTTTTGGGGCCCTTTGCTACTCAGAGCCCCTGGCACGTGCCCCTGTGTTAATCAGGCCGTTGTTTGTGTGTGCATATGTTCTTTTCCTTGGGTAAGCGTGTGTACATTGTTACACCATATTTGATGACCTTGTATTAGAAATGTGATGCCCCCCACCCTCAAAAAATAATCCTGGCTACGGCCTTGGTTCGAGCCCCCCCAGAAATTTTTCAAAGTCGGCGCTGCTGCTCCAAGACCAAATGTTTACATACAAAGTATGTTTTTTACTAAAAAAAATAAAATGATAATTATAATAATTGTTAATTCTTGTAAAAAAAAACTATTTGTTTTCAAAGGAAATTTTTTTTTCTTTTTAATTACGTTAATTTTCATGCATGTGTAATTAAAATGCTTGTATGCAAGTCTTGACGACATTTTCGTGACACATGAAAATAACTTCATATATCATTAAGGGATGGTGCCACCATTCACTTTTTTTAAAGTTTAAGATCAGAAATCAACATTGACGATATGTGGGGAAAAAAAATCTCAAGAAAATTGAAAACAGGTAAGAGTTAACATTATTTTTATTGTTTACATGCTGTGCGTACTTTTATTGCTTGTCATTTTCGAGATGTATAAAAAATAAAAAAATATTATTATAAAATTTAGAACAAAGTTTTATTTTAATATAGAATGGCGACCAGAAGAAGAAAATGTGACGATATCGGCTTAGTGAAAGCATGTTTTTCAGTACAGAACGAATTATTGACGATTTGTCATTTTCGTGACGGTCATTTTTGTGACGTCACGAAAATGACATTTGTTGCAGATTTACTATTTTGTAAGCCCTGGATTTAAATAATTTTTTATTTTGAATTAAAAGATTTGTTGGTGTAGGATAAGCTTTATATTTAAATATTTAAAGTACTTTCCGGTATCCAGGTAAATATAAAAAAATTACATACGACATTAATATTAAGATACAATTAAAAAAGCAAACTTTTATTTATTTATTTAATTTTTTTTTTTTTTTTTTTTTTTGCCCCCTTTAAGGTGTCATTGAGAATGTTACTCAAAATATTTTACTTGTATCATTTATGGCAAGATGCAGAAAAAATAATTTGCATGGCCTGACAAAGAGGATGTCCATGAAATTCAAGTGCCACATATTCTGTGCAAAATTAGGAATTCTCCAGAACCTGCTTCAAATAGATATTTTAAACTTGAGGATGAAGATTTTAATAATGTTCAAAATGCTTTTTCTGAATTTAATTCAGTTAATCATTAAACTTGTAACTACAAGGATTTTAATACAATAAAATTGCTTGATATTCTCATTATTGCTCTTTCTTTTCCCTTCACAATCTTTTCGCTATTGTTCTAATATGTTCCATTTTTAATATTATATGGTCCTATTTCATTGACAAACAATGTTATTTCAGTGAAAAATAGTCATTTTGGCAAATATTGCCATTTCAGTGACAAACAGTCGTTTCAGTGACAAACATTGTCATTTCAGTGACAAACCAGTCATTTCAGTGACATCATTTTTTGACATCTTTAAATGCTATAATTAAAAATTTAATGCAAGTAAACTAATTATTTCCAGTTTATAGTCAAGAGGTATGCAGTCTATGATATTTCCCATTGATATAATTTATGTTTATAAAAAAATAAATTTTAATTTATTTATTTATTTTTTTATTTTTTTTAAATTTAAAATTTTTGGGTTTTTTATTTTATTTTATTTTTTAAAATGGGAAGAACTTTTTAGAAAAGCCTAAGTCTTGTATTTTTTAATGAATCTGAACCACAAAAAAAATTTTTTAAATGGTAATTTTGATTTTATAAGATAATTAAAATTATAAATTTTTATTGAAAAATTTCAATAAAATTTTAAAAAATTATGTTCGATCTCTGTCAAACTCAGAATTTTTTAAGATGTACTTACGGACTTATTTTCAAAAATTCAAATTAAAATACAAAGTTTGAAAAAAAAGTTTAAAAAAATCCAAAATGCACACTTATGTGATATTCAGCCATATCTACTAGAAGAGTTTTTTTGCAAATTTTCTTAGCGTTTAATAAAAAACTTCTGAAAATATAAGCAATTATGGAATGTATTTTTTTAAATATTATTTTATTATTATTAAATATTTCGATAAAATATTTTTTTTTATTAAGACTGTACATCAGTCAGATAGCTTCCTTTCTCCTTTCCCATGTTATCCAATGGGATTTTCGTTGCTTCGTTTTATAAAAATATCTCATTCAAAAATGAAGTTTTTCAAATTCTGTTTTTTGAATATTACTCTTTGAACGGGTCGCCTTTTAGCTTAGTGAGCAATTTTTCGAAAAAATTAATTTAAATATTTTATTTCAATAAGTAAATTATGGACTCTAAGTGTGGATCTCTAAGTAAAATATTTAAATTTATTTTTTCGAAAAATTGCTCACTAAGCTAAAAGACGACCTGTTCAAAGAGTAATATTCAAAAAACAGAATTCGAAAAAGTTCATTTTTGAATAAAATATTTTTATAAAACGAAGCGATAAAAATCCCATTGGATAACATGGGAAGGGAGAAAGGGTGCTATCTAATTGATGTAAAATAAAGTTTTATCGTCAGTAATTTTACAGTGACAGTTTCTTTATAGAATTATATAATATTGAATAGTTTATTACTTTTTTTATGTAGCATTTATATTTCTCTTTCCATTTATTTATTTATTTATTTATTTATTTTATTTTTAAAGCCGTACATGTTAAATAAAATTTGTTTTAAATGAAAATGAGTTACTTTAAGTAACAAAATGAAACTTCAACATAATTTTGTTTAAATAATATAATATTTATACTGACAATGTATACATAAATACACACACACACACACACACACAGACACACACACACATTATAATATGTAATTCAAATTTCAATTACTGTGAAACTATTACGAATGTGAATTGAACATATATATTTAAAAGATATTGTAATGATTTGGTAAGAGGATACAAAAATAAAAATGACAAGTAACTGACATTTAGGATGCATATAAGAGTTTTAAGTAAAAAATATTACTTTCTACAACCAAAACTAGTATGCTGTGGCCACCACAAGACTTTCTTCTATATTTTCCTATACAAATTCACACAGTAACAATATTAAAAAAAAAAAAAAAAAAAAAAAAAAAAATACGATTTTTTTTCAAAGTTTTTTTTCGTAAAAAAAAAAAAAAAAAAATCGATAACTTTGTTTTAAATTATCACATATTTATAGTTCAACCATTCGTTTTAAAGATATTGACGAGACCTTTCGAAAGATACCCATCTTGAAAATTTACCCCCCTCCCCCGGGGGGTACTTTCACCTGGGGGGAGGGAAGCTATGACCGAGATTTTTTTTCCTAATTAAGTACTACTATTATCAATAATTCATATTAATTTCACAATCACAGGTTAAGAATAACTCCCATTATGTACATTTATACGAAATTTTGTCCTATATACTGCCATGTTAAAAATTTAGAAAAAATACGATTACAGCACCACCTGTTGAGTGATTGATCCCCAAATCTAATCAGCCCCATTTTATGTCAGGGGCCAACTAAATACCAAGTCTGGTTAAATTTCGTTAAAAAAAAAAAAAAAAAAAAAAAAAACGATTTTTTTTTGTTACTTTTTTTTAAAAGTAAAAAAAATCGATAACTTTGTTTTAAATTATCACAGATTTATAGTTCAACCATTCGTTTTAAAGGTATTGACGAGACCTTTCGAAAGATACCCATCTTGAAAATTTACTCCCCTCGAGGGGGGACTTCCCCCCCAGGGGGGTTCACGAGGCTCCTACGCATACAAAATTTTTCCCCCATTTGACTACCTCTATAATAAATAATTCTTGAAAATTTCATAATGATTACTAAAAAATAATTATCTTTATGCACATTTATACAAAATTTTGTCCTATATCACCATGTTAAAAATTTAGAAAAAGCGGGATGGCAACGCAACCTGTAAGACAATTTTTACCAAAAGTTGATAGGCACTAATTTATGTCAAGGTGTAACTACATACTAATTTGTATGAAATTCTGTGCAGTAGTTCCTGAGATACAGTTGCCACAAAATTTTGTCACACACACACACACAGACTGACAGACAGACAGACAGACAGACATTTTCTAAAAAGGGTCAAATCGTGTTCTACAGCTCTCAAAACGTGTAAATCCATCAAAAACCCGAGGTCGAAAATTTTTACGAATCCAATACTTTCTCTATATTACATATAGAAGAAAGTAAAAAGGTGTATTCAATGGCAATTCTGAACTATTTATAATGGCAATTCTGAACTAATTAAAATGATTTTCATTTTTATTTAATACCTGCATCTTAAGACAATTTTTCTGAAGCTTTATTTTTAGTAGAATTATGAATTTTGATATACTTGGTACAAATAAAACACAGATCACATATTAGCTGTGTTAAAATATGATTTTAAAATAATTAAAGCTTAAAATGGGAAGAATAGAGGATAAACTATACAGAGGTATACTAAAAAGCAATAGTATAAATTATAAGAAACACAAAACATTAATTCACTTTTTATGATTTTTTTTTATGATAAAGTTATGGTAGTAATATACCAGAAAATACATGGAAAACACTCTATACTTGTATACTTTAAAATTCGTGTGCATATGTCTTTAAAAAATAACAAATGTCTATTTTTTTCTGCCTTGAAAGAAATATCGCAATATATCGCTAATATCGATATTAACTTGGTGATATATCGCGATATTTAATTTCTGATATCGTCCAGCACTAGTTATTGTAAATACCGAAAAAATATTATTGTTCGAGAAAACTGGGATGTAATCGTTTTATTCAGTCAAAACCTATATTAAATTTTTAATATAATTTTAACAATAATGAAAATACTGTGCTTTTAGATTAACCTTAGCCTATGTAAAATGTGAAGCTCTCGTGAGAAATGCTGGGAGTACAAAGTTATTTGATTCGTCAGAGAATGGGTTATCCGTTCATTCCGAAACGGGTCTGGTACAATTGCCGACAAGTGTGTTGTTAGGGTTTAATTGATATTTTGGTGGTGTATAAAATACACCACGCGTGTACTTGTGTTAAAATATTAAGCGCGTGTAGTTAAAAGTTAATTACCCGACAACTTAGTTTTTCGCCGCCATTTGCTCGAAAATTCTTTTTACCGTTGAAAACTTTCTTAAAGAAACTGAGAATTAATTTCAATAAATAAATAGCACTGTACATACGAAATTACATTTTAATATGATCAAAAAATAAAACCTTAAAATAATGAAATAAACCGTTATAATTACACAAAAAAATATGCGTTTTTAATCATTAGTAAACATTTATTTTTGTTTAACATTTTACTTAAAATTTAAACTGGGCAATTTTAAACATTCTTATATCTGTATTTATTCGTTAAGGTATAAAACTGGCGGATTAGCTGCGTTAAATATAAAAATTCGAGAAGTGTTTTACTATTTCTTTCTAAGAAAAAAAGTTTTGAGATTTATTTTAAGGTTTCATTTTTGACAATATTTAAATAGAATTTTGTATATATTGTAATATTAATTTATTTTTTTATGTAGAGTTTATTATCTTATTAAAATTGATTATTAAAATATTTTCTTATTAAATAAATGAAAAAAAAAAAAAATGAGAAAAGGGTCGTCTGGCAAACGAACCTGAGAGAGAAAGAGTTAGCTGTCAGGCAAACGTACTTCTCGAGCAAACAAAAAAAAAAGTTTTGTAATTCACCAGGTAGGGAAGAGTGGGGATGAACGGGACGCATGATGAATGGGACATTAGCAAAATTTTTATGTTTTGCATGCACCAGAAACTTGACAATTTTTTGGATATATGGCAGTACTGAGGTCATTCAAGTATAGTTTCAGAGTTGTGCTATCTGCTATCTATTGAACGGCAGAAAAAAATTAAACTGTCTTTTTATACTGCCAAAGTAACTTTTACTGATTCAATTAGGTAGTAGTTAAGAAATTAACTATTTGCTTAAAGTTAATATAACTCTTATATGATGAAAAGGCGTAATCTTTTACTGTGTTTATGATATTCAAGAAGAATATTGACAATTGTTCATTAAACATATTTCCTGTTTTATATGATCATGTGGTCGTGGGGATGAATGGGACAGTTTGAATGGGGATGAATGGGACATTCCCCACTATATGCTAATTTAGAATTGTACACAAAAATTATATTAAAACAAATCGTAAATAGATTTTCAATATTTTTATAACCTGTAGTTCAGTAGTTATAACATGGAATTATAAAAATAGCATGAATTTAGAGAAAAATAGATCGAAATTAATTGTTTCGATTTTCGTTTACAATAATTATGATTAAAAAAATTATAAGTTAGAATATTCAATACAACTTAAATAAATAATATCAATAATTAAAAAAATAAATAAATAAACTAATAATAATTTGATTAAAATCACAATTTCAATCAAGCTAATTAAATAAATACTGGTGATTATTAATGTAATACAGAATAGAAGGTTTATGTTTCCCGATCAGTCGGGAAAAAAAGTTTATCTGGATATTTTGTACTCTATTATAATGATTTATATCTTTCTAGCGTCTTATTTATTTATTTATTTTTAGATTAAATCTTATTAGATTAAATTACCAAAGCCTAGAGCACTAGGAACTATGCGAACCAAAGGACTTTTGCCTTTCGATGTTAATTTGAGTCAATACATCAGTTTTTGTTAATTTCTGTAAATCCATAGTGTGTAATAAAATCACATAAACCAATTTAACTTTAAAAATTTATTTACTTTCCATTTTGTTTTCTTTCCTTTGTTAACTTCAGTCCTGTCCCATTCATCCCCACATGTGGGGATGAATGGGACAATGCACATGCATGTAATATATATATATATATATATATATATATTATTAATTAAAAATTATAACTTTTTATTAAAGTTAGTATGTTTATTTGTGACTGATTACTGAAGTGTGCTTGTGAGCAATGTTGCAAAATTCTGAATTACATATGATGAACGTTATTAATAAAAACATGAAAAATGTCCCATTCATCCCCACTCTCCCCTACACTCGAAACATTACGCGCTTAATTTAGTATTGTTTGTATTTGTATTGTATGGTTATTATTATGCCATAATATTCCAACGAAACCAAGGCATAAAAATATTTAAAACGCTACACGATAACTGTATTACTTTTCAAAATAACGTAAAAATATCTGCATTTTTATTAACGTTATGGAAGATAATCATCATTAGACTTCAGGCAAATATTTCCTTTTTACAAAATGGATCTTTATTTAGTTATGACAAATTATATTGAAAAGTAACATAAAAAAGAAAAGAAAAGAAGAAGATTAAATTTTACTATACACATTCAGTTACGAGCAAAATTTCTGCAAACAACCTAAAAAATACACAAACGTAAAGATGCGTTTTGAAGGACTCTATTCTACTTTTATTTTTCTTATATAATGTTTACTCATACTTCTGATAGAAGATAAACTTAGACCTTCAAATAGCGCTATTTTTACAGAATTTTATAGCATCTTAAGGAAATTTAATTGACTGTTAGTTCTTCGGAAATTTTTAATACTTGGATTCTCGCAAAATCCAATATATCCGATGACTTGAGCCAAGGTACTTCTTATAAAGGGTTAATACTAAAAATAAACTTTAGATACGCAGGACGTAACAGTTTCGGAGTACCTGTGCCAGAATGTGTGTTTACGTTTTCTAATTTTTACATAAAAAAATTTGAAAATGTTAAAAAACAACCTAAGCAAATTAATTTCCGACGGTTTATTTTTCTTTCTTTTTCTTCTTCCTTTTTCTTTATTGCTTATTTATTTTTTTTTCCCCTTGGCATATTTTTTATTTACAAGAATTTTGTAGCTGACAACCTTATTTCATGAGAAATAAGATTGTAAGTGAATACTTTGTTGAACAGAAACAGAAAATCATACAGTTTGCATAAATTATTAACACTTTCCAACTGTTAATACTCTTTGTCTCTTTTAACCTTCTATGTACTTTGCTTATGTGATCATACAACGTACAGACAGAAGGACAGAAAGAAAAACAGGTAGACTAATTGAATTCATCACCACTCTTAAATATTGTAGTAAAGTGTTAAAAAAATCTTAATAAATCGAAAAAATAAAATAAAAAATAAAATGCAATTCCAGCAATTTCCAATTATACCACTTAATGTATCTGAAGGTTTTTGTGTGGCCATGTAAATCTTCGTGCTAAACATACTCTACTTCTACATTTTTTTTTTTTTTTTTTTTTCACGTGAGTAATAAATGTCATTTTATTCTAATTTGTACGGTATAAAATGTGGTTTATGGAAATAGCTCTTATAGAACGTAATACTTTGGAATGCTTTTGAATGTCACTGTACAGAAACCAGGGGTGATATTTACCCCATTTTTAACAGGGAACATCCCAAAGGGAACTTGAATAACATATATTAGTTTCAAGGAATTCCATGAATATTTACGGGAGTTAAAGCGCGGATAGACATTTAAACAAACAGACAGACAAACGAAAGTCATAAATACTTTTCAACGAAAGTGCTAAAAAGAGGGAAAAAATCGTTCTAACATGAAAAAATATATAAAATACCTGGAATGACTCCACTAGCCATTTCCAACATATAGTATTTAACGATTGTTTAAATAAATTTAAATAGGAAAAGTTGTTAAATAAACAAAAGGAAATTTTAAATAATAGGGTGTTTATTTCTCCCCAAGTTGTATGTTGTAATCGATCGTAATGTATCTAAATTCTTTTGTGCATCCCTGTAAAAGAACTATAAACATTAAGTTCGCAATATCAAACATTTATCTTTTTTTTTTTTTTTTTTTTTTTTTGTAATGTCTTAAGCTGATCCCATAGACCTCAACGCATCCCGAAAATAGTAATAATAATAATAATAATAATAAATAAAATAAATGTATACAGTTCTTTCGATGATGATCTATAATATGACCTATATGATAACCTATAACATTAAATGCTATACCTTTCTTAATTGAATGTAGAATTTAGACGCTAGCGCGCTTCAGGAAATTCGATTCTAAAGTCCTAAATGTTGAAGAATTTTTCTGCGTGTCACAGTAAAAAAAACCCTGTCAAAAGAGTCCTACACTCATCAAAACCTTTACAGCTCGTGCGAAAGTGACCTATAGTATATTTATCAAAGAGAATTCGAGTGACTTCAAAACGTATAGATACACCGAAATCTCATAGTCGAATATTTTTATGATTAGAATACCTCCCTTATATAGTGTACGTTCGGACAGTTAAAAAAAAGAAAAAAAAAAAGAATGCAAAGAAATCATTCTAACGAGAAAAAATATATGTAATAAAGAAATGAAATTGTATTTCGTGAATTTAAATGTGTTTTTAAGAAAGTCATCGTAAAAATGGAACCTTTCGTTTATTATGTCGATTTTCTCATCGTAAATTCGTTGTTCAATATGATTTTTGAAAGTTCCGTGGTCAAGACTCAAGATGTGTGTACACGTCCTATATTAGTCGTACTTCTGCCAGTACGGCGTGCTGAGATGCCTTATCTAAGTACAGTGCACATACTGTTTTTGTTTTCAGTTTGCGCAAGCATTCAGTTTTTATGGGTACAGTAAACGTAGATGAATAATTTTAAAATGTATTTAGATATTCATTTTTAACACTTAACTGATAATAACACTTAAATAACGTTTAACTTATTGAGTGAATTCACGTAAAAGTCTTATATTTCACAAATGTTATCTTTTCCATATAATACAGTGGTTTTTCAAAGGTACATACCTCTTTAACACATACCTGGTTATTTTTTATATTTCTTATTTCAGAAAAATATATGTCCAGATAAAAAAACAAATATGTAGATACTCTATTGTATTCATTATGAATATATCGCCTTTTTCTCATACACCATTATTATATTAAAGCGGTTTTTGTTGTTAAATATATGTAGGGGAGACCAGTGTACCTAGGGCCGCTTTTTTTCAACGCCCAAAAACAGAGCCCTTAACCAGTTTAAAATTATCAAACTGATATGAACATATCTTTAGGACTAATTACTTCCAATTGGGATTAATATAAATACCTAAAATAATAAATTCCGACAAATAGAAGGTTTTAAAAAAACATCACTCGTGGCCCTAGGTACAACACCCTCATTGTACCTGGGGCCAGACCTCACTGTACCTAGGGCCATTCTCACAAAATTAGATTTAACTTTGTAATGAATAGAAAATAAGCATATAAACATGTATTTTATAAAATAAACAATATCAAGTAATATATTTATTTATTATATAATAATTATCATGTTGTTGCCTTAATTTAAAACACGAAAATTTTCACTTTTTTTTTTTTTTTTTTTTTTCTGGAGTGTCTCTTAGATTTCTAGATCTCTCTGTTTTTCGGTCACATCTTTGATGTGGGAGGTTTTGCTTCAGGTAAAGGCTTTACTTAGTTCGTACCTGTTAACACCGACACACGAAAAGATGTTAGATGTTGAAGGTTTCGAAATTTCAACAGAACAGGAAACAGAGACATCCAGTTCCATTGTTGTCGGTTCATTTTCTTCCTGGATTTTTTTTTTTTTTTTTTTTTTTTCCTTTTAATATATGGAGGGATCTTGTCTTTCAGTCCCATTTGAACTTAAACATTCATCCTCAGTGAATGTGTTTTGATTCATTGGCTATATGCCGGATACACGAAAGCCTGATAGAATGTTTACAGGAGTAAAGGCCGACGGATAGGACTTGCCAACACTTTCAGCAACATCATATATAGTGATTGGTTTACTAGGGTTTGCCAGCATCCAATTATTAAACGCTGTACTGTGTTTCTTAACACTTTCTAGACCGCTGACGTAGATTCACGTCATTTAAAAATATGAAACTCCACCAGTGGGCGTTTCTTTTGCAATTTGTATGCTATTTGTTTCTAAAAAATATACACAATATTCATATTTGTACAATCAGTATACTATGGATGCAAATACTTTCATTGGGGAGAGAGTATGATTATAATGCATATCCATTTGTAATATAAATAAATGTGAATACGGAAAATTTTGTTTTGAAAAATTGTAACTTATGAGAAAAACGCCTACAGGCAGACCTTACTGTCAAAAAGATAAAAACATGCGGTCGCGAAAGTGTTAAAAGGTCCAAACACACTGGCCCTAGGTACAAGGCAGCGATGTGGCCCTAGGTACAAGATTTGGTAACTTCATTCAAAATGCCTTCCACTAAAAAATCCACATGCAGAGAGGACTAATTAAATATTTCATTTATTACTCAATATTAAAAAGCAAAATTATACACTAGAAATGAAAGAAAAATATTTGACTCGCCTTTGTAAAATAGCAAAAGAGATGAGCTGCAAAATTTTACTTCGAACCATTTAAATTCGTTTTCTACATGTAACAGTAACTTGTCAAAACTCTTTCCTCAAAAGTTCCAAAGTAGTTGTAAAAGTAGCAATTGGTGTTGTTACTCGCCCAATTGAGTATTAAAACTTAAAATTAAATATTATTCAAATAAAGTGGGGTGGCCGTAGGTACACGATGGCCCTAGGTACACTAGTCTCCCCAATATATATATTATTCTGATAGGAGTATAATTGTTGTGTATAGTTTTGGAAGCAGATGTTATGTACACATTACTAAATTTTAAACATATATTCAAATAAAATGAACAGATTTCTAAAAAAAAAAGTGTTATATTGAAGAGTCCTTTTCTAAAAGTCAAAAGAAATTAAGCGTTAGTAAGAAAAGAAAACTACCTGGGTATATAATGAAACTTATTTCCGATGCCATACTGGGGGAATTAGAATTCTTTGCCTTTACTAAAATTAAGCGTAAACAGAGAAAAATTTCGTTTTATTGGCGTATTGACGTGGAAATGATATATATATATATATATTTTTTTTTAAAATTGATTTAAGTATTAAAACATATTTATCACAAAATCGTATATAGTGTGATTGCATTTATTGGTAGGATTTTAAATGCGCACCAACTTCAAAAAGTCTGAGAACCACTCATATAATATATAAGGAATAAAAACAGTAAACGTTGTATTAAATAACTGAAAATTAAAAATAAAATAAATAAATTGAAAAAAAAATCCCCTTGAAATTCCTGAAATAGTTAAATTAATAGTTTTGATAATAAAATACAAAAAAAAAAAAAAAAAAAAAAAAAAAATCTTTGGAATTCCTGAAAAAATTAAATTAATAGTTTCAATATTATTAAACAATTTTGTCGTATTTTCTTCTTTTTTCTCCTTTTTCTCTTTCTTTTTTTCTTTCTCTCTCTCTCTCTCTCTCTCTCTCGCTGAAGTTTCATTAATTTCATCCTATTTTGTTCAAGATTCTGAAAAGAAATATCATAATAATGAAAAGGAAAAATGAGTAAAATCAAAGTTCACTACATCAAAATTGTAAGTGGCTGAACCTTTCATGTATTTTATCTCTTAAATAATTAACGAATGCTTTTCGAAGTTAAGTACTTTCCTGTGTTGAAATAAAAAATAAAATAGTAATGTAATAATAATAATAAAAAAAAATCATTTATTAATAATGCCTTTCGGTTAATTAAAACAGATCCAAAATTTTATTTTTTGACTAATTAGTATAGATTATTATCTGGCTGAATTAGAAAGATTATCGCTTTTTATCAAGCACTAGATTAAATAACTTGCACCGGAAATTGAGAATTAATCGCATGAACTTTAATTACAAAGAGGTAACTGATTTTTATTTAAAGTGTTATCGAAACTGCATTTATGTCAACCAATGGAGATAAAGCCAAAATCTTATTACGTAAAATCTCCTGTTCAAGGTAAGTAAAGACGCAAGTATTTTTCGTAATAAGATAAAATAATAATAATGATAATAAGCTGCTCTATTTAAAAAACTCATGATTAAAGTTCATTTTCTGATTTGATGGCAAACATAATGTATATCTATCAGAAAGTGTCAATTACCTAATGATTGTGCTTGAAAAGTTTTCAGCTATTCTTTAGAAATCTGATTTGTTTCTTGTATTTACTGATAGAGGGGAAAAAAGAAATTGGAAAATTAATTAAGCATCTTATTTATGAATGAAACCATGACAATTTAAAACCTTCCTTACAAATTTTGTTTGTTTTGTTTAAACAAAATATACTTAATGTGATATATATTAAATTTTAACTTTTGCAATAAATAATCCAGTTTTGCAGATTTCTCGAAAGTGTTTTAGTTATACAGTGAGCAAAAAAAGATTTGTACACCAGGTAAATTTGTTGAATCATACATGTAAATAAATACAAAAGCAACTAAAAATTAAAAATACAAAGACTTTTACAAAACAAATAAACATATTTAATATCTGACTTAATAATTATATTTAAAATATGAAAGTATAAAAAAATTAACATTTGTACTGCTAAAAAAATATACTTGCACACTAGTAATGAGAATAGAAATATAGGAATTATTTATAAGTTAAAAACAGTGGTAATATTTAGTATGCATGGCCTTTGCTTCAATTATAGCTGATCATTGATTTAATAAACTTGTGACAAGTTTCGCTGCTGATTTGTAGCCATTCTTCCCTAAGAGCTTGCTTAAACTCTGATTTGTAAGAAATTTTCTTTTTTCTTATTTTCATATCCAAAATATGCCAAAAAATTTAAATCGGATTGAGGTCTGGTGATTGTGGTGGCGTTTGCAATTCATTTTTTACATTATATAGCAACCATAACTTCGTAATGTATGCAGTGTGCTTTGGATCGTTATCCTGTTGGAAATCACATGAATTAGGAATTCCTAATTTCAGAGCACTGTTGTATAAATTATCCCGTAATATATAAATAAATTGTTTGGCATTAATATTGCTTTCAATGAAGACCATTTCACCAACTCCATTAAAAGAAATACATTCCCAAATCATTATATAACCAACCACCACCATGTTTTACAGCTGATTTCAAGTTTTTGAAATTGTTGATTTCAAGCATCGGGCTTTCGCCACACGGTTTTCTTACCATCTCAGCTAAAAATTTTGAACTTGTTTTCATCGAAAAAGTAATATTTTTCCAAAAGTCCAGTGATTTGCTGACATAAGTTTTCGCAAATTCAAGTCTTTTCATCCTATTTGTTTCACTAATAAATGTTTTTTTTTTTTTTTTTTTAAGTGGGCCTCTTCCTCGAATATTTGCATCGTGAAGAATGTTTATGGTGTAACTATTGTCCCCGACGTCAACCGCCAATTCTCGAGCACTTAGGAAAAAGTTTTCTGAAGATTCTTTTGTAATGGCTCTCCATTACCTGGCATCTAACTTTCTTGGACGCACAGTTCGCGACTTATTTACTGTTAAATCAATCTCTTTTTTCCTCTTAATTACATATAACGAACACTAGACAAGTTTAAATTTAATTTTTTACCTATTTCTCGTAACTTTATCCAGAATTCTTAAGAAGTATAATCTTCTCATGGGTAACTACTGTGAGTTCACGTGTTTTCGGCGCCAAAACAACAAAAACTCCTCAGAATCCCTGTTCCAGTTAATATATTATGTGACTTTAAATTGCGGAGTTAATATACTGCGGGACTGATGTGCTAAATATTTGCATAAGGTTCATGTTTAATGCCTTTTTTAATAGTCAATGTTTCGTGTGCAAATACTTTTTTAGCATGAGGAAATGCTTTATTTTTTAAAATGTGCAATATAAATGGTTAAGGTAAAAGGGTGGTTATTTTTATTTGCTTCTTATTAAAAAAATTAATGGTTAAAACAGTTGCATCAAATTTGCTTTCTATGGTTACTTATGTAAAAAACTGTGTGTGCAAATACTTTTTTGTTCACTATACTTCACTTTTAACACTTACTTTCTGCAGACTTAACCTTTATTAAATAAATTTAAAAACGACAGTTTTTAAATGTAATGAATAGTAATAATAATTGAGTTCTGAAAAAGAAATGTTAGTGTTCATCTTAAAAATCTGCACAGGTGATTCAAACCCTACAGATAACCTTGAAATCAACCTGAAATTAAACAAACAATTTCCATCGATCCGAGTCCTCAAAAGCGACTTTTGTCACCAGCATAGTAATGGCCGTGTATGGCTAAATCTTAAAATATAAATCACGTCAATTTTATATTGAGTTTATTATTATAGTGGCACCAGGTATGTTATATACGGTTAAAAATATGTACAAATATATATGTTATTTAAAAAATGAAATTTTATCCACTTTAATGAAATTATATCTAACGTCTCTTACTACAGCGGCTCAGCGCCAAAGCTCTACTGGCTAAATATCACCTTTCCCGCTCACACCAGAGTGTTTGAGTGAGAAAAAAAGAGAAAGCAGAGTGCTTGGGCTACATGGCAAGCATATCTGATATGCTTTTATCAATTATGCAGCGATTTTTCTATCGAATTTCTGTTAATTATTTTAATTTTTTAAAACTTGCTCTGAACTACACCCGATTCGATCCGAATTCGAACTTTACAAACAGAAAAATATTTTAATAAACATGACTCACATGGAAAAAAAAAAAAAAAGATAACCAGACTTAAACACAATTATACAACCCACAAAAAATAAATAAATAAATAAATAAATAAAATAAATAAATAAACCAACCCGACCTAAACACAACCCACTAAAAATTCAATTTGTATTTTCCTAGATTCAATGTATACTGTACTAAAGTTTACCCCACCCCCACCCCCACCCCCAAATACCGAAAAATGGAAAAACCAGAAAAATAAAATCCACTGCGAAGAACTGTACTTTGAGGAAGAAAGTTTTTCTAGAAGTGAAGGTCGTGCTCTCACTTAAAACCAACAAATTGGTCTGTTGAATTTTTCAGCCAGTTAATCAGTACGTGACCCAATCGATACACAAACAATGAGTACGTTTAATACAAATTGGGAGCACATTACTTAACGGGGTACCTCAGTCACCTACAATGTCATTATCCCATCCCAAAGGCACATGTGTTGCCAACAGAGGGGCGTATCTTATTCAGAATGATTGACTTTACGAAATGCCTATCCTGTCTCTTTTCAGCTTGTGAAAGGCGCGAGCCCTTTTAAGTGTCAGGTGACAGCTTGACCTAAGGTCAAACATCCCCATAGACCCCCCAATGGTGTTAGAATTTAAATACCTGTAGAGAAAAAGCAATTAAATCTTCGTACACAGTTTTTCCGTGAAAATGTCCAAAGGCTCATTTTCACAATGAAGATAGGGTTTTTTATAATTTCAAGAGCTATCGTTTCACAGCCATGAAAAAATATATATATTACGAATTGAAAAAAGTGGATTAAACAACGTCTTTACATAATGCTTATGAGTAATTTATTGAATAGCAAAAATCTGTTGAGATTTTATTTTTATTTATTTATTTTTCTAAGAAAATGAAATGAGAATATACTTGTAAAATAGAAAAACAGCTAGCAGCACATTTTGCAATGAATTTACTCACTGCACAATATATAAAAAAGGATAAGAATATATTATTATTATTATTATTATCTATATAATATTTCTCTAACGTGGACCAGTTACAATTATTTTTTGTCGAAACGATACGATAGTGGTGAAATTAATAAAATACGCGAGGATAAAAAATAATAGTTAAAAATGAACAATATTTAAGCACGCGGACTCAGCTCAATGAACTAATAAAGAAAAAAAAAATGACATTTGCATGATGACATTATTTTATGAAAAAATATATTTTTAAAAGTTACTTCTTCAGAATTTTTGTAAGCGCCATTTAAAACGTAGCAATATTTTAAAGATACAATTCCCGCCGCTTATTAAAATCACATAACTTTCCTGCCCTTAAGGAAAAGGTATTACTTCCCTGAATTTCGAAAGAAACTTCAAAAGGTAACTAATAATATAATTAGTAAACAATATTAATTAAGTTTTGGTAGATAATTAACAAATTGTTTATTCGATATAAGTAAATTAAACGCATTCCAAGTTCCCATGTACTTTCGTTAGAGGAAAATCATCATTACTTTACCAAAAGTTCACGCTGTTCTTATAAATTTAAAATCTTTCCGTTTAAAACTCATGAATTATAGTAATTTCAAAATAAGAACTAGAAATTGCCTTCTAATAATAAATAAATAAAAAAAAAATCCTTTCAAATCGAATTTGTATTTTTTTACTGCGCTTTGAAAAATACGTTCCTTGAAATTGTTATAGAGATAAGTTGCAGGGTGTGTTTAATTTGTAACTGTGCTGCAAGTATAAAATATTGAACAATGCGCGATAACGGAGGGTTTGTTGTGCTTTAATTTCTTTTTCTATTAAAGAAAAAAAAAAACACAAATGTAAATAAAAACATTTTTTAGTGTGCATAAATTATATTTTTGGCTGCTGAGAAGATTTTTTTGAGTTTATTAACCGGCGATGCTGATTTTATAAAGCGGCGGCTTTAAAAGTAGTTTGTATTGATTTGATTCTGGTCCTGGCGATTTGATCAGATTAAGCGACTGATTTTATTAACCAGTGATTTTATTAAGCGGCGGTTACTGTATATATAGAATAGGAATTATTATCTCAAATTGACTAAGAAACGCAATCAGAAAAAGTATAATCAAAATAGGAATTTTTTTTTTCTTTTTTTTTTTTTCTTTTTTAACAAAAAATTATGCCAAAATAAATAAAATGTCATCACACTTTTGGCGATAAAAATTTAAAAGGCGTCATGCGGGTTCTTTACTAAAACTGTACTGCCTGCGAAAGTATGAAAACTGGCTTGTCAACCAAGGATTTTTATTTCGAAACTTTTCCTTCAATGATTCTCGTTTTACTATTGCACAATATTTATTCGGTTATAATAATAATTTGGCTTCTGTTAAATTAAAATTTTAATTAAGTAGTGAAATTCGTATGATATTTATGAGTTTCAAATTTTAAGGATAAATAAGAAAAGAAATAAAATGCGAAAATTTCGCACGAGATTCCTAGTTGTTTATAAAAAAAATTAAAGTCACTAGCAAAAATGAAGGTTTTAAATTCTAAAGTTTTCTCTTATAACTCCTTCTGAATGGTTTTTTTTTTTTTTTTTTTTTTTTGGGGGGGGGGGGGATGCTGCATCCCATGACCTCAACTTATGCTCATCGCAATCGATTTCTTTCCTCTCTTTTTACTTCCATTACCTTGCTACCGTAGGTAATGGAAGTATTGTATTCGGTCCAAAAATAACATCGATTTTTCAACTGATTTACATGTTTTAAATGTAACTGATTTACATGTTTTGATGTTTTACATCTCCTGAGTCCAAAAAAGTTTTTTTTTTTTTTTTTTTTTTATGGTCAGTACGCATGTGTGTTTGTGTGTGTGGGGGGGGGGGGTGTTCTATCTCCAAAAATAATAAGATAGATCGACAGAACCTCAAGATTGGGTTAGGTCTGGTAGGCAAATGATTTTTCTTTTAACTTTTGGTGAAAATTGGAAAGCCGGAAGTAGGATGTATCTCAAAAGTCCGTTTCTCAAAAACTTCTCTAACATTTTTTTTAATATTTTTACTTCCACTACCCTACTACAGTAGGTAATGGAAGTATTGTATTCGGTCCAAAAATTCAATATCGAGATTTCACCTGATTTACACGTTTTAAGGTCCCCAGAGTCAAAAAAAGTGGTTTTTGGCAATTGGCCCGTGTGTGTGTATGTATTTCATTTGTAAATTAAACTTAAAAGTTTTTATTCAGGTTATACACAGAAGATACATTTTTTTTTAATTTTAAATAAAAAACAAAAAAGTAGGTAATTAATAATTAAACTTACCACTGTAACCAGATCAATTCGAATATAGTACAAGCATATATTTTAACACATTTATTGGCAGACATGAAAAATATAAAATTTTTAGATTATTACTTTATTTTATAAACTTTTTTAAAGCAATATGAACATCTTATATACGAATTATATTATTTTTCTGGAGATATAATTAACACTATGGCACGTAAAACTACACGCTTAAACTGTATCTGAAAATAAAAACATAACTTACAAAAATAAAAGTAATATAAGTGAAATTTGTTTATTACTATTGAAAGCTTTTTGGTTTACAATTTATAATTTTTCTTTCTTTCATATTAGATCACTTTACAAATCAGGGTTGGCAAACTGGGCCTAGCCCAGAAAAACCTGCCCAGGTTTTTCTGGGCGGGCCCACCAACAAAAATCCACTGGGTTTTTGCAAGTAAGTGGGTTTTTGTTAAAAATTATTTATAATTTACAAATCCCATCTATAAAGTATCGAAAACACCTTACCTTTAAAGAAAAAACTCTTATTTTTATTTTCTAGAAAATAGTATTAAACAGAAAAAGTAACTACAGTTATAAATATAATAAAAGCAAGTTTATCTTCTACAATTAGTTCAATTTTCCTTTTCCTGTAAAACCAAAGGATATTTTTGTTTAACAGCGGACATAAATGTTGTCCAGAATCCATATTTAACTAATTGTTTAGTTTCAGAACTTTATAATAATTTTATTTTAATTTTAGTAGCAACATAATTATAAATCTAATAAAATAAAATTTTCTTTTATAACCGTTTCAACTATTAAAAAACTTATATATATATGTATATATATATATATATATATATATATAAAGGCTAAAGCAGTGTAACTTATTTTTATAATTAAAACTAGTTGGCATAAGTGGACTCTGCTCAGTTCCCCATCATATATATGTTCTCATAAATTCCTAGTACAGGACATTCTCTTAACATGATTATCATGTTAAGAGAAATGAATGAGACTAAACACTTGACAGAATGAAATTCCCACCTAATAGGCTATCCACTGTTCACTTTGATATATTTATCTTATTCTAATCTATTAATTTATTTTATTAGGATCAATTTCGTAGTTTCGTTTTCATGCTACTATTTCCAATGCAACAATCCTCAAAATGCATATTTATATGGGATATCGCTCCATTTTGCTGTGTTGATAAAATCTTAAATTACGAGTAACTTGCGAAATTTTCCTATTAGAATATTTATAGTCAATTATGTTCAAACAAGTATCATAAATGTTATTTTGAAGTTGTCTGATATATTTATGATCCTCAAAATGGACATTTATGCTCAATTTTGCCCTATTCTGCCATTTTAAGTAAATCGTAAATTCCAAATAATTTACGAATTTTTTTAATTGGAAAATTTATACTCTGCCAGTACTCTAAATATTTCAAAAGTAGTTTGACATCTTTGCGATGAAAATATCCCTCAAAATTGACATTTATGTGAAATTTTGCCCTATACTGCCATGCTATGGAATTCGTAAATTTCCAATAACTTACGAAATTTTCAAAGTAGCATGTTTCTTTTCTAGTTACTGATGTTCATTCTGTCATCAAAACTCATATTTTAAAACTGGTCTCACATTTTTTCAGTAAAAATTTTTCATTTAATGCACGTTTAAGTAAAATTTTGCCCTATTCTCTCATGTTAAGAAAAGCATAAATTTTTAATAACTTACAAAGTTTTTTAATTCGAATGTTGCAAATGAATAGGGTTCTTGCCAGTGTCGAATCTGACTTCTCTTGACAATTTGTTCTTGAGATATTGTGTACACAGACTGATGGACTAACAAACTAATACACACCATACAAATTTTGTCAATTTTCGGATTCCTCACACATGAAAACGTGTAAAAAAGTAAAAAAAAAACAGGTCGAAAATTTTCACAATTATCCATCTATAGCATGATGGGGAACTAAAAAATTTAAATGATATGTATTGTACTTAAGAATTTAAATTCTTTTATTTTATCAGTTATTGTTATTAAGAATATTTATTTTGAATAAGCATACATTAAAATAAAATTAGCTTAATCTTACTAATTAATACTATTTTAATATTAGAATTTTTATTTCTGAGATAAATATTAGATTAATTATTAATTAGTAGTTTAATATAATAAGGTGTATTACAACTAATAAGCTAAATAACGTATATCTAACATTGCAATGCAAATGTATTCAAACAAAAACCCACCAAAGCCCAAAAAAACCCACAAATGCCCAGAAACCCTCGCAAAAACCCAGAAAAACCCAAGTGGGTTGGGTTTTTCTAGAAAAACCCGGGTTTTTGCCAACCCTGTTACAAATGCCTCATGCTTATTTACAAATTTATTTCCTGTATGCGATTCTTATGCATAGTTCAGCATTTGATTTTCCTTATATGCATGAAACGATGGATTTTTCTTGATCAATGTTGCAATTTTTTTCCCATGAAAGATTCGTTATAATATTTTCGAAGATTTTTTTTTTTTTTTTTCAATTTGTCTTTAGTAAGATGCTTTAGCAAAAAAGCGAAAACATGTTATTTCATTTTCGCATTTTGAATAAGTCTTTTAGCATTTCGCAAAAAATGCTACTGTAGCGGAAAGACTGACACACACACACATATATATATATACATGAAAAATTGTATAAAGTACATAAAGTAAGATCTTTCAAATGATATATCGTAATTTATTTAAAAATTATTAATGCATTATACAAAAATTGATACTTTTTATAAAATAGATCCTAATTTATCAATGTTAGTTAATAAAATAATAGTAATATTTTCTCATTGAGTAAATACGAAAAAGCGAAGACAATTACTTCAAACAGTGTAGAATAATAAGAAGAAATAATGCAAATGTAGAAAAAATGCATAATTTATTGTCTTCAAAATGTTATAAATAATTTTCTAAAAACAGTCAAATCGTGTTCAGGACATCCCAAAACGTGTAAATCCATCGAAAACTAGAGTTCGAAAATTTTCACGAAACTAATACTTTCTTCTATATATACATATAGAAGAAAGTAAAAATTAATGTATAATTTTTTGTTTGCTTTACAAGCATAGTATATTACAAAATAAATAAAGTAAAATAAAAAATAAATAAAAATAACTTACGTTCTGCTTTTTAGTATAGTAAATGAGAAAATTTGCAAAAGATTTTAACCATCTTGATAAGACTATGACAATGACATATGGTATATTTTATGTTTAAGCAAAATTTAAACTGAAATGGATAATAGGAAGTGAGTTAAAATACGAAATTAAAATTTTATTAATTTCTTATTTTATTAATTTAAATACTATCTTCTGCTACTCTTCGATTGTTCATGTTATACAAAATTAATATATTCCTGCAAAACAGAAATTGAACAATAGGTTTTATGACTTTAAAATAACATTACATGTTATATTGGTGGAAGACTTGGCATGAAATGATAAACAAGGCAAATAACAATGTCGAGAACGCCAAAAATAAATAACAGGAAAGCAGACAGCTGTTTCGGTAGCCTTTAGCGTACCGTATTGAGTGCAGGATAATAATAAGAGATGGTATAATAATAATAATAATAATAATGGATAATATAATATAAATGTTACATGTAAAATGATATATCTTGTTCAAATACCGGAAAAAGGGCACACGAAGAGAAGCACTTTTGTGATTTGCTAATTGCAATACAGAATAAATACCAAACAATGATTTTCATATTACTAAAAGAAAAAAAAAATGAGATGATTAAAGAATTATTTTCCTATTACATTAGCCTGGCCGGTAGAGCGCCGAGCTCGTTCCTGAAAAATTGCGATATCGATATTCAAATCAACCAAAGACCGTTATGTACATTGAATGGTGCATGTAAAATCCGTCGTGACAGACATGACTTCCATGTTCCCATCCCAAATTATACCTGTGAGGGTCACACAAGCGTTGAAGCCATACCATCCATGGAGTACCAAAATTGTGGTGTCTTCGAACCGCCCCTAAGGTATGGTGACCTGATAAGAGTATCTTTATGATAGAGTAAAATTAAAAAATATTACAAATGCCCAATTATATACAAATATATATATATTTACTCTAAATAAATGCGAACCAGAAGGATAATAATTATGATAAGTACATAGCTTTCGTAGTACAATTTTTCACAATTCAGACTTTTTTCTTCAAACTTGGGACTATCCCCCCAAAATGAGGACAGCTAGTCACCTTATCCTTGGGGTGAGTCCCAGATTGTCGCCAACTGCCCATACTGCAACAGTAGTGCGACGTTTCAATCAGATTGGTTCAACATTCACTTAGTATTAGAAAAATAAGCAGTCGAACTATATATCCTGTGTGTGTGGGGGGGGGGGGGGGGAATGACAGGGAAAGAAAAATAATTGTTTTTACGTCTCCTTGTTAGCAATTTCAGTGAAAATTTGAATACTTATCACTTAGTGTTTATAAAAAATTACAGTGAGTGGTGCGCAAACCTTAGGGGGCTAGGAATTACCAGAAGGAAGTAAACTGTTTTTTTTTTTTTTTTTTTTTTCATCACCATTTTTATACCTTTTTAATAAAACTTTCTATAACTATGAGAATTACATTGAGTATTAGATATAACTTTGGGGGGGGGGGGGGGGGGAGGGGGGATATTCGGACGGCTTATAACTTGTTCAGATCATTTTGTTTACTATGATATTTACAATATTCGCAGAAGTATTAAGAGATTTTTCTTTTCTAAAATTATTATTATTTTCATATTTTGTGCTTATATAAAGAATGAATTTCAACGTAATTTATAATGCTTGCAAAAAAATATGTGTAATATAAACAATAAATATGGAGAAAATATTTGGCTGTTTTAGAGAAAAACGCAACAAAATAGTTAAAATGCTTAAAAAAAATTAACAAAAAGTTTAATAATATTAAAAATAATATAAATGATAATAAGTCCAAACAGAAAAAATTACATATGTACTTTTCTTTTATCGAGATCAGATTCAGGTAGAGTGAAAATAATAATAATAATTTTTGGTTATTTATGCGTTATATCTCTTCAAAAAAAAAAAAAAAAAAAAAAAAAGTCATTTGCCGAAGGTTCCCTTCAAAAAAACTGCATCAGCTGCGCTGTATATGAATTAGAATATGCGAGAGTTGGGTAAACTTGTCCCGTAAAATAACTGTCTACCCAAAAACCCGACACGAACTTGCATCATCAGACCCACAACCAGACCTGCAATAATGTATAGTTAAATTTATGTTAAACAAGAAACAAAATTAAAATTTTAGTACATAAAATACAGTTAATTATTGAGCAAATCTTTTAAGGGCAAAAATGTTACTAATTTAACATAATGAATGAAGTTTTGTTTATTATAAAATTAGAAATTTTTAATATAAATAAAATATTATAATTATATTAATAATTACTAATTTAGTTATAAATTTCAGTGTATCGTATCGCAAAATTTCTTATATATTAAATACTGTTCGAAATATTTTGACAATATATAAGAATAATAAAATAATGAGGCAAATATACATTCGGAGGATCCCGGAAAAAAGGGCACCGGAAAAAAGGGCACGGAAAAAAGGGCACCGGAAAAAAGGGCACCGGAAAAAAGGGCACCGGAAAAAAGGGCACTTTTTCAATTCGCAAATCGCAAAATAATAAATATCAAATAATGATATATAAAAATGGCTTTCAAATTACACATTTAGAAATTTCAATTGGTTTGGTACAACATTAATATAGTACATACCTCAGGGAAGATGGAAGGAGGGGGGGAGGGGGCGCAGGAGCAGATCGAAAAAAAAAAAAACTGTTTTTACATAAACTCTTACCGATTTTAATGAAACTTTGCATAATCACGTACAATTTGTGAAAAAAATATTGTAAGTGTCAGGCAAACTTTAGGGGAGGGGGGTTTAAAGAGGGGGGGTGCAGAGGAAAATAAAATTATCTTTTATATCACAGTTTTACCTACTTTAATGATGTATTCTATAACTATCACTAACATTTTATGAAGATCACAGTGAGTGTATTATATACCTGGGGGGGGAGCAAGGGGGGCAGATAAAAATAAAATATATTCTTCTTTAAATTACTCTATTATTGATTAAATTTTTTGTTGTACAATCACGTATAATTTATTAAAAATTTACAGTAAGTATCAGACATACTTAGTGTGTGTGTGTGGGGGGGGGGGTAAACAAGGGGGAGGAGAGGAAAATAAAGTGATTCTTTATATCATCATTTTAGCGATTTTAATGATATATTCTATAACTACCACTTAATTTTCATGAAGATTACAATGAGTGCATTATATACTTGGGGGGGGGGGGGGCAATGGGGAAACCGATGAAAATAAAATATATTCTTCTTTAAACTACACTATTATCGATTTAAACAAAAACTTTGTATAGTAGAATACAATTTGTGAAAAAAATCACAGTGAGGATAGACATACTTGGGGGGGGGGTTAAAGAGAGGGGGACAGAGGAAAATAAAATATTTTTTTATATCACCATTTTACCGATTTAATGACATATTCTATAACTATCACTTGCTGGTATCACTAAAATGGTAATATAAAAATTCAATTTATTTTCCTATGCCCCCTCCTAACCCCACCCCTCCCTCCAAGTATGTTTGACACTTATTGTAATTTTTTCATAAAATATCCGTGATTATACAAAATTTTTTAAATCGATAATAGGATAGTTTTAAGAAGAATATATTTTATTTTCATCTGCTCCCCCTTGCTCCCCCCTCCCAGATATATAATACACTCACTGTTATCTTCATAAAAGTTAAGTGATAGTTTTAAAATGTATCATTAATTCGGTAAAATGGTGATATAAAAAAATCATTTTGTTTTCCCCTCCCCCCCCCCCAAAAAAAAAAAAATGTCTGACACTTATTGTAATTTTTTTACAAATTATACGTGATTATACGGTTTTTTGAATCGATAAAAGGGTAGTTTAAAGAAGAATGAAATATATTTCCATATCCCCCCTTTCCCTCCCCCCCCAGTATATAATGCACTCATTGTGATCTTTATAAAAAGTAAGTGATAATTATAGAATATATCATTAAATCGGTAAAACAGTGCTATAAAAGATAATTTTATTTTCCTCTGCCCCCCCCTCTTTAACCTCCCCCCCCCAAGTTTGCCTGCCACTTACTGTCATTTTTTTCACAAATTGTACGTGATTATATAAAGTTTCATTAAAGTCTGTAAGAGTTTTTGTAAAAACAATTATTTTCTTTCGATCTGCTCCTGCCCCCCTCCCCCCTCTTCCCCGAGATATATACTAAATGAATGTTGTACCAAATCATTTGAAATTTCTAAAAATGTAGTTTGAAAGTCATTTTTTAAATTCATTATTTGATATTTATTATTTTGCGATTTGCAAATTGGAAAAGTGCCCTTTTTTCCGGTGCCCTTTTTTCCGGTGCCCTTTTTTCCGGGATCCACATTCGGAGGCTAGAAAATTTGTCTCATAGAAAATTTAAAATAATAAGTATTAATAATTACGCAACTGCAATTAAATTCATGTCATGAGTCATGTTACTTAGAAATGTCATCCAATTTCTGCATTTAAAAGGTTCTTATATTCATCAGGAAAAAAAAAAAAACAATAGAAATTTTTCTGAAAATAATACATACATACATACATACATACATACATATATATATATATTGCGCGTAAAAAAATTAATGCAAATTCGAGCCGTGCCAGATAGGATTACCCGACCCGATGTAATACTATAATAGAAATTCCTGTTTCATTTGCATACATATACGTACGCAATAAAATTACATATATCACGGAAGGAAAAAATATATAGATATAAAATTATGTCACTGTACAAAAATTTAAAAAGTCGGACTACAATGTTGCAATATTTTCGTTGCACAGTATATGTTTTGAAAGAAACATAAAATTACTTATAGATAAGGTTTAGGTGTGTGTGTTGGGGGGCGGGGGGGACTCCATACAAAACAAGTTTCCCCTGGAGGTTCACTCTGAACGGTCCTGAAAGAATTCTCACCCCACCAAAGATAATCAATCACCTGTAATTACTTCCTTCCAGTTGTTCGGGATGAGAGGCGTGGTTTTACACAAAAATGCAAAATTTTTAGAAAATTTTCATACTTCGGAACTGCTTTATTAATACGCATTTAAACGTAATTTTATTTCTTAAGAATTAATAATAAGCTTGATCATTTAGAAAGAGCTGCCTATTTTAAGCTATTCGATACAGTAATTTGTTAATTTCTTAAGACCAATGAACAAAATCAAGTGAAAATTCGAATATTTCAGCTAAAAAATAAAATATTAAAAATAAAAATAATCATTTTTTAAAAACAGATTTCTCATGTCACAGTTGTGAATTTTCTGAATGTGAAAACGGAATTTAAAAATATTCATTTGTTAATGAGTTATAAGGGGGCAAATTTTACTATAGGATTACACTGGCTTTGATTTCCGGCGACGGTGACTGAAGTAGCCTCTTAAGTCATGCGACTGTGGTTGTTCAGTTTGACCTTTCTTTTTTGTACCAGAAAGATAAGGAAACAGTGTGGACTTGTCTGTGTGTGAACCTTGATTGCAGATAAGTTTCTCGTCAATGAATTCGTTGCTTATAATCTCCGTAAAATCTGTGTTGATCAAGAATCTAAAATTCTCTCTCTGTCTTTATTTATTTATTAGTAACTTTTTTTTTTTTTTTTTTTGTTCCTTTTCTTAATATCTATCGTCATATCAATAATCTAAAGGAAATTTTGAACTTGATAAGAAGAAGAAAAAAATGCTATAAAAAATATTTAAATGGAAGAAACTTTCTACCAATTTTGGACCCATATTTCACTTTTTTTCTTCTTATTTTATCCGTTTCTCGTTTAGAATAATTATTCACATGGTATTGTGACAGATGCGTACAAGGCACTTGCGTACAAGCTGAAAATGGTGACATATTTGTACATGTCCAGGTGGTTTAAATATTACAGGTGCGTTTTCGAAAAATCTAGTGGCACTTGCGTACAATATTTCTTTCGCTTTATTTGAGGATAATTACATTAAGGGGTTGTATCCATATAATACAAACATTAAAACTCTCTCTCTTTTTTTTTTTTTTTTTTTTTTTTTTTTTTTGTGGTGTGTGTGTATGTGTAAAATTGCCTGGTTCTCTCTTATTGCTAAAAATTGGATGAAGTGAATTTAACATAATTACACAGAATAGATAACAGATTACATAGTTACTTATAATAGATTGCATAGAAATTTCAATGTGCTATGTAATCATCATAAACGCCGTTCAAATTTCGTATGGGAATTGTGGAGAAAACCACGGAAAACAAAACGGCTTTTTTTTTTCATATTTGAGTTTCGGAGAGAACTATGGAAAACTCAGAACGCCTTTATTCTTTTATACTTTGTAGATTTTTTTTATGTTGTTCACGTCTGAGAATGTGTAAAATATTATATTTCTTTTATATTTTATGGACTTACAAACTGATACACACCGTTCAAATTTCGTAAGTTTCGGAGAATACTACGGAAAACTTAGAACGCCTTCTTCGTTTATACTTTGCAGAGTTTCGAATTCTGATACTCCGTTCACCTTTCGTACTAAGGATTTTTAACAGTATTACTTTAATATTTTAAAATTTCAATATCACCAGTTCTAATTATGATTAAATTACATATAGGGGATAGATAAGGAGACCGTAGACGACACCAGGTTGGGGGGTTTGCCCCGATCAGAATTTTCAAAGATTGTTTACATGAGGAGCGAACAGACTATTTCATATCATGAAATGTAAAGGGGCGCCGCAATCGCTACAGAGCGGAAATTTGCTACAGTTAGAAATTTCAAAGGTATTTGTATTATGAGCGAATGAGTTGTGGGTTCTAAAACGGGAGGAAGACGCCGCCACCGTGCGAGAGTTTAATACTCGTATGGTCAGATTTTTTTTAAGGATCGTGAACCAGCTGGTCGCCCAAGGCAGCTAGTCAAAAAAAAAAAGGCTAGAAGAGGAAAGTTTTTTTTTTTTTTTTCCCTTGGGGAGGGCGACACATAGGTGAATGGCAAATAGATTCAGAAATTGGAATGTGACTCATCATTTCTCGTTCTAGATAAAGAGAGAGGTCGTTTCATACGTTTGCTTTTGTTGATAATTTCTTTTTCTAATAGTTTGTTTTTTGAATGGGCAGACAAAATAATTAATATTTGTTAAAAAATAAATAAGTATTTAAGAAATAAAAAAAATTTTAAGGAGCTTTAAAACTTATTTACAAATATTAATAGCATTTATAAGGACTGATATTGATCTTGGGGGCCGTGCCCTTAGCGACCGTGCCCTTAGCGGAAATCTATAAACCCGTGTCCTTAGCGGAAATGTTATCTTCCCTCGGTGGCGTGCTTTCAGCATACGTGCCTTTAGCGGAAATGTATAATAAATTTAAAAATAAATTAATAAATAAAAAATGAGATCTTCAATTTTCCTCTACACTTTATCCACATTTAGCACAGGCTATATTTTGATTCAGAAGTAACCCGTCGCAAAAATAGGTGTGCGTTCTGTAGAATATCCGTTATATGAGGGAATGGTGATCTGTAACCATATAAAATTTGATGAATCACAGTACTCCATACGAAAACGAACATTATTGCCCTTTTATGATTTTATTTAAGTTTTTGAGAAAATATAATTAACCATTACACCTTTTAAAACTAAAACAAAAATGAAAAATCATTAGGTATGCATTGATTATCAACACTTTCCATCTGTACGTATTCGTTGTATCGTATAACATTCTATGTTCTTTGTCTATATTATCACACAATGGACAAACAGAAAGACAGACAGATAGACTAATTGAATTCATAATCACTCTGAAACATTGTTGGAAAGTGTTAAAAATGCCTAACACAAACAGATATGCTGCTCTTAATTTCCTATTTGCACCCCTTAATGTATCGAAACATTTTTGCGTAGTCCTGTAAATCTGGAGGTTAAGAATATTATAGTTTATACAAAACATTTTCTTAGCATATAAACAATAAATGCGAAATTCTTTATGATTTTTTGATGAAGTTATTTAAAATGTCTCCCCTAAAGCGCAAGGTATTGGCATTTTTTGGATGTCCCTGTACACAAACCAGTGGCATAGGTTCTATTAAAGCCATTTTAAGTAGGGAATATTCAAAAATGAGTTTGAATAACACATATTATTAAAAAAAATAACATAAAATAAAAACTAGTATGTTGTGGCTACCACAAGACTTTCTTCTATATTTTCCTATACAAATTCACTAAATGCAAATAATCAATTTTTATCTTAGAGAAAACTAACACTAAATATCCAAAGAAAGACAGATTTATTGTCTATAAATGACATCTTAAAAAATGCATGTTTATAATAGTTATCTCACATATCAAGTTTCGTACAGTTATATGCCATTGAAGTTGAGATATAACTTTCTCGTTATTGAGGAAATTTGCAGTATAGCAGAGCCACCTATTGACCGATAAGCATCCAAATTGAATCAGCATGTCTCATAATGGCCTTCACATATATCACGTTTTGTTCGATTATCAGCAACAGAACCTGAGATATAGCCACCCCTTAAATTGCGGAAATCGCTGTATAGGAGCGCCACCTGTTGAGCGGTTGACACTAAAAGTTTATAGACACTCATTTAGAATAGAGTGCATCAATATATAAACTTATATGCAATTCTATGCAGAAGTTCCTGGGATATAGCTTTCCCTTAAATTACAGAAATATCTGTATAGCAGCGCCACCTGTCAGTCCATAAGCATTCAAATTGAATCAGCATAATGTCTCACAATGGCCTTCTCTTATATCAAGTTTTGATTGATTATACACAATAGAACCTGAGATGTAGCTTCCCCTTAAATTGTGGAAATTGCTGTATATCAGACATCAGAGCCACCTGTTGAGCGGTTCGCATCAAAAGTTGACAGGCACTAATATACCTCAAGGTGCATCTACACGTAAATTTTTATGCAATTCTAAGCAGTAGTTCCGGAGATACAGTTGCCACAAATTTCCCCCCCCCCTCCCACACACACACACAAGTGCTAAGTCATTAAAATTTGGTTTGTAGAAATACCTCTCATAGAACGAAATGCTTTGGAATACTTTCGGCTATTCCTGTACATAAATCAATAACAATATTTACTCCATTTTCAATAGAGAACACTCCATAATGAACATATATCAGTACGAGAATGAACATACCTTCTTATTTCCGCTAAGGGCACGGCTTCTTCTGTTCCTCCTTTATCTCTTTGACCCCATTCCGCTAAGGACACGTTCCGCTAAGGGCACGGTCGCTAAGGGCACGACACCTTGATCTTGACTCAGTGAATAAATAATTGTACGTTATTTACAGAAAATAACTACGGCTATTATATCTTGCAACTTTTAAATGCGTTAAGCTCATAACTTTGTCAGTCGTAGGACTAGATGTATAAGAGAAAATTCACACATTTTAATATAAAAGTATTTCTCTTCAAGTTAATCGTATGGATACAACCCCTTAAGTGCTACAAACCAGAAATACAGCCAGACAAATTTTGTGCGGAAGTGCCACTAGATTTTTCAAGAACGCATCCGTAACATTTGAAACACCTGGACATGTACGCAAGTGTCACCAATTTCAGCTTGCTGCAAGTGCCTTGTACGCATCTGTCACATAACCGTTTTATAAATGTATATTTAAAATCTAGTAGTTTTCTTATCCACTTTTATAGTTTTTTATATAACTGTAATTATTCTATAATAAGTTTTAATTACCTAATTAGAGACCTCATTATAATTTTCTATGTGTGGGGAGATGGGGGCGTGACAACTGGATTGTGCCCTGGGCATAAGAATATACCTAAATCAGGCCCTGTTTATGTTCACACAAAATTTGCTTCCGTAAAAGTAGAGAAATGCAATTTGAAAATTTTTTATAATCTATGCAGAATGCCTATTTTTTCTTTCTTATATTGGTTATTTGTAAGTATGTTTATCATCGACAACTAAAACTATAATTGTAATAGAAAATGATTTTTTTTGTTTTGTTATAAATTATAAATACCATATTAAATGAATAATGCTTTCTCTGTTCAGTAAAACCTACAATTCTGCCAATACACTAGACGGTTGCCACGTAGCAACGGAATAAATGTAGGTGTATTTGTTAGAGCAGATTATTCCTGGTGTCAAATTAATTGAAATTTATTGAGGGCCTGGATTTTAGAGGGGAAGGGCAAAATTAATCTATTCACTCAATGTCTTAGACTTAATTCTAAATAGCTTAAGACACATCAATTGCTGGTATAATGGGTATTCATATAAGCCCGCTAAAGGGTAATGGAAATAGTTTGAGAAGAGATTTACACTTTCTCGTGAACATTTGGAATGAATATTGAAAGGACGTCCTGCTTATATAAAATAAAATGGAGTTTTAGAACCTTTAGTTATTTTAATTAGCATAATAAAACATACTAAGAATTAGAAATCTGCGCTCTATTTGGACTCTGGTCGGGTCTTGATTATATTCTTACGGGACATGTCGGGCTGTATATATTTTACTTTCTTCTATATTCTATAGAAGAAAGTGTTGGATTCGTAAAAATTTTCGATTTTCAGTTTTCGCCGGATTTACACGTTTTGAGAGGTCTAGAATACGATTTGACCATTTATAGAAGATGTCTGTCCGTCTGTCTGTCTGTGTGTGTGTAAAACAAAAGTTTTGTGGGGACTGTATCTCCGGAACTACTACTCAGAATTGTATATAAATTTATATGCAGATTCACCTTGACCTAAATTACTGCCTATCAACTTTTGATGTCGACCGCTCAATAGGTGGCGCTGATATTCAGCGATTTCCGCAATTTAAGGGGAGGTTATATCTCAGGTTCTATTGTGAATAATCAAACAAAACTTGATATGTGAGAAGGCCATTATGAGACACTATGCTGATTCAATTTGAATGCTTATCGGCCAACAGGTGGCGCTATTATACAGCGATTTCCGCAGTTTAAGGGAAGGCTTATCTCAGAAACTACTTCACAGAATTGCATATAAATTTATATGTAGATGCCCCTTGACATAAATTAATGCCTGTCAACTTTTGGTGTCACCCGCCCAACAGGTGGCGCTGCTATATTGCAATTTCCCTCGATAATGGGAAGGATATATGTAAACTTCTGTGGCATATAACTGTACGAAACCTGATATGCGAGATAACCATAATAAAAACGCATCTTTTAAGATGCTATTTATAGACAATGAAACTATCTTTCTTTGGATATTTAGTGTTAGTTTTCTCTAAGATGAAAATCGTTTGCATTCATCCTGTTAGATAATTTTAATAAATAATAGTTTTAATAAATTATTTGCACTTAGTGAATTAATATAGAAAAATACAGAAGAAAGTCTTGTGGTGGCCACAACATACTAGTTTTTACTATTATTATTTTAAAGATTTTTTTTTCAGCTTACTTTCGGTGTCATAAACCTTCTGCCGAATCCGGGTTAAAAACGGAAAAAGGGGAAAAATAAATTAGAAATATCAGACCTATCGTTTCAAATTCGGTACCAAATGAAAGGGGCGATTTTTCTGAATACAGGGGGGCAAACAGTTTTTCGACACGGCAATTAGATTTTTTAAAAATAACTAAATTATGAAATTTAGGTGGCAACAACTTTTGTGTAATCTATATTAATAAAATCAGACTTTTGTCTGTAAATTTGTCGGAATCGAAAATTTTTGCGATATCTTCACGTTTCACACCCCATGAAAGCCGAAAATGACTTCAGAAAATTTTGCCTGTGTGTGTGTGTGTGTCTGTGTGTGTGTCATCGTGTCCAAATGTCGCTTTTTTTGTCCGGGCATCACTTCAGAACGGCTGGACGGAATTCAACGACGCTTGGCAGGAATTTAGGTCTTCACCCAACTTAAAATTATATCTATCAACTTTTCAGAAATTCCTCCCCGTTCCCCCCTGGGGGGTAAAAGACTAAAACACGTTTGCCCGGGCATCACTCGAGAACGGCTGGACGGAATTCAACGGCGCTTGGCAGAAACTTAGGTCTTCACCCAACTTGAAATTATATCTATAGAAATTTTCAAAATTATGATTAGTGTTTAAATTGTGTGTAAAAAACGCCTGCGCATGCGCCATAAATATTTTTTCACTAAAACGCTTTAAATGGAAAAATAAAATATAAAAATAAATTTTTAAGTCAAAGACTTTTTTATTCACGTGATTCGCACTACAAATTATGAAAAGATTGTAATGAAGTGTTGCCATCTAAGTTTCATACTTTAGTTAATTTTAAAAAATCTAATTGTCGTATCGAAAAACTGTTTACACCCTAAGATTCAGAAAAATCACCACTTTCATTTGGTACTGAATTTGTAACGATAGGTCTGATACTTCTAATTTATTTTTCCCTTTTTACGTTTTTCCGTTGCCACTTAAATTTCATACTTTAGTTATTTTTTTTTAAATCTAATTGTCGCATCGAAAAACTGTTAGCACCCCTGGATTCAGAAAAATCGCCCCTTTCATTTGGTATCAAATTTATAAATATAGGTCTGATATTTCTAATTTATTTTACCCTTTTTCCGTTTTTAACCCAGATTCGGTAAAAGGGTTTATATTTATATATAGGCATTTATATATTTGTTTATTTTCCAGAAATAAAATGAAATATTTTTAATTTCACGTGAATAATAAAAATTAGAGAGAAAAATACCTACAAAAATTGGTGATTTTTTTTTAAAATGAGGAATTTGCACGTGGATAAATATTTTCATGGAGATATTTGGCATTAGTTTAATATTTTTATTTAATTAAGCAGTACTTTTCTTTCCTGCAGTAAAAAAAAATTTTTTGTTGTTATTATGTACCTTATGAGGTTTTTTTTATGTTCTCCTCTTAATTGTAAATGATTATAATTTGGATTTTATCAAGATTTTTTATTTTTATTTTTAGTCCAGTCAATAGGTATGAAAAAAAGGGCTTACCTAGCAAAAGGTGGGGTAGAAGATTTTTCTTTTTTAATTTGTACATATGAGTGTCAATATGAAAAAAAACGAGTTATCCAACATGATCGACCTCGGGAGAATTTTTGTCGGCTGAAAAACCTCGAAAATTTACTACATTTTTAGCTTTTTTTGAAATATCTCAGAAATGGCTAAATTTAGCGATCTTTTTCTATTATAAAGTTTAAAGAAAATTAAATTTCTCACAATTTTCTTCATTACAACATTTTTGTAGCACTAATAGCAAGCGTGTTACAGCCTCTTGAAAGTCGGCATTTTTTCTCAAGCTAATAAAATACAACTCAAGGAAATGGGTCGGTGCATGACTGTTTTTTAGAAAACGGAAAGAAAGGAATGGACATATTCAGCTGTCTGACCTTAGGAAATGACATCTGCTTCGCAGCAAAGAAGGTATTTAAAAAAAAACTGCCTGCCCCCCCCCCCCCCCTTTATTAAAAAGCTCTCCCTTTCCTCCCGCCTCTTCTCATCCTATAGTACGCTGCCTCGGCTAAACACCTATCCATGTTATTCAGTTCAGTTCGAACGTGCGAACGTACTGTTTCTATTACAATAAGCGGAGTGTTTGTTTTATTTTCGAAATCCGTTTGAATAAAGGTGATGTAAAGATTCTGAAGGAGAAAGATATGCAAAAAATCTGTAAAAATGTAATGCAAAACGTCAAAATGAAGAACATTAGTGTTTTTTGAAGAACCTAAAACAAGTAAGAATTCACAATGCCTGTCACAAACGATACATCAATGAGCGAATGATTGCAGCATATGTAAGGCGTCATACAACTGGTGATGGAGCTGGTCCAAACTGAGTGGCTCCATATTTTCCATCAAGAACTGAAGGTTTCAGTTCTAAAGATCAGTGTTTCTTGTGTGAAGAGGGTATACTTGAAGATTTCTTTAAAAAACAGGAACGACTTCCTGAGCATGAAAGAAATTTTATCCACCATGCTATGAAACTGGTGTGAAAGAAACACTTGTAAATGGTGCCGAAAATCGTGGGGATGAGAGAAGAAAAAAAGTACTTGATTGCATCGGAAACGTAAAAGGTTTAGTTGCTACAAATGCTGGGTATCACATGTTTTGTCATCAAACACTGCATTGGAGGCCTAAAAGTGAGATGAAACCAGGATACTACCCTGCAAGTAACACTGATGAGCCAATGGAATCAATTTACCTCCTACCCTGAAAACGACTCGGAGGAGTGCCAGTCTCATAAAGTAGTTGATGAATAAAATAGAGGGTGATTTTCGTCCTGGCATCAGAACGGTTACATCACGCCTTTGCAAAAAATATGGTGAAGATGTTTTAATAGCCGAAACTGCCAACAAGAAAGCAGTTGTCTTCCAAAATGTTGGCTATAAAATACTCAGTGAAACTGGTATAGTAACAAGAACTCTGATCCTCAACAGTAAAATGTCGTACTAATTTCATCATTTGACTATTCTGAAGATGATGATAAGCCATTCTAAGAGCTTTTACAATTACTGCAAGACGGAGAGGAACAATTTGAGGACGACACACCTTCCTTCTACCTCTGATGACTATTGAAATTTAAGAACCCGGGCTTTCAAAATAACCACGAAGAAAATAAACATGTATATTATACATAAATGTACGTTTCTTTATTTGTTTCAAGGCTAAATGAATCTCCCTATAATTTACATACAAAGTTAAATTTGTGCAATTTACTTTTGTAATTATTTGCTATTGTTCTTCAAACAAGTTTGCCTATTTATGAAGTTCATTTAAAATTAAGACTGTATCTTGTTATTATCACCAATATTATTATAGCAGTAATTAATGTTTATTACAATATTATGTATTATATCTAAATACCATTAACGTTTTATAATTTAATAAATAGTAAAATAAAAATATTTATGTACCAATGCATTGAGTTTTTGCTTATTAGCCTCCTAACATTTATTCATTTACATTTATATACAAATATTTTTTTATTTTATTTATCTTTCTTTGTATGTGTTTGTGTGTGTATTATGTGTTGCAGTGATAGAATACTATACATTGGCAGTTATTGGAGTCTGATGATGACTACTGTTGTTAGGCCAGAATTGTCAGTGCGTGGCCGGGGGAGAGAGAGTGTTAGTAAAAAAGGGAAGTGAAAAATTAAAACGGAGCAGATTTGTTATCTGTCGTCCTTAGTGGAAAAAAAAAAAAAAAAAAGAAAAAAAAGAAATGATCGCCAATTTATCTGGCTAACATATTTAATTCCTTTCAAAAATCACGATTATTTTAACAAGGCATATGTTAAGAGAACAATCAAGAATATAAAACAGTATTTCTTACAATATATAATGTAAAAAAATACATCTGGCGTGTATATTTCCGTATTACGTTTTTGATCACCAAATCCAAAAATCCCAAGGACGACAGATATCACAGCTATACCATTAAAAGTTGTTAAGCTTTCTGTAAATAAAGCTTCTAATTCTAATAATTAATAGAATTAGAAGTATTATGTACATTATTTATAAGGAGTAATGCGCTTTATTTTACGAAGTTGAGAAATCTGTTTATTTTCAAGAAGCTGTTACGCGCTTGCTATTAGTACTACAAAAAAGGTGTAATGGATGAAATTGTAGGAAATTTAATCCTCTTTAAACATTACAATAGAAAAATAACGCTAAATTCAGCCATTTCTGAGATATTTTGAAAAAAGCCAAAAATTTAGTAAATTTTCGAGGTTTTTCAGCCGACAAAAATTCTCCCGGGGCCGACCATGTTGGATAACTCGTTTTTTGCATATTAGTACTAATATGTACAAATTAAAAAAATAAAATCTTCTACCCCACCTTTTGCAAGGTAGAATGTATTTATTGACTGGACTATTTGTAAATATCAGAGAAGAGTTTTTATTTTATTTTATTATTTTACTTTATTTTATTTATTTATTTATTTTGTGTATGGAACAGCTTCAGTATTGGATCCCTTTGGCACAATTTGAAATTCGGAACCAAAGTAGCTTGGACGTTTCTCGCCAAGATCTTTAATTGCACAATTGAGATAGCCAATATTGCCACAATTGAGATAGCCTGTGCGTTTTGTATTTATTTATTTATAATATTTTCTATTAAAGACTTCTGTGGTCACGAAATTTGGTGCTTAAATTGTTTGTTTGCATCCGGCACTTATTGTAACTGGATTTCACGAAATTCGAAATACCCCCCCCTTCTCGGAGTCGGAGGGCAATAAACGGTATAACTTCAGTATAACCCCACAGCTGAATTTGGCGATTTTTCTTTGGCGCAGTTTTGAAGGATAACGATGTTGTTCTGGACTGTTTGCGATATAATATGGCAGCCTAATATGTTGTTTATTTTTGATTTATGATTTTATGTTTTATGATTTCTGATTTAGATTATGATTTTATCATTTATCATATATGATTTATGATTTTTAGATTTATGATTTAGCCATAATCGCCAACAAAAAAATCGCCAAATATCGTTGTGGGGTTATACTGAAGTTGTTCCCAATAAACATGTGTAAAAACATGTCTTTCCGTTTGAATTCGCTTTGAATTATCTTAAAATGGCGAATTTTGGTGTGCGGATATTGATTAAGTGTACTCATTATGTACATTAGTGTGATTTTCCAAAACTTCGAACTCACCCGCTGAAGAAAGGGAAGTAAGAAGTGGGTAAGTTGTGCCGAAGACAGTGGAGACCCAGACTCCTCACTTTGCGAGCGAGAAAACCTGTACCAATCACAGCGAGAACTTAGGTTATTAATAAAGATATGGGATTTTGGCAACTCATTTAAGTTTAATGTCCAGCGAAGCGGGCAAAGCCTGCTAGTCTATATTAATAAAATCAGACTTTTGTCTGTAAATTTGTCGGAATCAAAAAATTTTGCGATATCTTCACGTTTCACACCCCATGAAAGCCGAAAATGACTTCAGAAAATTTTGCCTGTGTGTGTGTGTGTGTGTGTGTCTGTGTGTGTGTCATCGTGTCCGAATGTCGCTTTTTTTGTCCGGGCATCACTTGAGAACGGCTGGACGGAATTCAACGGCGCTTGGCAGGAATTTAGGTCTTCACCCAACTTAAAATTATATCTATCAACTTTTCAGAAATTCCCCCCCCCCGTTCCCCCCTGGGTAAAAGACTAAAACACGTTTGTCCGGGCATCACTCGAGAACGACTGGACGGAATTCAACGGCGCTTGGCAGAAACTTAGGTCTTCATCCAACTTGAAATTATATCTATAGAAATTTTCAAAATTATGATTAGTGTTTAAATTGTGTGTAAAAAACGCCTGCGCATGCGCCATAAATATTTTTTCACTAAAACGCTTTGAATGGAAAAATAAAATATAAAAATAAATTTTTAAGTCAAAGACTTTTTTATTCACGTGATTCGCACTACAAATTATGAAAAGATTGAAATGAAGTGTTGCCATCTAAGTTTCATACTTTAGTTAATTTTAAAAAATCTAATTGTCGTATCGAAAAACTGTTTACACCCTAAGATTCAGAAAAATCACCACTTTCATTTGGTACTGAATTTGTAACGATAGGTCTGATACTTCTAATTTATTTTTCCCTTTTTACGTTTTTCCGTTGCCACTTAAATTTCATACTTTAGTTATTTTTTTAAAATCTAATTGTCGCATCGAAAAACTGTTAGCACCCCTGGATTCAGAAAAATCGCCCCTTTCATTTGGTATCAAATTTATAAATATAGGTCTGATATTTCTAATTTATTTTACCCTTTTTCCGTTTTTAACCCAGATTCGGTAAAAGGTTTTATATTTATATATAGGCATTTATATATTTTTTTATTTTCCAGAAATAAAATGAAATATTTTTAATTTCACGTGAATAATAAAAATTAGAGAGAAAAATACCTACAAAAGTTGGTGATTTTTTTTTAAAATGAGGAATTTGCACGTGGATAAATATTTTCATGGAGATATTTGGCATTAGTTTAATATTTTTATTTAATTAAGCAGTACTTTTCTTTCCTGCAGTAAAACAAAATTTTTTGTTGTTATTATGTACCTTATGAGGTTTTTTTTATGTTCTCCTCTTAATTGTAAATGATTATAATTTGGATTTTATCAAGATTTTTTATTTTTATTTTGTAAATATCAGAGAAGAGTTTTTATTTTATTTTATTATTTTACTTTATTTTATTTATTTATTTATTTTGTGTATGGAACAGCTTTAGTATTGGATCCCTTTGGCACAATTTGAAATTCGGAACCAAAGTAGCTTGGACGTTTCTCGCCAAGATCTTTAATGCACAATTGAGATAGCCAATATTGCCACAATTGAGATAGCCTGTGCGTTTTGTATTTATTTATTTATAATATTTTCTATTAAAGACTTCTGTGGTCACGAAATTTGGTGCTTAAATTGTTTGTTTGCATCCGGCACTTATTGTAACTGGATTTCACGAAATTCGAAATCCCCCCCCCCCTTCTCGGAGTCGGAGGGCAATAAACGGTATAACTTCAGTATAACCCCACAGCTGAATTTCGCGATTTATCTTTGGCGCGGTTTTGAAGGATAACGATGTTGTTCTGGACCGTTTGCGATATAATATGGCAGCCTAATATGTTGTTTATTTTTTATTTATGATTTTATGTTTTATGATTTCTGATTTAGATTATGATTTTATCATTTATCATATATGATTTATGATTTATGATTTTTAGATTTATGATTTAGCCATAATCGCCAACAAAAAAATCGCCAAATATCGTTGTGGGGTTATACTGAAGTTGTTTCCAATAAACATGTGTAAAAACATGTTTTTCCGTTTGAATTCGCTTTGAATTATCTTAGAATGGAGAATTTTGGTGTGCGGATATTGATTAAGTGTACGCATTATGTACATTAGTATGATTTTGCAAAACTTCGAACTCACCCGCTGAGGAAGGGGAAGTAAGAAGTGGGTAAGTTGTGCCGAAGACAGTGGAGACCCAGACTCCTCACTTTGCGAGCGAGAAAACCTGTACCAATCACAGCGAGAACTTAGGTTATTAATAAAGATATGGGATTTTGACAACTCATTTAAGTTTAATGTCCAGCGAAGCGGGCAAAGCCTGCTAGTACATAAAATAAATTAGAAATATCTGTCCTATCGTTACAAATTCGGTACCAAATGAAAGGGGCGATTTTTCTTAATCCAGGGGTGCAAACAGTTTTTTGACACGATGATTCGATTTTTTAAAATGAATTAAAGTATGAAATTTAGGTGGCAACAAAAAAGTTACATTTTTATTGTGAATTTCTAGCACACGTAATCAATGGGCAAAGTGAGATTAATTTTTCTTTTATTATTATTTTTTTAGCTTACGTTCTCTGTCATAAACCTTACGTCGAATCTGGATTAAAAACAGAAAAAGAAGAAAATAAATTAGAAATGTCAGTCCTATCATTACAAATTCGGTACCAAATGAAAGGGGCGATTTTTCTGAATTCAGGGGTGCAAACAGTTTTTCGACACGACCATTAGATTTTTTTAAATTAACTAAAGTATGGAATTTAGGCGACAACACTTCATTTTATTCTTTTCATATACCTTTTAGCGCGAATCCAGCTAATAGAAAAAGTCTTTAATTTATTTATTTTAATTATTTAATTTTAATCACTTTCTTCGTCAATTAACGAAAAAGATGATAAAACTGTTGTTTTCCTCCCCGATTTTACATAATTTTATGTATTAGCATGATGCGTAATATATATATATATATATATATATATATATATATATATATATATATATTTGTTAAAAAGTGTTTATAAATTCTACTTGATTGTATGTCCCTCTGTCCGCCTATGTGTTCCGCTCTGATTTCCTTAAATATTCTTATCATGTCTGGAAACTGATATTTGTTATTGTAAGTCACAAAGCATATTTCCTATACAAACTATGATAATACGCATTGCGCTTAAAGTTTATGCATATGTACATACAAAAAAATTTAGAAACATAATGGTTTATGAGGGTTAATGACTTATAATCATTGGTTTATGAGGAATATTTTAAAAGTGCATTTTAACTATATTACAAGGCAATAAATGTAATGAAATCAGCATACATTTTTCCAATGCGCAAAAGTATGTTTTCTGTGAAAATAGTATAGGATTATAGCATTAATGATTCGTTCACTACAGGATCACACAAAAGATTGGAATACAATATGTGATATAAGCGAAAATGGCTGAATGTAGATTTTTGAAAGTGTAAAGTATTTTAAGTACTTTCCAGCATTATTTGACAAGTTCTTATATTTTCGGTTTGATTTTCGGCCTACCTGTGTGCCTGTCTGTCAATCCGTTATTTGCTTTAATTTCGTAAATATGAATCGATTGTAATATATTTATATATAGGCGTTAGTCATATATACTACATAACGTTTCTTTCTGAAAATCGTATTTCAGTATTTTTCTTTTACGGGATTTACGGAAACTCCGTATGTTAATTATCCTTATTTCCCTATTAAAAATTTAAAGGTATGTAAAATAGCATAAAAATACCCTTTACTGTAAAAATGTAGTCATAAACTTATCATAACGTTTGTGGCTAACTTATGTTTTGGAAATCGTAAGTTTAAATTCACTTCAGTTTGATAAATTACAAGAAAATATATTTCTTACTTATTTAATTATAGAGATTTATTGTAAAGATTTTTTTTTTTTAACCTTTATCTTTTTTTTTTTTTTTTTAACTCTATCGATCATTGATGAATATCTGTTTCTTTGTAAACTGGTATCGCCCAGTGGTCGAAACTCGACCATTTTTTCTGCAAAGCGAGGCAAAGCAAAGTTATTGCCTTGTCCTAAACGGAATGCAATTGCAACACAGCTGCGGCAATTGTTTGCCGATATTCACTCTAACTGAATCAGCAGAGTTTTACTTAATATAACTATTTCTCTCTGTAGATGTTAGCCTTTCCTGAAATGAGAGAAAATCGCAACGTGAAAACGCCCCTTGTTGTGTGATACAGCCCAGAAGCTAATAGGTACCATGTCAAACCAAGGCCCAACCAAGTATCAAATTCTGTTAAATTAATTCGATTGGTTCATAAAGTACAGTTTTTGAAAAAAAAAAAAAAAAAAAAAAAGATATTTTTCAAAAATGGTCGAATTGAGTTCGGGAAATTTCAAAACGTGTAACTTTATCGAAAACCGAAAATCTAAAACTTTTCTGAATCTTATATTTTCTACTTATATATGCAGAGGAAAGAATAAGAAATTCACTTTTTAAAAAATAAAAATAAGTAGTCAATTTCACTTAATTAAAATGCAAGGAAATCTCAAAACGTGTAAATTCATCGAAAACCGGAAATCAAAAGTTTTTATGTATCTTCTACTTGCTTCTTCTACCCACAAAAGCTAGCAATAAAGACACATTTAAAAAAATAAGTAGCCAGTTTCAGTTAATTGAAACGTAAAAGAAAGCTCAAAACATGTAAATTCAGCAAAAAACGGAAATCGGAATTTTTTCTGTATCGTCTACACATGCAGCAGTCAGTAACAAATCCATTTTCCTTTTATTTAGTATATTAGTTGAATATTTATTGTTTAAATATCATCCTTTGAAATGAAATGTTTATGTTTACATTCGAAACTGGAAGTTTGCCTTCTTTTTTTTTTTTTTTTTTTTTTGAGTTTTGTGATTTTAAATTAAAATTTTATCAATTTTACAGAAAAAATAACTCAATCAAACACATGTAGACAGTAACTTATATATAACTATACCCAAATATCGGAATTAAAATCGGCAGATAATTTCCGTTATTTTTTACAAAAAATCCAATGGACGATTAACATAGAAAATCTTTTTCATGGCTCCATGGACAGACAGTGACGTCATCACTTCGCTTGCGTATAGTGATGCTACATTATACAAATGGACCATATTCCTCCTTTGGGTTCGAGACTATAAAAAATCAGCTGTTTTTGGAAAACAATTCTCAACTCTACCATAGCAAAGCATTGTGGCCTACAAATTTTTATCTTGCAATATTATTTATAAGAGTTACAGATTATATGAAATTGAAGTAAGAGTGATATAGTGATATCTTTGTTTTGTTTTTAATCCATTTTTAACACGCTTTTATTAGCTTCACCTGTATGTATGTATGTTTGTAACCGCTCTGGGAGCAAACAAAAAATCTATATTGTAAAAAAAGTCTTTTACTGGCGTGAACGTCGTGACGTTACGGTATAGCTCCGCGCTACGTACCTAAAGGTCTAGCGTTCGATCCCACTCAGGGGAGGTTTTTTAAAAATGGTTTTTGTTTAATTCTAAATTATTTTAATTAAAAATTTAAATGTATGTTAATATTACGGTGTGTCACTCACACGATTTTCTCTTACCCTGCATTTTAATACTAAGATAGATATTTTGTGCTTTTTAGTTCACATTTCTATAAAAGCGTGTTCTTTAATTTTTTAAAACTATAATATTATTAGTAATATACTTTAATATTAATCAACATATGTATTATTAAAAGTTGCCATGTGAACTGTGGCGATGTTAACAAATTTAAATAGATGTTCCATTTAATAAATTCCTTTATGAAAGTGATTGAAATTCTAATTATTTAAGCTTTGTTGTCTATATATATATATATATATGTGTGTGTATAAAATGTTCTTATTAATTTTTTATTCATTATATATATATGTGTATATACATAAAATGTTCTGCAATTTTACGATATGGAATAGTCTTAACTTTATCATTCGATTCAGTTGTTTACATTTCTCTTTTGTTCTTGTTTGAACAGATATCTGATTATTAAGTTTCACTGGAGAAATATTTAGGAAAATGTTATGCGTAACAATAAAATGGCATCTTGAATCTAATTTGTTTACAAAATATCGGCCACGTGTTCGGCGATTTTACCCACTGTGACGTCACAGGAATATTGTCCATTACTGTGTCTATGGTTATATTTGAGCTTTATGAAATTGCCAGATTTAACAACTTTCTACTTATATGTATTTTTTAATGAAAAGGAATACGTGTATAAAAGGGAAAAATGGGGGAAAATGCATAAAAAATAAATGTATTTTTAAATACCTTCTTGACATCGTAAGTAAATAATATTTGTATTCGCACCTTCCGGCTAACCGTACCTTTCGAATGATACCATTTTCAATCCTCTACTCCCATAATTAATATGTTAAAAAGGGACTACAAATTTTATGCTTGCCTATTAATATATAGATGTCTAAATGATCAGTAGTTTTGTCAATCGATAATCTATCCGCGAATGTAATGAAATGCTCGCCCTCTGGTGGGCTAAGGTGAAATTACAATAAACATGTTTTAATTCGAATTCCATCCAGCCGCCATTGCTTGCCAATGTTTAGTTTCACATATATTTATTGAATAAAAATGAATAAATCCGGTAAAAAAAGATAACACATACTGCTGTGTGCTACAGTGTAACTCCAAAGGATCAAGAAATCCAGAATTAAGCTTTCATTTATTTCCAAATGACAAATTTAAAATTTCAGTTTCTTCGGCTAATGGAAGTAAAGAATTAATCAGATGATTTGAAACTAATATTTGTTCAACTTCAGTTAAAAATCTACTTCCGATCGAACTTTGAATAAACTGAAATATTTTTTCGAAAAGCAATCAATTTTCCATGATGTAATGGCGGAGAAGTTATAGTACGAATATTAAGTAGAATAACAAAAAGAACAATAATAATACACGTGGCTATCCGCGATTGTAATGAAATGCTCGCCCTCTGGTGGGCTAAGGTGAAATTATCATACCACTGATAGCTTTCACGCTGAAACAATGATAGAACAACAAGAAAGCATAATAATAAATACACGTGGCAATTATTACACGTGACAATATTTACTAACAACTGCAGTTGAGAAAACGCCATCTATCGATCATTACAAACGCGGATTATATTTACTAACAAAAAGAGCTGTAAAAGCGCCATCATTACAAACGCGGATTGCTACGATATATAAACCTTCTAAAAAGTACAATACTAAAAAAATCTTGAGTAAAAGTGCATGCAATAGTTTTATTATTTTCGCTTTCTTCTATAAACAATAGAAGAAAATGTTGATTCCTTAATTTTTTTTTTCTATTCTCAAATAGCCTATGAGAAGCAGTAAATTTTCAATATAAGTATTTTTTCAAAAGAATTCGAAGTGAGTTTAAAAAAATGTTAAATTATAAAAGCTAATCAATGTCAATTTTTTTTTCATTAAAATAAATAAATTAAATTAAAAAAAAAAAAAAAACTTCAGATGCAATCCGCGTTTGTAATGATCGATAGATGACGCTTTTTCAGCTCTTGTTGTTAGTAAATATTACAGCCACGTGTATCTATTTTTGTTCTTTTTGTTATTCTACTTAATATTCGTACTATAATTTTTCCGCCATTACATCATGGAAAATTGATTGCTTTTGGAAAAAAATATTTCAGTTTATTCAAAGTTCGATCGAAAGTAGATATTTAACTGAAGCTGAACAAATATTAGTTTCAAATCATCTGATTAATTCTTTACTTCCATTAGCCGAAGCAACTGAAATTTTAAATTTGTCATTTGGAAATAAATAGAAGCTTAATTCTATATTTCTTGGTTCTTTGGAGTTACACTGGAGCACACAACAGTATGTGTTATCTTTTTTACCGGATTTATTCATTTTTATTCAACAAATATATGTGAAACTAAACATCGGCTTCGGCTAGCAATGGCGGCTTGATGGAATTAGAATTAAAGCATGTTTATTGTAATTTCCCCTTAGCCCACCAGAGGGCGAGCATTTCATTACAATCGCGGAAAGGACACAAAGTTGGTTTTATTTCCACATTTAGTGTTATACGAGATGAAAATCGTCTGCATTAATCACAGAAAATAACTTTTATACGTGTAGGGATTACTTGTGATTTCAGCATCTTCTTTCCTGCTTCTTGTCACGCTTTGAGGGGCGGTCCGGCAGGACTATTTTTACATGTATACCTGGAAGAATTCATTCGCAATGTGGCGACTAACAAATTAAAGTTGTGATTTAAAAATAAATAACTCAACACTTTTTTTTTTCTCCTGAAATAGTTCTGTAAATAAATAAATAATAATAATAATTAAAAAAAAAAAACCGTTAAATGATTATAGAAAATTAACATTTTAAGTGATCTCTATAGGAAAAGTACAAGTCTGACAACATACCCTGTGCTAAAATCGATTATCTTGAAACGGACCTTTCCGAACAATCAGTGAAATTAAAATGATCCTATACAAAATTTGGCAAAGTTAAATGGATCTTTCAAAACATCAGTGAACATAAAACGGGTCCTTCACGAAAATCGGACGCTTATAGTTTCTTCCAAATATGTCGGTTGAGAAAATTGTTTATTTCAGCAATCAGTCGAAAATTTTGCAAAAAAGTGGCAAGTAAGCAAAAAGAAATTTCAATTTTCAGGTCTGCTGAAAGGTACTGCATTGTTGGATGCGGTCCTCTGATCTCCTTCTTAGGGGATTCTTATTAACGTATTCATTTTCTTTATATGCACTATATAAAAATCAGTAGACATTTTGCTGTTTCTTTTTTTTTTTCTTTCTTTTTAAGTACCGCGTCATGATTGTTTTATGCGAGTTTTACATCTATTAGCCGATTATTTGTTCCCAGGACCTTCTTTAGAATAATATACCTTATTTTTCAAGAAACAATCTTTTAATGCATATAAACAATATATGTTTATTTCATTTTGTTTAGTGCAGCCTATAGATGTTGGACTAAGAGACTAAGATGGACTAAGATGTTGGACTATAAGAAATTTCGCTCTTAGACGTAATATATTTGAATTAGAGTCCTGCGCGGGTCGGGTTTTACCCGACCCGAACCCGACAAAAAAAATTCATCAACCCGAAAACCTACCCGAACCCGCAACAGATAGTTTTTTGTGACCCGTACCCGAACCGAACCCGGAACAGAGAGTTTTTTGCGACCCGCACCCGACTTCCCTAACCCGAACCCGATTCGAAACCCGAAAAATAAATCAACATTACTTATTCATCTAAAAATCATGCAAAACAATGTAAAATGATATAACATCATATAAAAAAAAGTAAATTTTCATTGTCACAAAGTTGGTAAATTATTTAAAAAAAAATCTGATGTGGGCACCACATGACTTCCTTATACACTTTTAGAAATATACATAATGTTAAAAAACATTGTCACTGGACCCGAAACAGTTGGCTAAAAATATTTTAAAAAAATGCATGCATACGTAAAAAAAAATAATAATAAAATAAATAAATAAATAAAATAAAATTGTGCCTTGAGGAGACTCATGTCAAAGTTGTGCCTTGGGGGGGGGGGGGGTGTGGACTCATGTCAAAGTTGTGCCTTGGGGGGACTCATGTCAAAGTTGTACCTTGGGGGGACTAATGCCAAAGTTGTACCTTGGGGGGACTAATGCCAAAGTTGTGCCTTGGGGGGGACTCGTGTCAAAGTTGTGCCTTGGGGGACTCATGTCAAAGTTGTACCTTGGAGGGACTCATGTCAAAGTTGTGCCTTGGGGGGACTCATGTCAAAGTTGTGCCTTGGGGGGACTCATGTCAAAGTTGTGCCTGGGGGGGACTCATGTCAAAGTTGTGCCTTGGCGGGGACTCGTGTCAAAGCTGTGCCTTGGGGGACTAATGTCAAAGTTATGCCTGGGGGGACTCATGTCAAAGTTGTGCCTTGGGGGGGGGACTCATGTCATAGTTGTGCCTTGGGGAAGTTTTAAATGTCTAGCTGGTCGGGAAGTTAGTTAAAAATCGATTGCAAGATTTGTACTGGTAACGCTGCCGAAGGCAGCAGGAACCCTACACAGTTGGCTAAAAGTATTAAAAAATGCATTTTCACCGTGTTCTGATCTAGTCTGAAAGTTTCAAATGTCTAGCTAGTCGGGAAGTTAGTTAAATAATTTTTCTGTTGAATCGCATAAACGCTGCTGAAGGCAACAGGTATCGGAAACAGTTGGCTAAAAATATTTGAAAAATGCATTGTCAACGTGTTCTGAGCCTTTCTGAAAGTTTCAAATGTCTAGCTTGTCGGGAAGTCAGTTAAATTGCAAGATTTGTCTAAACCGTTTCTGAGTTATTACCGTTTTTTGATACATTATGGCCAAAACCTATGTATTTTTGTCATTATGAACCTAATTTTCCTAAATATCTCCAAAACCGAAAATCATAGAAAGTCCAAAAAGGGAGGTGCACAACTAGATGTTATAACAAACCTATGTACCAATTCGCAACTTTCTACGTCCAACCGTTTTTGAGTTATGCGACATACCCACACACACACAGACACACACACATACAGACGTCACGAAAAATCGTGTAAAAACCCTTATATCTCTAAAACGAGAGCTCGTGTTAAGACGACACTTGCAGGTGTGCAACTAGACATCATGACAGTCACACGTATAAATTGGCAACATCCAGCGATCATTCGTTTTCGAGCAATGTGAAATACAAAATCCATTTCGCAAATCGGGATTACTATACTTCCTTATACTTTGTATAAGGAAGTAAAAAACTAGTATGTTGTGGCCACCACAAGAATATCTTTTATATTTTCCTGTCGAATTCACTAATGGCGAATAATTTATTAAAACAATTATTAAAAATATTTAACATGATGAATGCAAATGATTTTCATCTTAGGGAAATCTAACACTAAATATCCAAAGAGAATTTGTCGTCTATAAATAACATCTTATGCGTTTTTATAATGATTACCTTAGATATCAAGTTTTATGCCACAGTTATATGCCATAGACGTTGAGATATAGCCATCCCGTTATCGATGAAATTTGCAGTATAGAAGCGCCACCTATTGGCCGATAAGCATCCAAACTGAGTCAGCATAATGTCTCATAATAGCCTTCTCACATATCACGTTTTGTTTGATGATACGCAATAGAACCTGAGATATAGCTTTCCTTTAAATTGTGGAAATCGCTCTGTAGAAGCGCCACCTGTTGAGTGGTTTACACCAAAAGTTGGCAGGCACTAATATATGTTAAAGTGCCCCTACATACAAATTTATATGCGATTCTGTGCAGTAATTCCTGAGATATAGCCTTTCTTTAAACTGCGGAAACCGCTGTATAGCAGCGCCACCTGTTGGCTGATAGGCATTCAAATTAAATCAGCATAATATCTCATATTGGTCTTCTCACATGTCAAGTTTTGTTCGATTATACGCAATAGAACCTGAGATATAGCCTCCCCTGAAATTGCAGAAATCGCTGTATAGCAGTGCCACCTGTCGAGTGGTTGCCACCAAAAGTTGATAGGCACTAATTTAGGTCAAGGTGCATCTACATGTAAATTTTTATGTGATTCTGAACAGTAGTTCCGGAGATACAGTTGCCACAAAATTTTTGTCACACACACATACACACACAGACAAATGGACGGACAGACAGACATTTTCTAAAAATGGTCAAATTGCGGTCTAAACAAATATATATATATATATATATATTACGCAATAGAACCTGAGATATCTCTTTCTCTTAAATTATGGAAATCGTTGTATTCGTCACCTATTGAATTATTGGTACCAAAAGTGGATGGACAATAATTTATCTCAAGGTACATCTACATATAAATTTATGTGCAATTTTGTGTAGTAGTTTCTGAGATATAGCCTTCCCTTGAATTGTGAAAATCACTGTATAGCAGCGCCATCTTTTGAGAAATTGGCATAAAATGTTGATAAGGACTAGGTTATGTAAAGGTGCATGTACATATAAATTTATATGCAATTCTCTGCAGTAGTTCCTGAGATATAGCATTCCCTTAAATTGTGGAAATCGTTAGTGACCCTGTATAATATAGGTTCCTAATAGTTCCTCTAGAAATCGCTCTATAGCAGCGCCATCTCTTGATCGATGGGCACCAAAATTTGATAGGCATTAATTTATGTCAAGGTACATTTGCATATAAATTTATATGCAGTTATGTTCAGTAGTTCCAGAGTTGCATTCGCCACAAAATTTTTGTCACACACATACAGAGACATAGACTAATATTTTCTAAAAAATAGTCAAATCATGTTCTGGAACTTTCAATACGAGCAAATTCATCAAAAATCGTAAGTCGAAAATTTTTACGAATCTAATACTTTCTTCTATTTAATATAGAAGAAAGTAAAAATAAAAATTGTAAATTATGAAATCTTTTCAATTTCCAGAAAGTAAATGCGAAGTTATACTGTATTTCTTTAATTTATGTATTAACAACAGTCAAGAAAGATTTATAATACTTTTCTAATTTTCATACAATTTCTATAAAAGATACATATTAGTTTCGTTGAAGAAAAGAAAACAGATCCAGATACAAATACGGATCTATTTTTCTGGCGGATACGAATAGGGAGCTCCGATACATGTCTAGCATGTGTAGAAAGATTAAATTAGTTAGAGTTATAAATATGCCTAGAAATTTAGGTTTATAATTGTAAAAAATATTTTGAAAGGTGTTCTCAAATCGACCCGACTTGTTGAAAACCAAACCCGACCCGAACCCGACCCGCGGGTCGGGTCGGGTTCGGGTAAAATCGGGTTACCTGACCCGATGCAGGACTCTAATTTGAATTACCTTGAACGTCCCTGTACACGAATCATTCGTTTTATCCCATCGAAAAGTTTAGTGTAGCATCCCTATCAGATATCTATTTAGAATATCGAATTTGGAATTCCTGCTATTATTTGTTCTTCAAATATACTGGTAACAGATATACACACAAATAGAGACAGTCACACAGACCAACCGCTAAAAGCCTGTATCTCGGATTCGGGGGACTCCAAAACGTTTAAATATAACAAAAACTCGATTATGAATTTTTAATCGAAAAACAATACTTTCTCTACCATATATGGGTAATACAAAGTAAAAACAAATGTTTGTTCCAATTTGATTACTTTCTTGTTTTTTTAAGTGGGGGGTAGGGAGACAGAAAAATAACGCGAAAAACATGAAAATATTTTGACAAAGAAGAAAACCTTGAAAAAAACTTTTTTTTTTTTTCCCTTGAAAGCACGAGAAATGATCCCCATGGGTGAGATTTGTGTAATCAGTGAAGTGCTAAACATATTAAACTGGTTATAAAAAAAAGGAGTGGTAATAAATTATAGTGCCACTCAATTTATTTATATGTAATTGTTGCTTATGTTATTAGATTTAAAGAAATGGTCTCGTTTGTCAAGATCGAGATAAAATTATGGCCACTTTATCATATTTATTACAAATATATAAAAGATACTTATCTCAATTATGGTTAAACGTAAATTTAGTAAATTAATGTATTTTTTCCCTAATTTTTTTTATAGGTAAATATTTACTCAATGTTTTACTTTTGAATATTTCAAATGTACTTTATTCCCCCCCCCCCCTCCACACACACACACACGTATGCGCACATAAGAGATTTAATTAATAACGTTTGGATTTAGACAGAATTATTTCAAAGGGTTTCAAATTCTGTTAGAGATTTTCAAAAAGTTATGTTTTTGAAATAGAAAATTACATAATCTGATATTAGAATATCCAGTATAAGAATTCTTTTTTAAATGAGTAATCTTAAAGTTTCCTAGATTTTTTTATGTTGTATAAAAAACATTTATTAATTTCAACCTTTTTAGGCTAATAGAATTAATTTCTCTATAATCATTTTTTCTTTCCAGAATACAAAAATAAAAGAAGCCCCTGATGATTCCAAGAATTACCTTTGGTTAATACTTTGCTAATGACTACTACTACAGAAGGCAAACAGACCTCACCAACTGATTCCTCTGAACCCGACAATCATCATGCGGAAGAAGAAGAAGAGGAAGAAATCGACCTCGGGATGCCTGAACCACCCGATGGTGGATGGGGTTGGGTAGTAGTATTTTGCTCTTTCATGATCCATGTTATAGCCGATGGAGTGACATATACTTTTGGAATATTTTATATGGAGTTTTTAAGACATTTTGGAGAGAGTAAAGGTGCTACATCTTGGGTGGCTTCTATCATGGTGGGAACAACCTTTTGTGTTGGTAAGTAAAGAACTTCTTCATTCAAGTCTGTTGGAGAGAAATGTGGTCGTAACAAATAAATCAAGAAGAAATAAAGCATTTTTCTAATTTTATATAATGGTATTTTATTATACTTATACCTTGATAATATTAATATGCCTTATAATTTTCGCAGCATTTCTTATTATGAGATTTCATAATTGGCTCAACAATAGTAAACACAAAATCTTGCCCCCCCCCCCCCCTTTTTTTTTTTTTTTTTTTTTTTTTCTTTGGTAAAGAAATATTTTTTTCGAAAACCTAGAAAAATGATATGAATAAAATGTCTCTTTATTTTTCATTGGCTCATAATATAATCATATGTAGGGAATACGTAAATCTAGGGAGAAAACTTCCAGATTCAGGGAAAATTCAAATTATCAGAATCGGATTTTTTTACGGCATCGCCGAAGAGGCATCATTGTTTTTCAGGATTCTTTCACTGCAACATCTTGCCACTCCGCTTTGTACGCACATATTTAGCAGTTTATTCTTGCAAAAGGAATATTATTATTATTATTATTTATATCCACAACACTTTTCCATACCCATAATGATATTTTTATTATTATTGTTATGCATCGCATCATTTCAGGTCAAATTACGAATAGCGAGGAGGGACGTTCTAGGTTCCGTCGACCACTTTTATCACCTTCATCAAAAATGCTTGTATTTTTCGTTTCTGGAGAAACTCCCTGCTGATTTTTTCCCCCTAAAAAGTGACTTCTGAAATATTTGATTGTGCGCTATCTGTCTGTATCTAATTTGATTTATTCATTTTTATATAGGCTTTTAGGTTACCTTTTAATTGACTTGTTTGCTGAATTTCTTTTGGGCAAAGTGCTACGACGAGGACAGACCCAGATATATATTAAAGTCAGGGAGAGCATGTTTCCTCTCAGGGCCTTACTATAAGTTTTGGGAGCATTTGAGCACAGACATGATAAATGCCTTCAGATAAATATTATGTAATATGAACAGCTTTCCTTACGTATAAATTTCAAATGTTAATATATTATCGATTATTGTTTATTTCTTTTTAAATTGTATGAAACGCTTCACAAATACCTACATCTATATTTACATCACACTTGTTAATTCAGAAGAATAATTTTGAGCATGCATGCAAGCGAAAGTAACACATTGTTAGCTTGAGTTCAAAAGCAATCTTGTTTTATAAATTCACATTTTTACTGTACCAAAATGACTAAGTACTAAACAGACTAGGGTTAATGTTCTTTCATTGTCACAGAAGCTATAGTTACACAATCGAAAATACCATTATGATTGATTTCAATAAGCGATTTCCGAAAAGCCTTAAGGGGACTTGGCACCTTTGACGACACCACGGAAGTAGGTTTTATATAAAATCGTATATTTCCATATAATATTTTACCATGTTTTTATTAACTTCGATTCTTGTTTGTTTGTTTGATTGTCCAGTACAAATCTTGTAATCGATTTTTAACTAACTTCTTGACTAGCTAGATATTTGAAACTTTCAGGACAGCTCAGAACACGGTGACAATACATTTTTTTATACTTTTAGTCAACTGTTTCAGGTCCCGCTGCCTTCAGCAGCGTTTATATGATTCGACAAAAAATTTATTTAACTAACTTCCCGACTAGCTAGACATTTGAAACTTTCAGAATAGTTCAGAAAACGGCGAAAATGCATTTTTTAAATACCTTTAGCCAACTGTTTCGGGTTCCTGCTGCCCTCGGCGGCGTTATCAGTACAAAGCTTGCAATCGATTTTTTACTGCCTTTCCGACTAGCTAGACATTTGAAACTTTCAGGATAGCTCAAAACACGGTGGCAATACATTTTTTTAATACATTTAGTCAACTGTTTCAGGTCCCTACTGCCTTCGGCAGCGTTTATGTGATTTAACAGAAAATTTATTTAACTAACTTCCCGACTAGCTAGACATTTGAAACTTTCAGAATAGCTCAGAACACGGTGAAAATGCATTTTTAAAATATTTTTAACCAGCTTCTCCGGGTTCCTGCTGCCTTCGGTAGCGTTACCAGTACAAAGCATGCAATCGATTTTTCACTAACACTAGTAGCTAGACATTTGAAACTTTCAGGATAGCTCAGAACACGGTGACAATACATTTTTTTTATACTTTTAGTCCACTGTTTCAAGTCCCTACTTCCTTCGACAGCGTTTTATATGCTTCAACAGAAATTTTGTTTAACTAACTTCCCGTCTAGACATTTGAAACTTTCAGAATAGTTCAGAACACGGTGAAAATGTATTTTTTAAATAGTTTTAAATAACTGCTTCGGAACCCTGCTGCCTTCGACAGCGTTACCAATACAAAGCTTGCAATCGATTTTTCATTAACTTCCCGACTAGCTAGACATTTGAAACATTCAGAATAGTTCAGAATACGGTGAAAATGCATTTTAAAAATATTTTTTAACCAATTGTCAGGACCCTGCTGCCTTCGGCAGCGTTACCAATACAACGCTTGCAATCAATTTTTAACGGCTAGATAGCCATTTGAAACTTTTATAATAGCTCAAAACACGATAGCAATGAATTTTTTTAATACTTTTATCCAATTGCTCCGGGTTACCGCTGCCTTCGGTAGCGTTTATATGATTCAACAAAAAATTTAAAAACATGGTTTATAAAAAATTTTTTTATCTTGTAATTATCTAAATTAAACTATATTAGGTATTGATTTTTTTTTTTCAACAAAATATATATTCAGGCAACAATTCTTATGGTTTTTGATACATTTTTTAGAAGTTTGAAGTCTTTAAACTGCGTTTTCTTAGTTTGTAATTTTTCATGAATTTATGATCTTCAAAAGGCTACAACTTCTACAGATAATTAATAAAGGACTTAATATTTTTGGGGGATATTTAATAGAATATACTTAAGAGAATGGGGATGGATTTTGCAATATTTCTAAAATAAAAAAAATAAATAATAATAATTATTATTATTATTTTTTTTTTTCAAAATTTTTACCTAGACATGCACTTTTTAATTTTTTTCACGAAAATTAATTAATAAATTTCAAAACAGATCCCTAATGCTTTTAAGTAGTTTCCATTGAACATCCAATATATATATATATATATATATAAACTTTTTTCTTAAATTTTAGCATTTCCTTAAGCAGCTTTAGCATTTTGAAGATCATGAATTCATGAAAAAATGCAATCTGAGAAAATGCAATTTAAAAATTTCAAATCTGTAATATATATATACATATCATTTAATATATATATCTGTATATATATATAAATTACGTGTCACGATGTTTGTCCGGGGTAAACTCCTAAACTAAGGAACCGATTTTAATGAAATTTTGCACACTGTGTGCAGTTTGGTCCAACTTGAGAGATAGGATAGTTTTTATCTCAATTTATTGTCACAATATTGTTTTATTGCAATTATTTGTTAATTATAGACCTTTATTAAAGTTGCTCCAAAATATCTGTGAGTTCCATTAATTTAATTGTTGCCAAAAAAAAAAAAAAAAAAATACGAGTTCATTTTCTTTCGACATAAAAATAAATACATTTAATCAAACGTGAACGTTAAAAAATTATAAAAAGTTAAATTATGCATCTCACGAAAATTGACGTCATAATCAATTTAAAGATTTTATACACATTGATAAAGTGCTAATGTAGTTCTATCATAGATATAGTAATATATATAGATCTCTCATCCCCATGTTATCGTACAAAGATTTTTGATGCCGAAAAAAAAAATGAATAAAAGCTTTGGAAACGGCCATTAAGTGGTATTGAAAAAAAAAAAAGAAAAGAAAAGAAAGAAAGAAATATGAATTTGAAACTGTATCTGGAGTCTTCCATTCCCCTTTAGCAAATAAATTGTTCATAAATTTTATTTGCTAAAATATTAGTATGTATTCCCGTGTGTATTCACTCGGGGAAAGACGGCCATATTTTGGTAAAAACGTCGTCTTTTCCCAAATGAAAAGGAATAACTTTTTTCTCCCCAATGATCACTCTATTCTATATATGCTATACTATATCTATGAGTTCTATACGCAAGCGAAGTGTGACTCACTGACCGTCTGTGCAGCCAAGAAAAAGATTTCCTATGTTAATTGCCCACTGGATTTTTTGTAAGAAATTATTAAAAATCGAGGAAATTTATTTCCCGATTTTAATCCTTATATTTGGGTATAGATATGTATTAGTTATCGCGGGTGTTAGATTGAATTATTTTGCTGTCAAATTGACAAAATTTTAATTTTAAATTTCAAAACTCTGTCGCCCTTGTCTTTTATTATTATTATTATTATTATTTGGCGATCAAAAGCGTAACACGAAAATATACATGCCAGATGTATGCATTGTACGAAATGTAATATGTATTATTCATTGTACGTATGTATGACATGTAATATGTATTGTACGAAATATTGTTTCATATTATTCATTACTCTTTTAATATAAGTTGTTAAAATAACCATGATTTTTGAAAGGAATTAAATATTTTCGCCAGATAATTTGGCGATATTCTTTTTTTTTTTCGCCAAGGATGACAGAAATGAAATCTATTCCGCTGCAAAATATTAGTATCTTACATCAGATATTTTATTTAGACATTTGAAAACAAATTTGACTTCAAACTATGATACAATATTTATCATTTTCCTTTCAATTAGTATATTATTAGTATATTAAAATTTAAAAGCATGATATATAAAAAGTTTTTTTTTTTTTTTTTTATCTTATAATTATTCTTATCTTAATCCTCAATGTTTCCCATCTTTATTAACTTGAATTTACTATTAAAATTTTAACATACTCAAAAACTTCTCATCACTTCGTTAAAATACACTAAACTTTTCCAAAATCTTTTTCTATTTAAAATGATGCATGTATTTACTTTAAATGTCCAATATTTCATAAGATTTCCAATTTTAAAGTTTTAAAATATTTATCAAATTTACTTATTTTTCTGGTTTAGCCTTATTGTTTTCCTTTTTATAACTACAGCTGTTGCCCTCTTTAAAATATTTAAAATGATGAGGTCATTTTATAATAAAATTATCCATTATAGCATATATTATATTTCACTCCTCCATAAAAATTGATTTTAAAATCGTCTGTTTCTTTTATACTTTTATTTTAATAGAATTTTAATAGAATTTAATTTATATATTAGTCATTTTAGCAATTTTATCCAAAGTAGCATTAGAAATAATATATATCCCTTCTCCATTAAAATTTATAGGACCCTACAATAAAATTAATTTGTGCTTAATATCAACACTATGAAAATTTTTATCAATCGCTTCCAAATTTTGACCTAAGTTTCAAATCTCAACCCTGTGGGTTTTTACATCGGCTACAACGTTTTCGTCTTTGTTCGTAAATAATAATTTGACTGTACTAAATAGTTTACAGCCGTATAATTCAACGTATAACTTAGTCACAGCAACGCGTGGCCGGGTCTGCTAGTATATATATATATATAGATATAGATATATGTCATTATATATATCTCATTTAAAATTTCATATGTTGGTATTATTTTCATCTATCTTTCATTTGCTGAGTGTTGCAAAGGAATTAAATTATTCAAATTATATATATATATGTGTGTATGTATATATATGTATATAAAACTATAAGAATTGTTGCCTGAATATATGTTTTATTGAACAAACCTAATACAGTTCAATTTAAAAATATTAGATGGAAATATAATATTTTATATAAAACCTACTTCAATTGTCAAAGGTGCCACATCCCCTTAAGCAATTTCCCAAAATCTTAGTTTCAAGATCAAGCATTTATATTTTTTGGCAGCAGAACATGAAGCTATATAAATCCTAAAGCTATAATGCTTACTTTTTTGGTTTTGTTAACAAATTTTAAGGTTCCCCAAACATAAAAACATTGAGAAAGTGCACATGTCTTTATTTCCTCTTGTTCTAAACCTATTATGTTTTTGAAACAAAGAGAAAAAGAAACAAAAAGAGTAGCCTATCTTGTTTTGCAAAGGTACCTTAAAAATATTATTTAGCACACGTTTGCACTAGGCTTTAATTGCGGAAGGCCTTATCGATTTTACAGAGATTTTTTAATAACTTTTTTAATTTTATTCATACGCTATACGTGCAGTCATTTTACAAGTTTCATCTTAACATCGTGAATGACGATGTGAACCCATTAAGAATGATGACCCCATTAAGAATAGAGCATAAAAGCCCCCTCAGAAATGTAAAAAAGAAGAAAGAAAAATTATGCTTTTCGCGTTGACGTTTTCCAACAGGACTTAGCCGTTAAATCGTTTAGCCTGTATTTCAGCTCTTCAAAGATGCCTTAACTTATACTTTGTTTTCTATTATAGTAAAAGAAAACTTTAAAAAATTATCCCAGATATATAAAAATATTATACAGAAAACATATGTTTTTATGCATATGAATAATAAATGTCAATTTTGCTGCTTTCTACAGTACAAAGGTATTAAAAGTCTTTTATAGAAATACTTCTCGCAGAACGCAGTACATTAGATTTCTTTTGAGTGTCCCTGCACACAAACTATTGGTGGTATTTACATCATTTTCAATAGGGAACATATCACAGTAAACTTGAGTAACATATATCAATTTCAAGGAATTAAATGAATATTTATGGGAGTTAGAGTGCGGACAGACAAACCAATGTCATAAATTAAACACTTTTCAACACTGTAGGAAAGTATTAAAAAAGAAACTAAGCAATATGTCCCTTGTAAATTTAAAAACTGTCCCCTGTTTTCTGATATGAAATGCATCAAAAGTTCTGACTGAGTATTCTCCTCGATCTTAAAAGTAAAATATAATGAGTAAACGTGAGACATCAAATTAGCTCGTTTAAATTCAATTTCTTTCATATGTAAAACTTTTTATACCTTTATGTAACTCAAAGAATCTGTATTAATTTTGTAATGCATTCTTTACTCTAAAATTTAATTAGTACAGTTTAACGTAAAATCGATACTGAATATGCAATATTACGAAGAATTCCTACAGTATTGTGTTGAGATATTCAGTGATTTCGAAACGTTTATAAATTTTTTTTTAAATATAAATGGTGTTTGGTGTTTGGGAATAAGGCTGTTTGACTACACTAGGGTCCTAGGCCTGAGGGGAAGTGCCTTCCGTGGAGGTCTTATATATAAATGGACTTAATATATATAATGTGCATTTGTGACTGTTAGTCTGTATACAATTTTCAGTTCTAATAAAACAATTCTTTTTTTTTTTTTTTTCCAAAAACTTTTAATATTGATGAGTTTGTCAATAGTGATTTTTAATTTTCTAGGTCCATTTGCCAGTGGCTTAACGAATCAGTTTGGATGCAGAACTGTCACCATAATAGGATCTCTCTTAGCTGCATTTGGACTCATTATAAGCACTGTAGCTCCTAATATCAAATTTCTTTATTTTAGTATTGGATTATGCACAGGTAAGTTTATATTCCAAATGTAAATCGGGAATACACATTTAACAATATTTTGCCCAACTCGACCACTTTTTTGCAAAGCAAGGCAAAGCAAAGTTATTGCCTTCTCCTAAAAGGAATTAAATTGCAACACAGCTACAGCAATTGTTTTTTGATATGCACTCAAACTGAATCAACAGAGTTTTACTTAATATATTTCTCTAAGTTTGATACATTGTAGATGCAGAGGCCTTCTTGAAATGAGAGGAAATCGCAACGTGGAAACGCTCCCTGTTGGGTGATGTAGTCCCTAAGCTAATCGGCACCATGTCAAACCAAGATCAAATCAAATATCAAACTAGGTTAAATTAATTCCATTGGTTCATAAACTACAGTGTTTGAACTAAAAAAAAAGGACATAGTTTTTCAAAATGGTCGAATTGAGTTCGGGAAATCTCACAACATGTAACTTCATCGAAAACTGAAAATCTAAGATTTTTCTGAATCTTATACTCTCTTCTTATATATATACAGAGGATAGAATAATAAATCCACTTTTTAAAAAATAAGTAGTCAATTCCAGTTAATTGAAATGCAAGGAAATCTCAAAACGTTTAAATTCATCGAAAACTGGAAATCGAAAATTTTTTCTGTATCTTCTACTTTCTTATTATGCATGCAAACGCTAGTAATAAATCCACTTTTTTAAAAATAAATAGCCAATTTTAATTAACTGAAATGCAAGGAAATCTCAAAACGTTTAAATTCATCGAAAACCGGAAATCAAAAGTTTTCCCAAATCTTATGCTTTCTTATTATACATGTAGAAGCTAGTAATAAATCCACTTTTTAAAAAAATAAGTAGTCGATTTCAGTTTACTGAAATGCAAGGAAATCTTAAAACGTGTAAATTCATCGAAAACCGGAAATTGAAATTTTTTCTGTATCTTCTACTTGCTTCTTATACATGCAGAAGCTAGTAATAAATCCACTTTTTTAAAAAATAAGTAGTCAATTTCAGTTAATTGAAATGCAAGGAAATTTCAAAAAGTGTAAATTAATGGAAAACCAGAAATCGAAATTTTTTCTGTATCTTCTACTTTCTTCTTATACATGCAGAAGCTAGTAATATATCCACCTTTTTAAAAATAAGTAGTCACTTTCAGTTAATTGAAATGCAAGGAAATTTCAAAACGTGTAAATTCATCGAAAATCGGAAATAAAAAGTTTTACCAAATCTTATACTTTCTTCTTATATATGCAAAAGCTATAGAAATACATCCATTTTTTTTTTTTTTTTTTTTTTTAATAAGTAGTCAATTTCAGTTAATTGGAATGCATTATGTTTTAGCCCCGTGGCAGAAACACGGCGACACGGCGACAATGTCGCAGAAACAGAAATGTTCTTGCAGAAAGATTTTACTTAAGTCAAACAAATTTTGCCATTGTGTTAAAAAGAAAAAAAAGAGAGAGAGAGAAAGAAACTCAAAAAATGGTTTATAAACTGTTCTGCAGAACAAATTTTCGTTTCTGCAGATACAATCGCTGCAATCCTCAATAAGGAGAGGAGATAAAGCGGATGTAACTCACTTGGGTTAGCTTTGATACGGCATGCATTAGCGATTCGTGATGCGGTGATGTGATTCGGTGTATCGACACTTTTCACTGGTAACCTCTTCACAAACTTTGTTTTCGCGCCGCGCCTGCCGCTCGTGTCGTATATATTTATTGTATTGCAAAAAGATGTTTTTTCGAAATGATTGGCTTTGCGACCATTTTCCGAATTGCATATTTCATGCATAACAAAATAGCTGCATCCAGTGATTTTTCTTTCTTCCTTTTTTTTTTTTTTTTTTTTTTTTTGCGCGATTGCTGCTGTACCGATTTTTATACATTTTCTCATTTACGCACGACAAATTAGTTGCATTTAGTGATTTTTTTCTCTTTAATTTATACGAAGCAGGGATACGTGCGTGTTAGTAAATACACGTAATTTTTTTAAAGCTGCATTAATTTTAATGTCTGGTCAAACTATGCAATACATTTCATAAATGTATACAGAAATAAGACTATGGGGAAATTTGTAACGTCTGTAGTTATACGCAAAATAAAAAAATGAAGCTTCAAAACTTGCTTCAAAAAATAGAAAATTAAGAAATTAATCTTAAAAATACTTTATTGATATTTAGCATTTTATATGTATTAAAAGATCTTAGCAATAAATATTAATGGGTATCTTAAGTTATAAAACTGGTGACTTTTCTAATTTTTTTCTTTACTTATCATTACTTATTTTAATTGCGATTAAAATTCTTATCTTTAAATTTTGTTGTTTAAGCATATGAAGTCGTTAAAAAATTTATCAATTTATTTTACAAAAATACTCTTATCATTAGTTCCTACAGCTTGTTCATTTCATTTTTTAAACATTTGAATTTAAAAAAAATGTTTATTTTTTTAATTCAAAATATTGCAAATTAAATAGTTATTTTGAATAGAAATCAAACCAAAGGTTTTGTTGAATATATATATATATTGTAAGCAAAAGGAATTTTATCTAATAGTAGTTGTTTTGAATAAATACTAATTAAACAGAAAATACTTTTATTTATTTATTTTTATTTACTTATTTCAATAGATATCATTATCAAATATTACTTTTAATTGATTTCTATTTATTTCATTCATCTGTAATCATTATTTTCTATTATAGATTTTATCCATGAAATCTGTTACATTTCAGATTTCAACATTTCCTTAAAAATTAAATATTTCACCTGCCTCGGTCTTTATGAAAATATTTCGACTATGCTTTGTCTATAACTGTATTACTTAGATCTTGTACTCTGTTTTACTTTATGTATTTAAATGATGGTATAATTATACATTCTGAATTCTTTAATGTCAAATCACATTTTTTAGATTTCAAATACACATCTTTATGCTATTTGTATATGAGTAATTCTCTGAAAAGTGGTCATTTCATGTCCCAGTAGTCTTGAGGGCATATTTTTTAAAAGCACAAAAACAAAAAGCAGTCCAAACTATGAATATTAATTGGTTTTTCATATAAACTGTTATTCTTTGGTTATTGGAATTCAAATATAATTTTAAAATATTTTTTTAAATGCAAAATATCATTCCCTTACTGTGTCCCCATTCACACATGTAAGTAAATAAAATGGTTTCTATGGTATTTAAGCATCTATATTTAGATTATTTGAAGTGAAAATTTATTAAACATACTTCAATAAATATTTATCCATTATACTACATTTATATATTAAGCAATGAAAGAAATTAGAACACTTATAATTGTTGTCCCTGGTAATAGATATCATTCCCTCATCAAACTGTAATTATACCCCCACTTACTCCATTTATGTCAGCACGTACTTTATATAAGTCACACTTAATTTATATCGAAGCAAAGTAAAGAAAAAATTTTGTGTTCTGTTGGAAACATTTTACAATGAATAGCATATGGCTCTCAAATGTTAGATTGAAATACAGTATTTTTATTATATGTCATTCCCTCACTCATTATAAAGTTAACTAAAAAAATCAAATTTGCTTTTTTATGCTATTATATTAATAAAAATATGTCTTAATGAATATTTAGTGTTTGAAATACAGCTAAACTTAATAACATTTTTATAAAGTAGTTTCTAGAAGAAATTTGTCATTCCCTCATTTTGCTAATTAATAAAAATAATTACTATTTCAAAAATTATCAGATACAGCTTAGTTAATATTATTTTTTATTAACTATGTATGTATTTTTATTATTTTTATTAACGTGTATATGCACAAAATTAAAAAAAAAAAATTGGAGCAATTTTATTTGAGCTAACTTTTTTTTTTTTTTTTTTTTAAAGCCCACTTTTCAGAGAATGACCCATATAATACAAAAAATGAATCCTGTGTATTAGAATGTTATCGTGCATCTTTCTAATAATCTCAAAAACTATAAATGTTGTAAATTATTTATATTTTATTATAATATTCAGTATTCTATATTAATTTCTACTTTTAATTTGTTGTATTTTAATTTTGAGTTCTATATTATATCTTATGTTGTTTGGTTTGCACCTTATGAAATAAGAGCATTTGTGTATTTAAATATATATAGTTAATATAAGAAAAATAATGAACTTTTAAAAGTATTTGTAACATTTGTGTAATTTAGACATTTCATGATTTAAATGCCTTAAAAAAATTGCAGATTATTTATGATGTGTTACTGCATTTTATGGTTTGAATTCATTGAATATTTTATAAACAATATTGTATATTAATGTGAACAAAAAATCTAAAGCAATTAAGATCAATAGATTTATTTTCACCTTTCTTAAAAAGAAAAAAAAAAAAAAGAGTATTTTCTTGCGATAGTGCAGATATATGCATTTGTGCCAAGTTAAAATTTAAGTACATTGGTTATACTGAATATTATTTACTATTTAAAAATAATTTATTTTGAATTCGTAAATGTTAACTTCCCAAACTATTCCTGCAGAAAGATTTTGGTGTTGATGAAGCTTGTCGCAGAAAGCATAATAAATTTCTGCCACAGGGTGTTTTAGTTTGAAAATATGTCTTTAAATTAGAACTGACATAAATCACAAAAAAGAAAGAAAGAAAATAATTAAATCTTTTTTTTTTTTTTTTTTTTTTTTTTTTTTAAAAGAACTCTCGTAAATCAAATCCTTTATTAATTTGTGTATATTTTCAACAGTATAAACTTTCGATCTAACACTCATTCGCTCAAATTTCTACCATTTTTATAGCTGTTTTCTCTTAGGGGGGGAAAAAAAATCTGTAGTCGAGTGTATAGTGATGCTACATCTGTACAAATTACTGTGTAGTATGTCTATGGTTTTATTTGAGTTTAAGGAATTGCCAGATTTAACAACTTTCTCTTTTCTTTTCAATATAAAAGAAAATAATACGTGTATAAAATGGAAAAATGCATAAAAAATAAAAGTATTTTTAAATACCTTCTTGACGTCGTAAGAGAATAATTTTTGTATTCTGCAAATCTGACTAATCATATCTTTCGAATGATATCATTTTCAACCCTTTACTCCCATAATTAATATGTATATAAAACATTATAATTGTTTGTTATCTATGCAGCATTTATTTTTGATAAATTGTATGATTATGATATTAAGTATATATTCATATTTCCTTAGGTACGGGCTTCGGCTTGATGTATCTTCCAGCAATAGTATGTGTTACATGTTACTTCGAGAAAAAGCGAGCTTTTGCTACGGGCATTGCTGTTTGTGGATCTGGCATCGGAACATTCTTATTGGCTCCTATTACAGAATGGATGGTGACCGCACTAGGTTGGCAAGGAGCTATGCTCGTTACTGCAGGCTTTGTCTTGAATTGCTGCGTTTTCGGAGCCTTGTTTAGGCCATTAGAGAAGAAACCAGTCACACGAAGAATACCTAGATGCTCATTCCCTAATCTGAATACCAATGGAGACATCAGAAAAGGTTCCCTTCCAAACGGTTAGAATGGATCTTTTATGTCTCTAATAATATCTCTTGAAGGCAAAGTTTCAGGAATTGGGAAAATAATTTGGGATTTACAGGGGCTGATACAGGCAACAATTAACGACCTTTCACTGACTCTTCATACAGTGGCGGATCCAGAACTTAACTTTGGAGGGGGAGGGGGGGCTAAGATTTTTCAAGATGTAATTCCAGATCAATGAAAAGTTTACAATTGTACTATTCAATTGGGAATGTCAGCGTACTTTTTTTTTTTTTTTTGGGGGGGGGGGGGCGCTTCAGCCCCCTAGCCCTCCCCCCCCCGTAAATCCGCCACTGTCTTCATATAATTCTATTTTATAAATGGAGCCTTTTCACAAAATTCAAATTTATAAAAACACCCCTTTCACAAAATTTCATCTTATATTAATGATCCTTCTATAAAATTTTTCTATTTTTTCAATATTATATCAAATGATTGCCTCTACTTGTTTGGTTCAATGAAACACTATTAGCTTGATATTAAACATTATATAGAGTGAATGCTAAAACAGAAGGTTTTACACAATAATACTTTTTTCACAAAAACAAACAAATTTCATAAAAATATTTCCTTTTTCATAAAAATAAGCCACAAAAATTAAAATCTGGATTGACACCTGGTTTATCTTATACTCAGAATCTTTTATTCTTACACTTAAAACATATTAAAAAAAAAATAGAATTTTACATCTGAAACATTAATTTTTGTAAACATTCAACATAGAACAAGGTAAATGTAGTTTATTACATGAGAAAAATACAAACTTGTTAAATATCTTATTGCACTTGAAGAAGAAAAAAAAAAAAAACCTTCCATTTTCGAAATTTGTGCAGATTAAGGAATTTTTTCTGTCTGTAGAATCGCTTGGATGTACCTTTTTGAGCAGATATATAAAACATCAGTTAAAACCACCTTACTCTTTCTGACCTAGACATTTAATTAAACCAGTGGTTATATAAAACAAATTATAATATTGACCAAACTATTTCAATTCTTGGTAATACAAAGAAAAATTACGTTTTTGGAAACATATCTTTTCTTTTTTAAACAACACGTATTAAACGAAAGGGATTATTGTCCTGTATCCCTCCATTGTTCAAACGACATGTTTGTTTAATCAATCGCTCAATTAGTTGCTGTTAAAAAAAAAAAAACTATGCTAATTTTTGTTTTTCGTTCTCGCAGAAAGAGAAGGTTAATTCTATTTAATTTACCTTCCCATCCCAAATTTTTCCCAAAAATGAGAGCGATCTCCCAAAAATACATTTTTACAAGGGGTAGTACATGTCCTGATATTCCTAAAAAAAAAAAATTGAAAAGGATAAGTAGTCCCAAATTTCCTGAAATTTTGAATTACAATTCAATATACTGACTCAAAGTAGGTTTTCAAATCTCAAACTTGCGCTGTACTGTATAAATATTTTGCCTCAATCGTAGTTTAAGTAATAAATAAATAAATAAATAAACTTTGCAAGGAAGCGTCATAGATTACAAAATACTTATTACAATTGTTTCAGGTCGAAATAGTAGTACAACTTTTCATCAAGCGAATAATAATAATAATAATAATAATAATCTATAATAATCTATAATAATAAAAGTCTATAATAATAAAAGAAGATGTCTGTCTGTCTGAGCATCTACACGTTCAGCCCCTACTGAACGCAGAACTACAAAATTTGACATACGGGTGCTCAGAAGCCTGCCCGAGGGGATAGTCAAAACAGAATTTAAAATTTTTAATTAGTTGCGGAGATATTAATTAAAATGTAGACCTATGTCTTAATCAAAAAGCGATCTCAATGACTTAGAATTCACCGAGATTGCATAAAAGTAGATATTTTAACGGAGTTAAAAGCAGAAAAAATGGAAAAAAAATTAGAAATATTAGTCCGATCATTACGAATTTGGTACCAAATGAAAGGGGAATTTTTTCCGAATCTAAGAGTGCAAGCGGCTTATCGATACGTCAATTAGATTTTTTAAAATTAACTAAACTATGAAATTTAGTTGTCAACAGGCAGACGATTTTCTAAGCGGTCTCGATCGGAAACAAAACATATACGAGACAACTGTCTGTGATGTCTGTGATGAAAACGGAAATGGTTGTAATCAATTAAGATATCATGTGTTTTATACTGGGGGGGAAAATTGCAATTTTCAATTTTTTTCAAATTTTCATTCACGTTACATTTGAATTAATATTCGGCCTAGACAGCATATTATAAAGCTACTGTTCAATTTTCATGAAAATATATGAATAATTAAAAAAATGACATATTTATAGGAAAAAGATTGTCTTTTATTTTTTTGCAGTATTTGCAGTAGTCGAAATTTCGTAGTATGTAGTTTTAATGCCCGATAATTCGATTGTGAATATTTTTGAAAGAGTACGATTATTAGGGAGGGCTTGAGGGACAGGGAAAAAAGGCAAAAAAAAAAAAAAGAGTTGCAGCGTTTGAAATTGGTTGGCATATTAAGATTTTAAGGCAAGGTATTTGGTTTTCTTTTTTATCCCAGCTTCTAATTAAAATAATTTCATAAGTAATACAACGTTTGAAAGCTTTGTTGATTTGGAATTGAACAGTAGATTACAGAAATTTCTACCGCCAGATGGCGCTGAAATATTTTAAAATTTCAATATTTCAAATTCTAATTATGATTATATAATTTTTAATACATCATTAGAAAGATATTTTAAAGTTCTTTTATATTATCGAAAGTATTATTCGAGATTTTACCCGATTTACACGTTTTAAGGTTTCCTTTTTAGGTTTTCTTTTGTATCTCAGCTACTAATTAAAATATTTTCATAAGTAATACATCATTTGAAAGCTTTGTTGATTTGGAATTGAACAATATATTACAGAAATTTCTACCACCAGATGGCGCTGCTATATTTTAAAATTCCAATGAGCGAGGAAGGTGTTGTAAGTTCTAAAACGGGGATAAGGCGCCGCAGGCGCCACCGAGCGGGACTTAGCTAAAGTTAGAAATTTGAAATATCAGCGCCGAAGGCGCTACCGCACGGGAGTTTACTGCGATTTAGATAAGCTATTTTCACGATATATCAATAAGCTGTTATTAGACCTGAAACGGGAAAAGGCGCCGCAGGCGCCACCGAGCGGGAGTTTCGTAAAGTCGGATTTTTCAGGGATCGCGAACCAGCTGGTCGCCGAAGGCGGCTAGTCTATAATAATAAAGGAAGATGTCTGTCTGTCTGTCTCTCTGTCTGTCTGAGCATCTATACGTTCAGCCCCTACTGAACGCAGAAGTATAAAATTTGACATACGGGTGCTCAGAAGCCTTCCCGAGGGGATAGTGAAAACAGAATTTAAAAATTTTCATTAGTTGCGGAGATATTAATTAAAATGTTGACCCATGTCGATCGAAAACTGACCAAAAATCCTTATTGCTTAAAAAGAGGCATTCTATCCGCAGACGATTTTAACGGCTGTCTCGAACGGGAACAAAACACGAGGAAGTCATTAATGTCACATGATCTTGAACTGGAGTTAAAAATTGCAAATTTCAAAGTGCTTCAAATTTTCTTTTTCCCACACAACACTTAATATACAACCTAATCAGCACCAAACCAACCTGCAGTTAAAATTTCATCATTTTTCATTAATAAACAAAGCAGTTACATTTTAATTGCAAATTAAATTTTATTCTAACACGTAATCTAACTTTCAATAGACGATAGGAGTTCCCATAGCAACAGAATACATTTGAAGGAATTAAAAAAATACTTTTTCTTTTTCTTTTTACTTCCATTAAACGACTACCGTAGATAATGGAATTAGAGATTTCACGTGATTTACATGTTTTAGTATGTCCTGATTAGGTTTTCTTTTGCATCTCAGCTACTAATTAAAATAATTTCATAAGTAACACAAGTTTGTTGATTTGGAATTGAACAGTAGATTACAGAAATTTCTATTTACACGTTTTGAGGTCTCCTGAATCATTTTTCTTCTGTATCTCAGTGATTAATTAAAAAAATTTCATAAGTACATACATCATTTGAAAGCTTTGTTGAGCTGATACACATTTTAAAGTACTTTTACATTATCGAAAATGGAATTCGAGATTTCACTCGATTTACACGTTTTGAGGTGTCCTGGTTAGGTTTTCTTTTGTATCTCAGCTACTAATTAGAATAATTTCATAAGTAACACATCATTAGAAAGCTTTTTTGATTTGGAATCGAACAGTGGATTACAGAAATTTCTACCGCCTGATGGCGCTGTAATATTTTCAAATTTCAATATTTCGATTTCTGATTATGATTAAATTATTTTTAATACATCATTCGAAAGATATTTTAAAGTTCTTTTAAATTATCGAAAGTTTTCACCATATTTACACGTTTTGATGTGTCCTGAATTAGTTTTCTTTTGTATCTCAGCTATTAATTAAAATAATTTCATAAGTAATACATCATTAGAAAGCTTTTTTGATTTGGAATCGAACAGTGGAATACAGAAATTTGTACCGCCAGATGGCGCTGTAATATTTTAAAATTTCAATATTTCAATTTCTAATTATGATTAAATTATTTCTAACACATCATTCGAAAGATATTTTAAAGTTCTTTTAAATTATCGAATGTTTTCACCAGATTTACACGTTTTGAGGTCTCCTGAATCAGTTTTCTTTTGTATCTCAGCTACTAATTAAAATAATTTCATAAGAAATACATCATTTAAAAGCTTTGTTTAGTTGATACACATTTTAAAGTACTTTTACATTATCGAAAATGGAATTCGAGATTTCACCCGATTTACACGTTTTCAGGTGTCCTGATTAGGTTTTCTTTTGTATCTCAGCTAATAATTAAAATAATTTCATAGTAATACATCATTAGAAAGCTTTTTTGATTTGGAATCGAACAGTGGAATACAGAAATTTGTACCGCGAGATGGCGCTGTAATATTTTTTAATTTCAATTTCTAAATATGATTAAATTATTTTTAATACATCATTCGAAAGATATTTTAAAGTTCTTTTAGATTATCGAAAGTTTTCACCAGATTTACACGTTTTGAGGTCTCCTGAATCAGCTTTTTTTTTTTTTTTATCTCTGTTATTAATTAAAAAAAGTTCATAAGTAATACATTATTTGAAAGCTTATTTGAGTTGATACACATTTTAAAGTACTTTTACATTATCGATAATGGAATTCGAGATTTCACTCGATTTACACGTTTTGAGGTCTCCTGATTAGGGTTTCTTTTGTATCTCATCTACTAATTACAATAATTTCATGAGTAATACATCATTTGAAAGCTTTGTTGATCTGGAATGGAACAATAGACTACAGAAATTTCTACCACCAGATGGCGCTGTAATATTTTTAAATTTCAATATTTCAAATTCTAATTATGGTTGAATTATTTCTAATACATCATTCGAAAGATATTTTAAAGTTCTTTTATATTATCGAAAGAGGAATTCAGGATTTCACCTGATTTACAATTTTAAGGTGTCCTGATCAGGTTTTCTTTTGTATCTCAGCTAATTGAGTAAGACCGTTCAAAATTGGTATATGTAAGTTAATTAGGAGGGGCTGCGAGGGAGGGGAAGGACGCGCACGAGACTGCGCTGCCGAAGGCAGTGGGGACCCGGTCCGACAATTTACCTGATGAGAAATGATTTTTTTAAATTTTCTTTTCTTAAGAATAAGAGTTTGATTTCAGAAGGCATATGTGTGCGCACCGCATGTATATCTTACCATGTGCGCGCTCAGCGCGCATGGGTTTGAGACCCGGTGCGAGTTTTTACCCGATGATAAAAGGTTTTTTTTTTTTTTAATTTTTTCTTAATAACAAAAGTTTGAGTTCAAATTCAGATTTTCGCTCAGATTTCGTACTAATAATTTTTAACTGTATATAGCCCGGAATTAAGCAAGTTTTGGAGAAAACCACAGATAAGTCAGACACAAATCGTTTAAAAAAATGTTTGTATTATCTTTGTATTTCAGCTTCTAATTAGTATAATTTCATTTTTATATTATCGAAAGTGGAATTCGTGATTTCACCTGATTTACACGCTTTAAGGTGTCCTGATTAGGTTTTCTTTTATATCTCAGCTACTTATTAAAATAATTTCATAAGTAATACATAGTTTGAAAGCTTTGTTGATTTGGAATTGAACAATATATTACAGAATTTTTTACCGCCAGATGGCGCTGTAATATTTTAAAATTTCAATATTTCAAATTCTAATGAGCGAGGAAGGTGTTGCAAGTTCTAAAACGGGGATAAGGCGCCACCTAGCGGGACTTAGCTAAAGTCAGAAATTTGAAAGATCATAACATGGTGAGCGAACAGGCTGTTTCAGATATTGAAAAGGGAAGAGGGCGCTACCGCACGGGAATTTACTGCGCTTTCAATAAGCTATTTTCACGATATATCAATAAGCTGTAATTAGACCTGAAACGGCACCGAGCGGGAGTTTCGTAAAGTCGGATTTTTCAGGGATCGCGAACCAGCTGGTCGCCGAAGGCGGCTAGTAATAATAATAAAACGTTGGCCCGATTCTGCATTCTCGACGAATTTTTCTGGACGATTCTTTCCTTTTTGGTGCAGAGATGATTAAAACAAGAATGAAAAATCATGTAATTCACACAGATTATGAACACTTTCCAATTGTAGCACGCGTTGCATCGTTTAACCTTTAATGTATTTTGTTTACGTGATTACATAAGAAACAGAATGACAGAAAGATAAACAGGTAGACTACTTGGATGCATAATCACTCTTAAACATTGTTTAAAATGTTTAAAACAAACGGAAATGCAATTCCAGCAACTTCCAATTGTAGCCCTTAATCCATCTGAATATCGTAGTGTATTCCTGTAAATTTTAATGCTAAATAAACCATATTCAATAGAAAACATTTTTTTTTTTTTTTTTTTTTTTTTTAGCATATGAGATATGCATTATAAATGTCCATTTCATTACGATTTGCGCAGTACGAAGTTATTTAAATATGATTTATAAAACGCCTCTCATAGAACGCAATCTCATTGCCATACATTGCCATTCTTTTGTTTGTCCTTGTACACAAACCAGTTCTGCTATTTATACCATTTTAAGAACGGTACATGCTATAGTGAATTTGAATAACAATGTGTCATTTTAAAGTAATTCGAAAACTATTTACGTTGTTATAGACGGATAGAAAGACAGACCGATAGACAATTCAAATCATAACTACTCTTAAATAAACAAGTGTTAAAAGCGCTTAATAAAAAACGAAAATGCTATTACAGCAATTTCCAGTTACAGCTCTTAATGTATCTGGATATTTTTATGTGGCCCTTTAAATCGTAAAGCTAATCAATCATTCTACATTATTATTATTATTTTGTGTGTGTGCACATGAATAATAAATGTCAATTTTGTTATGATTTGTACAAAAATATTATTAAAATGTGGTTTAAAGAAATACTTCTCATAGAATGTAATGCTTTTGAATTCTTTCAGGTGTCCCCGTACACAAACCAGTGAGGGTATTATAATTTCAAAAGGGAATATCCCATAGTGAACTTGAATAACATATATCACATTCAATGAATTCCATGAATATTTACAGGAGTTAAACGCGGACAGACAGACAAATTAAAGCCAAAAATTTTTTTTAACTTTATGGGATGCATTAAAAACATAGGAAAGAATGGTTGCTGTCTGTGAAAGCGTATTTTAGCAAAGTTTCAGTTCCTCAAATTAAAGTTAAACCATTTTTCTAAATCCAAAATAGTGAGCTAAGTGTTCTATTTTTCGGTCATTTTAAATTTTCTTGTATTTATTAAAATATGCCGTAGCAAACTTTCCTTTTATGTTTTGCCATTTTGTTATATGCTTATTGTAAGTAACATTTTGAAAGTTATCGTTCAAAGCAATCTGAATTATTTCTCTTGTACTTCAGAACACATTCAAAAATTAAATATTTTTCCCTATTTTCTTATTTTCTATAACTGAACCAGCATTTTTTTGCTCATCCACAGCAAATTACGAGTGTCTCGCTTCCAAGAGTAGACTGTTTGTAATTTTGTCCTGAAAATGTATACTGAATGTTTCAATAATGTGTATGTCCTGAAATTTCACTTTATGCTTATACTATCTATGATATTCTGGTCAGAACTTTTTTCTTTTTTTTGTTCATATAATTTATACAATCATGAATAAACGTGCAAGTACGTACATATGTCGAGGAAAAGCCTAAATTTGTTTTTAACAGCCTAAAAATAATATTAATTGTTGCAGATATTAAATATATATATATAGCTACTTTATTATATTTGTTAAAATATATCATGCAAATTAGCTTTTTAATTTAAAATTTTTGTTTTTCGATAGTTTTCCACAAAAGGCATAGAGAAAACGTGAGATATACAAAAAATTTAAATTTTACCAAATGAAAATAGATTTTCTACGAATAAAAAATAATTCACATATTAGTAAAAATTAAAAAAAAAAAAAATCTTCTTTTTGAATTATTTCACAGATCAAGTATTGTACGATTCCATACTAGAGTCTGAAATACAATTATTGCACAATTTGTAATGCGTAAATACGCCACAGCACAACCACCTGTACCTGCAAAGAACCCATGCGCTAAAAGAGAGATTCATTACATCACTGTAAAAAATATGTCCTATTTGCTGCCAGAAATTTTCTGTAATTACAAAAAATACGTTCTGACAACGTAATTTTTTCATAAGTTACACGTATTTTCTTATATTACAGATAATTTCTGGCAGCAAATAGGACATATTTTTTAAAGTGAAGAAGTTAAGGCAATTACTATCACGTAAATGTTATTGTGGCGCTACTTATAAGGCAACATACGTCAAAAATCGCATCGGTACCAACTTATATGAAGCTCAAACCATACATAATGTTTCTTAAAATTCACCGAGTTTTTTAATTGCAGTTTACACCAAATTTGTGATCACCGCACACATTTTCGAAAAATAATGGAGATGGGCTCAGAATCCATTAGCGTGTAAATTTATGAAGAGATGATATATCGACAAAGATATTTTACAAATCCCAATATTTCTTTCTCAAAAATGAATAAAACAAAGTAAAAGCGCTCGAATAGAAAGAGAAAAATTCATTTTCAAGATTGTGAAAAGATTATTTTGAAAACGGCTTTTGATATGTGACTCCTGTTTTGAGTCTCAGAAATTATGTTTTATTTTTACAGGTATTTCTTCATTAAATTTCTTTGAAAAGAACAATAAAATGTTAACATGTAAAGTCGGTAACAAAAGTGTCCGAACACTAGCAAAAATTACTATGTAAAAAAAGTACACTTCGACTTCATACGGCTTTGTTAAATAAATTCTTGTCGAATCCTGTTCTTAGTCAGTGTAAGAATATGATTCGATAAGGATTTATTTAACAAAACCGTATGAAGTGTACTTTTTTTACATAGGAATTTTTGCTAGTGTTCGGACACTTTTGTTACTGACTGTATATACATTTTTGTAGAAAATATTTTACCCAATATAATTTTTAAAAAACAAATTTATATTAATAAACACTATTTTAAATTTTCAATGTTAATATTCTTTTGCATTTCAGGAACCATCGGCAGCAATGGAGAAGTATGCCTTGTACCTTTAAAAATGGAAAATCTGAAGAAACATTCGACCTCCTTGTTGGGTATTAACAACCACTCTCAAAATCCGTCTTCCGATCACCAGATTAGAAACGCAGCATCTATGACATTGAGTTGTGGGACCACATCCTCTCGCAGGTCATCAATTCGACGACGTTCGGGACCACTAGCTCGCAAAGATGTTTTCTACAGCGGAAGTATGCGCGACATGCCAAAATGCATATCAAATTTATATCTGCACGATGTGCAAGATGATGATGACAACAACAAAGAATTGTCCCCGTCTTCAACATCCAAAAGAATAATAAACTATTTGTGTCCTCCTGTGATGCAGGAGGCATTCAAGGAGATGATGAACTTTCGATTGATGAGAGACGTCATTTTCCTTATGTTCGGATTTTCGAACTTTTTCACAAACATTGGCTTTAATGTTCCGTTTGTTTACACCAAGGACCGAGCTGTTGGTCTTGGCTTAGCAGGGGAAGAATATGCCAGCTATTTGCTTTCCGTTATAGGAATAGCAAACACGATCGGGAGAGTGATCCTAGGATACCTATCAGATCGCAGTTGTATCAACAGACTATGGCTATATAATGCCAGTCTCACACTCTGCGGTTTTGCAACAGCTTTTAGCTCATTTTGTTTGAATTACAACCTGATGGCCCTTTATGCTGCGGTTTTTGGAGCGACAGCAGGTAATCTGATAATATAGTTAATTTTACTTTTTTTTCTGTATTAAGTAGGGGAGAAGATTTTATTTCTCAAGATATATAGTCAAATACCGCTATAGTGAATTCATATTATAACGATTCATCTTTTATACATTATAGAAACCTTGGATAGAGCGTAACGCATTTTATTGTCAATGTTACTATTTATAAAAGCCACTCACGGCCTTATTTACCATTTACTTCAACTCCTGGCCGAACCTGAAAACTTGAAAAGAGTAGAAAGTCAGGGAGCAGCTTTCCAACAAAATTTTGCACACTACTTACGCCATCCAGCGTCGAGTATTTTGTATAATCTTTGACTGGTTATTTTCAGCTAAAAAATCTGAAAATAACAATGACGCTAGGTGGTTGAAGCAACGCGTCAAATTTTTGCTGAAACGTTGCACCCTGATTTAATACGCTTTTCAAGTTCTCGGGTTTAACCGAGTTGAAGTTATTGGTGAATGCAACCGTTAGTTGTTTAACCAGTGGCTCTTATATGCAACATTTACTGTAATATATTTCATTTGGATGAAATTAAAACTTAACAAAACACCGCTGAATAGTATATTTTTTAAAAGCAAAATTATTCATTTTTATGAATTTCCTTCATGCATGTTGTTGCCGCTCACCTTAGTTTGGCTATATGCGCAACCTTGGCGCGCATCTCTTGTTCACTTGCATTCCCGCTTTAGCGGAGTAGTTGTATTGTTTTTCGTTATAAGAGTAACATCTCTTTTGTTTATCTTGTTCGGTGATATGGTTCACCTTTTTTTTTATAGTTTGCGTTGACTATGGTGTCAACATATTTGAATACGTTAATAATACGTCCTCTAATAACTGTAAATATGTACATACGATATGTAAATAATACTTTAATTAAATGTTTGTGAAGTAATAGCTTCAGAATAGTAATTATTAAAATGATATACAGTCCACTCATAAAGTATCGTCAACATTTGGTCTAGTAGAACCGGAGGAAGATCAATCGTAATATAATGAAATAGTGGTGGTGCTCATTGATGAAAGTAATTATGGATAAAAATAAATTAGTTATCCTAAATCGACAACGTGGAACTTTGAAAGGCCAACTGACAAAAATATCAACATATTTGGATAATGTTGATGAGGACAATAAAGACATTATAACTCTAGAAATAAAGAAGGATTATCTTCAAAAAATAGTAACCAAACTCGATGATTTGAAAATACAGTACTTCGAAATAGCTGATGAAGCGGACCTTGAAGTTCAGCTCAACGCATTCGCAGAACTGGAAGAAGAGGCAGAAAAATTAGAGGTAAGGCTTCGAAAATTCTTACACTCTAATAACATTAGTAAAAATGTAAATGAAATTATTTCAAATGAATCTAAAGCAAATAATTCTATTATCAATTTTCGATTGCCTGAAATTCCTTTACCCAAATTTAATGGACAATATAATGAATGGTATAGTTTTAAAGATCAATTTATAACCTTAATTGATCAGAATGATAAACTTTCAGATAACCAAAAGTTATATTATCTAAAATCTACACTTTGTGGAAGAGCACTAGATGTAATTACCGAAGACGATTCATATATTTCGCTTTTTAAAGCATTGGAAGATAGATTTCAAAACAAAAGAATGATTGTAAATTCTCACTTAAATGAGATATTGAACGTAGAGAATCTGTCTCAAGATTTAGTTAAAAATTTGCGAACAATAACAGATAGCTGTCAAAAAAATATTCGAGCACTCAAAGGTATAGGATTGGAATTGAATCCCTTTACGGAGGCCTTACTTATAAATTTAATTCTGAAACAGATCGATAAAGAAACTAAAAAACAATTTGAATTATCTTTAAGTTCTACAGAATTGCCAACATGGTGCGATTTCATTAACTTTTTACAAAAAAGAAGTTTGGTGTTAGAAAACTTACAATGCGTTTCGAATACGAAACCGAAATTAATGAATGCGGAAAAGAGTACTAGAATAAAAACTTTCTTTTCTAAAAATGATTCTTTTAACGATCCAAACTGTCTCTTTGTAAAAGAAATCATTCTTTAGCTAAATGTTGTGAATTCTTAAAATTAAATGAATACGAAAGATTCCTAACAGTAAAAAAGTATTTGTTATGTATTAATTGTTTGAAATCCAAGCATCAAGTTTCGAATTGTAAAAGTGATCATTCTTGTAATATTTGTTCTAAAAGACATAATACACTCCTACATCGTTCTTTGCCAGAAACAAAAAGTAATAATTTCAAATATAAACCGCAAACAGAAAGTCCGAACTCAAGTCAGACGCCGGCACAGACCGACGCCAAACACCTGCTTCAATCGAATGATTCATATTCTCAATTGCAGAAGGAAAAAAAAGATGTTTCGATGACATTATATAATGAGATTAATAATCCCATCTTAAAAAGTAAAAAACATGTATTGCTGTCAACTGCTATAGTTTATTTGGAAAGTAGCAATAAAAAAAAGATTCCGGTTCGTGTAATTATTGATAATGGGAGTCAATGTAACCTGTTAGACAGAGAACTCGCTCATTTATTGAATTTGCAAAAAAGGAAATGCGATATTCATATTTCAGGAATTAATGGTAAGATGACAAATGTGAAATCTTCAGTACGTACCATTTCCAATAAAGATGATTCATTTAGTGAACCAATTGAATTTTTAATTACACCTAAAATAACAGAATTCATTCCTTCACACAATATAAACATAAGAAGTTTAAATCTACCACATGACCTTGAATTAGCTGATAGTGAATTTTGGAAAAAATCTAAAATAAATGCTTTAGTTGGTGCTGAATTTTTCTATGAAATATTAAAAGCAGATAAATTTAAAATAGGACAATTCACCTTTCAGAATAGCGTTTTTGGGTATATTGCTGCGGGAACCATAGACCGCAATGTATCTCAAAATACTTTTTGCGGTTTTACTGCATGCCATGATTATCTTAATGAAACCATTCAAAAATTCTGGAAAATAGAAGCTCCTGAAATTGACTTACGTCCAATTAGTCAGGAAGAACAATTGTGTGAGAAACATTTTTTAGAGACTTATCGGAGAGATAAATCGGGAAGATTTATGGTAGCCATGCCTTTGAAGGAAGATGCTAGGGTCCTTGGGGAGTCTAAATCTATCGCAGAAAAACGGCTCAAGCAGTTATGGAATCGTTTAGAAAAGAATCCAACCATGCGAAATCTTTATTGTGATTTTATTAAAGAATACACTAATTTAAATCATATGACAAAAATTGTTGATAATTTAAATGATTCTGGCTGTTATTATCTACCGCATCATGGCGTTTATAGGCCCGAAAAATCTACTACGAAGCTTCGCGTTGTATTTAATGCTTCGAGTCCGACAACTAGTGGAATATCATTAAACGACATAATTTATAAAGGTGTCGTTAATGAAAATTTGTATGAAATCATGTTACGCTTTCGACAACACCGATTTGTGTTTTTGGCCGATATTGAAAAAATGTATCGCCAAATAATGATTACCGAGGATCAGAGAAAATTATTAAGAATTTTATGGAAAGATAATGTGAACTCAGAAATTGAAACCTATGAACTTAATACCGTAACATACGGTACCGCTTGTGCCCCTTTTTTAGCCATTAGAACGTTGAAGCAATTAGCCCTTGAAGAAGCCGAGAAATATCCGAAGGCATCCGATATTTTGCTACATGATTCGTATATGGACGATATAATAAGTGGGGAAGAATCGCTAGAATCTACTAGGGAGCTTCAAAAACAGCTTATACACTTGTTAGAAAGCGCTGGAATGAATTTACATAAATGGAATGCAAATCATATTTCCTTACTTGACTTTTCTAAAGAGACATACCCTGAGTACACATTCTCTGATAAGGAAACCAAAGCCCTAGGGGTTGCCTGGAAACCCAATTTAGATGCTTTCACATTTAAAATAAATTTGTGTCAGTTAAAGTCTATGACAAAGAGAAGCATTTTATCAGACATTGCTCGCATTTTCGACCCATTGGGTCTCATCGGTCCTGTTATTGTCAAAGCCAAATTGTTTATGCAGGAACTATGGAAATTAAAATTGGACTGGAATGACCCTATTCCAAGCCCTATTGCTCAAAATTGGCTAGAATTCGCCACTTCGTTAAAAGCTCTTGAACAACTTAGAATAAATCGCTATGTTTTAATTCCTGAAGCACAACAAATAAACTTACACGGATTCGCCGACGCATCGTCATTAGCTTTTGGAGCAGCCGTGTATATTCAGTCTATTCATAATTCTGAAATTGTCTCCAATTTGGTTAGCAGCAAATCTCAAGTTGCACCTCTAAAAACTGTTTCTATCCCTCGACTCGAGTTATCTGGTTGTCTTTTGTTATCCAAATTAATTGTGAAAATTTTGAAATCTTTGAGATTACAGATCAATAATATTTATCTCTATACAGACTCTCAAATAGCTCTTGCCTGGATCCAAACCGAGCCTTGGAAATTGAAAACATTTGTTGGCAACAGTGTTGCCAAAATTCAAGAACTGTCTAAAAACTTCACATGGAACCATGTGTCCTCTGCGGAAAATCCTGCAGATTTAATTTCACGAGGTCTAACTACCACTGATTTAATGGATAATCAGTTGTGGTGGCAGGGACCAGACTTTCTAAGTAAATCCAGTAGTATCATAAACAATGACTCTGACTATCTGTCCCCCAGTGAGAATAGTATTGTGATTAGTGAGTTGAAAAATAATCACCAGGGTGACGCTAACCCTGCAGTGTTGTGTGGATTAATCCAATCCACGGATTCTTCCCAGAACTTTTATAATCATTTGTTTTCATTAACAAATAATTTTTGTAAATTAATTAGAATATGTAGTTTTATTTTTAGATTTATTAAGAATACAAGAGCAAAGGCAAATAGAGTAACTGGACCACTCCGAAGCACCGAATTAAACAACTCTGAAGTACATTTAATTAGACAGGTACAGTATACACAGTTTGCCGCAGAATTGATCTGCTTAGAAAAAGGGAAGCCCGTATCAGGTAAATTAAATTGTTTTAATCCAATTTTAGATTCTCAGGGACTCCTAAGAGTCGGTGGAAGGCTGGAAAATGCTAATTTAAATTTTGATAGTAAACATCCCCTTTTGTTGCCCCACGACCATAAATTATCTTCCATGATTATGGAACATTTCCATAAAAAATTCTTTCATGTAGGACCTCAAGCTTTGTTATACCACGTTAGAAAAAAATATTGGATAGTTAGTGGGAGATCTTTAGCTCGGAAAATATTTCGTAACTGCGTAACGTGTTACAAAATTAAACCTTTAACGGTCAATCAACTTATGGGAAATTTGCCAAAGGAACGAGTAAATGTGACTCATCCATTTTATTGTACCGGTATAGATTTCTGTGGCCCTTTTTTAATTAAATATCGGGGTCAAAGAAAAGGAATCTATAACAAAATTTTTGTTTGTATTTTTATTTGCATGCCTACTAAAGCCGTGCATCTAGAGGTAGTTAGCGATTTAACATCCGAAGCTTTTATCGCAACTTTAAAAAGATTTTTTGCTAGACGAGGCAAAGCCCAAACATTATTCAGTGACAATGCAACAAATTTTGTTAGTGCAAATAATGAATTAAAAAGGTTACATAGATTAGCTACTCAGCCTGATGAAAACCTTACTAATTTTTTAAATTCAGAGAATATTAATTGGAAATTTCTGCCACCCCGTGCCCCAAATTTTGGAGGGCTATGGGAGGCAGGCGTAAAATCGTTTAAGTATCATTTGAAACGCGCAGTAGGAAACGCTAAATTAACATATGAGGAATTCTTAACCGTTGTTTGTCAAATTGAGGGAATCCTCAATTCTCGACCCCTTACCCCCCTTTCAAGCGATATCGAAGATTTGGACGTCTTGACTCCCGGCCATTTTTTAGTTGGTCGACCCATCACAGCGGTGATCGAACCTGAGTTCTCTGGCATTCCAGATAATCGATTAGATACCTGGCAAAAATTAACTAAAATAGTTCAAGGAATATGGAAAAAATGGCAATGTCATTATTTAAATACGTTACAACAAAGAAACAAATGGAAATTTGAAACAAATAACATTAAAAATGGGGATATGGTATTATTAAAGGAAGAAAACTTGCCCATATGTAGTTGGATTTTGGGTAGAATAGTAGAAATTATTCCAGGAAAGGATAACAAAATACGCGTAGTCTCAGTTAAAACAAGAAATGGGACATATAAACGACCTATTTCCAAAATTGCTCTTCTGCCTTTGGAAAAGTAAAAAAAAAAAAAAAAAAAAAAAAAAAAAAAAAAAAATTGTTTGAAAATGAATAATGTATATAGTTAAATTTAATTTGTTTATTGTATTTCATTTGTATTATTTTATTGTTTACAATGTTATTAATATTTCTCTTGTATAAGTTTTATTATTTAAATTGCATATATAATATTTTCGTATAATTAATTATAATTAGGCTATTACATATTAGAACTGTAATTTTGAAACAATGTTTCAAGGTGGGCCGGTATGTTGCCGCTCACCTTAGTTTGGCTATATGCGCAACCTTGGCGCGCATCTCTTGTTCACTTGCATTCCCGCTTTAGCGGAGTAGTTGTATTGTTTTTCGTTATAAGAGTAACATCTCTCTTGTTTATCTTGTTCGGTGATATGGTTCACCTTTTTTTTTATAGTTTGCGTTGACTATGGTGTCAACATATTTGAATACGTTAATAATACGTCCTCTAATAACTGTAAATATGTACATACGATATGTAAATAATACGTTAATTAAATGTTTGTGAAGTAATAGCTTCAGAATAGTAATTATTAAAATGATATACAGTCCACTCATAAAGTATCGTCAACACATGTAATGTGCACTTCCGAGCAATTTACGTAACAGTTTCGAAAAACATTTGTCATTTCTTTACTTTTTCCTTTTTGATCAAAATGTACTTACTACTTTCCTAGTTATTTACATACTTTCTAGTATATGTAAGTCTAAATTTCGCAAAACAAATGTACTTGTATTTTTAGGCATTAACAAAAGTCTATTTTCATTTGACTGTAACTATGTTTTGTCTCATATACACTCTTCAGCCTGCAGGACCCATTGTTGGGTATGTCAGCGAAAAATATTTCATACAGATGAACATAATCGCAACATAATTTAGTTTTGTGGGTTAACAAAATGTTCAAAAACATTTCCTAATTTTAATAAATCAATATGCAAAATGAGAAAGATCAAATTCTTCCACCGAAAAAATTATACTTTTACTAACTGTTGTGCCCGTTCTTCGTACGAGAATTCAATTATTATTCACAGTATATTATTAAACAAATATCTTAGTTGAAGCTTACTTTACTGATGAAGATAGAGAATAGATTATGATAGTTAATAAGTAAAATTAATATATATATATATCTTTTAATTTGAATAATTGACTGTGCACTAATTTGAACATAAATTTTCTCAATGCCCCAAAAAAATAATTTCTATTTATTGAAATTTTTATTTTTCCGACTAAGTGAAAATAATGCCTGGACCGGGACTCGAACCCCGGATCTTTGACTTACAAGGTCAAGGCTCTACCAATTGAGCTATCCAGGCCGACACCCCGGTCAGCATTACTCACTCAGACAACCTTTAGGCAGAAACATCTCTGGTCTATCATGCAGATAGCTCAAAAGAAAATAAGCTGCATTCACTGTTCCAGAAACATTCCCTTTTCGATTCCTCACACTCCCCATCTTCTCTGAAATAAGTAAATCCTTCGAAAACACTGTCATGGTCATGAAAATGCACTCCAAAGCCGTGAGACTAGTTTCATTGGTAGCAGCATAACACAAAAAATCGACATTGGCAACACGTATATATATGCCCGGGGCAGTTAACGCATCGGCATAGCGAGACGAATATATACGTCCGGGCAATTAAGGGGTTAAAGACATGCAACTTGGGTGAAAATACTTAAAAATCCAGTTATGATTTTTCCTTCTGTTTATTTGACGACTTCTCTTAATATTTAAATCAGGGTTGCCACTCAAACAGGAGAATGAAATTCTCTGACTTTTCCAGGTTTTACAGAAATATTCTAAGAAAATTCCAGTCTAACCGTATATTGAGCATTGGCTGTGTTCAGGGCAAAATCATTATGGTACCACTTGAAAACACAAAAGTCACATATAAAAGTTGCATATAGTGATAGCATCTGTTGCTTATAAGCGAGATAAGAAATTTCTTTCATGAGCAGAAAAGAAGGGTGGGGGTGTTTAAAACAAACAATTGATGGAAGCTAAGAAAAAAAAAAAAAAAAAAAGAAAGAAAGAAAAAATGACCTTACGTTGGCAGAAAAATTGTTCATTTTTTGACAATTATATGAAATTACATGACTTTTCCAGATTCTGACTAAAATATTCATATTCCCTGACTTTTATAGTCAATTTTCGAATTCCCTGACTATTCCAGGTTCTCCAGGTAGCGTAGCAACCCTGTTAAATTTACTTAAACAACTGTCAATTACTAAATGTACGAAAGTCAAGCGGAGTCATTCTAGTTTTCTTTTTTTAATAATTGCATTTAAATATGGCAATATGATTTTTAGGTTCATAATAAGTTCTAGACCTACATGTGGTACTATCACACGTGAATCTAGATTGGTTCAATGAAAATTTCTTGTCATGTTTGAAAATGTCAAGTTTTGGTATAAAGATAGGTTTTAACTCAGATGCCGAGAAAAAATAAGATTAGATAGAATATAAAACTGTTTGAATCAAAGTAAAAACCATTTAAGTTAGCAAGATGGCTAATGAAGGAAGCTTTTCAGTACTAACTATTTAATATTAATTTTTTTATGAAAGCGGGCATTTTAAATTTAAGCTGTCATATATCCAGAATACTATAATACAAGAACCTTTTTCTATTTAATCTCTTTTAAATAAATAATCCAGTAAATTATCTAATTTTTCACTTTGCAGGTGCCTATGTAAGTCTCACATCTGTCATTCTAGTAGACCTTTTAGGATTAGACAAGTTAACAAATGCTTTTGGACTGCTACTACTCTTTGAAGGCATAGCTTGTTTAATAGGACCACCAATAACAGGTAAATGATTCAAATATTATATCACATTTATACAATAAACTTTTGTAGGATATTTGACAATATGCAATAATATTTTGTATTTATGGCTTAAAAGAACCAAAACAAAACAGAGATCTATCTACTTCATTAGTTAAATTAAATACGTAAACAAAAAAATTAATAACAGCTTTTTTATCATGATAAATTGACATTTTATAGATATATATGTGTGTGCATATGCATGCACATACACAAACGTATTTTAAAAGCCAAGAATTAAGTTTAACTTCTAATATTTTAATAGTTCGCATTCGGACTTCGGACATGAAAAATGTATTAAATAATAACAAAAAGACAGTATTCTACGGTTAAGAATAACACTTAAAAGAAAATAACACTTTAAAAAAACCACTTTAAACTTTAACACTTTAAGAAAATCATTTAAGAAACTATGGAATTTTTTTCCCCCTCCATAAAAATAGATTGCTCCCACTATATTATATAGTAGTTGAACAGTATTTATTTAATTATGTTAGTGTAAAAGGAAAATTGTTCTTTACAACTACCGTTTTAAATTTATCATCAGAACACGAACGTGTGAAAATCATCAGAATAATTGTGAATATTTTATTTTGTTTACTTATTAACTTTTGTTTTACTTTATTTTATTTTTTTTAATGCATGTAATAACTCAAGAAAAATAATTTCATTTCTTGGTTATAATTTAACTTTCTTTCTTTAGAGAGTATTTTTAACACTTTCCAACACAAGGTTTAAAAAGTGTTTATGGTGTGTGCACGTCCGGTCTGTTTATCTGCATTTCCATTTCCATAAATATTTATAGAAAAGAAATCCATAAAACCAAATCATACATATCCTTTTAACATCATACAAAAGTATAAAAAACATATAACTCAGCTGAAAATACACCTCCAGTAGTTTCCTGTATTGAGTGCAAATATATTATATTTGTGTAGCCTTGTAAATAAATCATTAATTTTAATTGCATCAGTTTTTATAGGAAACATCTACTACTACATATGAAAAATGCATGTTGATTTGTTAAGTTTGGAACACTAAAACAAATATAAATATAGTTGAAATAAGCTTAGAAAAGTACCTCCTTAGAACGTAGTATATTGCACTTATTTTGTGAGTCCTTGTACACAAACCAATTGTGCTAAACCATAACTTCAAATAAAAAGCATTCTACAATAAGTCTGCAAAACATATATTGGTTTGTGGTTAAATGAGTTAAGGCCGACAGACTATACCTGGGAGGAATTCCCCCGTGTGGGATCTTTTTAATACCCATACTCAAGCGGCAACATATATTAGGTTTATGAAATTATTAAAATATTTATGGAAAAAAAAAAACGTGAACTGATTTTTAAATGGCTGATATAAATTAATTTCTTGGAAATTATTAAAAATATCCTCCAAACATTGTGAAAAATGAAAAGTAATTTATAAAAGCAAGTGAAAGTATTATTATACAAGCAGGCTTTGCCCGCTTCGCTGGACATTAAACTTAAATGAGTTTTCTCGCTGTGATTGGTAGAGGTTTTCTCGCTCGCAATGTGAGGAGTCTGGGTCCCCAATGTCTTCGGCACAACTTACCCACTTTTTAATTCCCCTTCCTCAGCGGGTGAGTTCAAAGTTTTGCAAAATCCCACTAATGTACATAATGCGTACACTTAATCAATATCCACACACCAAAATTCGCCATTCTAAGATAATTCAAAGCGAATTCAAACGGAAAAACATGTTTTTACACATGTTTATTGCCCTCCGACTCCGATAAGGGGGGGGGGGATTTCAAATTTCGTGAAATCCAGTTACAATAAGTGCCAGACTCATACAAACAATTTACGCACCAAATTTCGTGACCACAGAAGTCTTTAATAGAAAATATTATAAATAAATAAATACAAAAAGCACAGCTTTAGTATTTGAACCCTTTGGTGACTTTAAATATTTTAAGCCATTTTTGCAATGAACTGAATTGGCTATTTGAATTGTGCAATTAAAGATCTTGGCAAGAAACGTCCGAGCTACTTCGATGCCGAATTTCAAATTTTGCCAAAGGGATCCAATATTAAAGCCGTTCCATACACAAAATAAATAAAATAAAAAATCTTTTCTGATATTTACAAAATCAAAATAAAAAATCTTAATAAAATCAAAATTATAATCATTTACAATTAAGGGGAGAACATAAGTCAGTCACAAAAGTCTACATACACCCGCTAATTTTCGCAGATCTAGCACTTTACTCATATTTTTGAATATACAACTTTATTTTCGTTAACATCTTGGATAATAACTCATATCTAACAAAAGATATTATGAACAAATTCGTTAAAATATAACAAAAATTAACAACATATTAAATTATATAGTCACAAAAGTCTACATACAGAGACAGAACAATACAAACTTTCAGAATTAAATGCCAAAAAATGTAACATTAATACTTTGTAGGACCTCACTTTGAAGTAACAACTGCCTGAATTCGGTTTGGCATCGACATAACCAGATTTTTTGTCGTCTCAGGAGTAATTTGAGACCATGCAAACTCTATTGCCTTCTTTAGGGTTTCCTTGCTTGTTACCGATTGCTCCCGAACTCTCCTATCAACTTCCTCCCAAAGGTGCTCGATGGGATTAAGGTCTGGGGACTGTGGCGGCGAATGGAGCTGTTTAGGCGTTTTATAGAGTAGCCATTCCTTAACAATCTTAGCTGTATGTTTTGGGTCGTTGTCTTGCTGGAAGACAAAGTTGTTCCCAAGTCCCAATTTTCGAACCAATGGAAGTAGATTGTCTTGCAAAATCTTCAGGTATTCAAATTGATTCATTATGCCATCGATAAACACTAAATAGACCACTCCAGTGACCGCCATTGCTCCACAAACCATAACACTGCCTCCACCGTGTTTCACAGTTGGAGTCAAATTCTCGGGATTCATTTCTGTGTTTTTTTTCCTCCAGATTTTTCTGCGGCCATCACTCCCGAACATGTCGAACTTACTCTCGTCTGTAAAAACAACTGTTTTCCAAAAATTAAAATCTTGGTCAATATGTGCAAAAGCAAAATCAAGTCTCTTCTGTTTGTTAGTAGATGAAATGAACGGCTTTCGTCTATAAATTCTACCATTGTAGCCGGCTGATCGAAGAATTTTACGAACAGTTTCTGGATGCACTTTCTTTCCACTAGCTGTTGCAATTTGATTCGCTAATTTTGGAGCACTAATTTTCGGATTTTTCTTCACTTTTCTTACTATGGTTCTTGCATCACGATCATTAAGCTTCCTTGGACGACCACATCGATATTTGTTAAGCACATTTCCACGCATAACATAATTTCTGTAGATTGTTTGAACAGTTGACCGACTTTTTTTTACAATTGTTGCAATTTCTGCATAAGATTTCTTTTCACATTTTATTCTTACTATCATATTTCGAAGTTCTAAAGATGTTTCCTTTCCCTGACTCATTTTGTTGAAGTTACAATGTCAAAAAATCTCGGGAAATGAAGATTAGAATAGATAACGAAACATGTAACCTCAAACTAAGACAATCTTCCAAAATAACTTCGTATGCAAATTTTTTTCCGTCTGCCAATCAGGTGTATACAGACTTTTGCGACTTGATAATTACTATAAAATCACAAAATTACCTAGAAATTATTATTTCTGAATATTTTTATTATGGAAAACAAATTTTTTAGAGAAAACTGAAGGAGTGATATGATTTTTAAAATTTAAATTTAATTGCTTTTTGAGAAACCTTTATTTTGATCAGTGTATGTAGATTTTTGTGACTGACTGTAAAAGAACCTCATAAGGTACATAATAACAACAAAAAATTTTGTTTTACTGCAGGAAAGAAAAGTACTGGTTAATTAAATAAAAATGTTAAACTAATGCCAAATATTTCTATGAAAATATTTATCCACGTGCAAATTCCTGATTAAAAAAAAAAAAAAAAAAAATCACCAACTTTTGTAGGTATTTTTCTCTCTAATTTTTATTATTATTCACGTGAAATTGAAAATATTTCATCTTATTTCTGGAAAATAAAAATATATATAAATGCGTATATATAAATATAAAACCTTCTACCGAATCTGGGTTGAAAGCTGAAAAAGGGTAAAATAAATTAGAAATATCAGACCTATATTTATAAATTTGATACCAAACGAAAGGGGCGGTTTTTCTGAATCCAGGGGTGCAAACAGTTTTTCGATGCAACAATTAGATTTTTAAAAAATAACTAAAGTATGAAATTTAAGTGGCAATGGAAAAAGGGAAAAATAAATTAGAAATATCAGACCTATCGTTACAAATTCAGTACTAAATGAAAGGGGTGATTTTTCTGAATCCTGGGGTGTAAACAGTTTTTCAATACGACAATTAGATTTTTTAAAATTAACTAAAGTATGAAACTTAGATGGCAACACTTCATTTCAATCTTTTCATAATTTGTAGTGCGAATCACGCGAATAAAAAAGTCTAACTTAAAAATTTATTTTTATATTTTATTTTTCCATTCAAAGTGTTTTAGTGAAAAAATATTTATGGCGCATGCACAGGCGTTTTTTACCCACAATTTAAACACTAATCATAATTTTGAAAATTTCTATAGATATAATTTTAAGTTGGGTGAAAACCTAAGTTTCTGCCAAGTGCTGTTGAATTCCGTCCAGCCGTTCTCGAGTGATGCCCGGACAAACATGTTTTAGTCTTTTACCCCCCATGGGGGAACGGGGGGGGGGGGGGGGGAATTTCTGAAAAGTTGATAGATATAATTTTAAGTTGGGTGAAGACCTAAATTCCTACCAAGCGCCGTTGAATTCCACCCAGCTGTTCTCAGGTGATGGCCGGACAAAAAAAGCGACATACAGACACGATGACACACAAACACAATCACACAGGCAAAATTTTCTGAAGTCATTTTCGGCTTTCATGGAGTGTGAAACGTGAAGATATCGCAAAATTTTTTTATTACCACAAACTTACAGACAAAAGTCTGATTTTATTAATATAGATAATTATTTGAATTTTAAATTATTAAAAAATGAACTAAAAATAATATTATAGTTTAAAAAAAATAAAGAACACACTTTTATAGAAATGTGAACTAAAAAGCACAAAATATCTTGGTATTAAAATGCAGGGTAAGAGAAAATCGTCTGAGTGACACACCATAATATTTACATACATTTAAATCTTTAATTAAAATAATTTAGAATTAAACAAAAACCATTTTTAAAAAATCTCCCCTGACTGGGCTTGAACGCTAGACCATTAGGTTCGTAGCGCGGAGCTTTACCTCACAGCCACAGCGTTCACGTAGGGAAAGTCTTTTTTTTACAATATAGATTTTTTGTTTGTTCCCAGAGCAGTTACAAACATACATTGGTACATACAAACATACATATAGGTGAAGCTAATAAAAGCGTGTTAAAAATCACATTCATTGTAAATTTTACATGTCTTTAATTAACTGTATGTAGCATTTTTTAAATCCATATTATTTTTTAACCTTAAAAAATAATTAATGTTTCTAAGCAATCTGAAATGTTTACATGAATGTTTTATTTATTTATTTATTTTATTGATAGCATTTACATATCAAATATTTATTTATTGTTATTTTTTATTTGATTTTTCTTTTTTACATTTTACTAAAACTAATTAGAGTAGAAAAAAATAAATCGACAAAAGTACATGCTCAGTTCCCACACATGCAAGATATTTAATCTATAGCAGAATTTTATATGTTGAAAGTTTTATTTATTGAAAGTATACGTTGAAAGTATTGAAAGTATTTGTTGAAAGTATATTTTAAAATATAAACAAGTCTTTGGACTCAGTCAGAAGAGAAGACTGATTTCTTGATTTTCAAGAGACTGCTAGTTTGGAAAAAGATGGCAAATTAAATAATTCATAAACTCAAATAAAACCTAAATATGGGTTTGAGTTTCAAGCAAACAGGTTCAAAAGAACATCTTTTATGGGGATTGAAATGTTCAAGTGGCCGCCATTTTGAAACAAGATGGCAGATAAAGTTTTTTTTATAAACTTGGTTGAGACCTTGATATAGGATGTGTACAAACTGACTTTCAAATCAAGAAAATCTGTTTATAAATACATATTTAATCTGAATTTGAAATTTTCTAGTGTCCACCATTTTGAAACAAGATGGGTGAATTTGAGTTGATTAATAAATGTAATTGGGACCTAGATATGGGTTATGTATATATGGAGTTTTATAGAAATTGGATTATAAATATTTTTTTTTTTTTTCATCAGAGTTTGAAATTTTTAAATGGCTGAAAGAAAATGACAGATCAAGTTGGTCTAAGACATTCTTAAGATAACTCAACTGTCCAATTTTGATTTGAATCGATTTAGTATTTCGGAAGTTAAACTGTAATGATAAATTTTCGATTTTTTATTTTCAAAGGGAGAGAGAGAACTATGGAGGATTTCTAAGAAATCACCAGATATATGTGACTTTTACAAACATTTTTCTGTTTATAAAAATCCCTGTTATGTTTTAAAATAATGTAAAAAAGCCTTTAATATTAACCTATTAAAAAAAAGGGAGTAGGGACTCATACATCAGAAGTAAAACTTCTAACCACCAGAAACATATATAACAATTATATTACCACATAATATAATTTCCATATATATATATTTTTTTTATACACAGGGTGATTATAATTAAATTTACGATTTCAATTATAAAACTACCAGTCAGAATGACTTGATATTTTACCAGAACAATCGTGAGGCGATGGAATTTTGTTTGGCAAAGAGCAGGGGTGGTGCCAGCTAGGGGGCCGGGGGGGCACAGGCCCCCCCGTCGGGGAATCCGTGACCCCCCATCGGGGCATATTCCTAAAAACAGTCGGGGGAAAATATACAAAATTTTCAGTTTTTCTCCTTTTAGCAGCATTTTTTTTTCCTTTTACAAATTTGGAGCATTTGGTTTTTACATTATATATTCAATAAAAGAAAGTATTGGATTTATAAAAAATTTCAGCTCCCGATTTTCCATGAATATACACGTTTTGAGAAGTCCAGATTACGTTTTGACCATGATATTTTTTAAGAAATGTCTGTGTATGTGTGACAAAGATTTTGTTCTTACTGTATCTCAAGAACTACTGCACAGAACTACATATAAATTTGTGTGTAGTTGCACCATGATATAAAATAATGCTTGTTAACTTTTTGTCCAAATTACCTAATAGGTGGCGCTGCTGTATTGCAATTTCTTTCATTTAATGGAAGGTTATATCTCAGGTTCTTTTTTGTATAACCAAACAAAACTTGATATATGAGAAGGCCATTATGAAATATCAGGCTGATTTAATTTAGGCGCATATCGGTCGGTAAGTTGCACTGCTATGCTGTCATTTTCCCCGAGAAGAGGAAGGCTATATCTCAGTTTCTGTTGTATATTATTGCAAATAACTTTGTATATGACATGGCCATTATGAAACATTATGTGGAATCAGTTTGAGCGCATATAACCGGATAGGCGACGCTCCTGTGCTTCAATTTTTCCTGTGAATGGGAAAGCTATATATCAGATTCTATCACATATAATTGCATAAAACTTGGTATATGAGAGGGCCATTTTAAAACAATATACTGATTTAATTTAGGAGTATATGGGCCGATAGGTGGCACTACTGTTCTATAATTTACTCCGTAAATAGGAAGACAACTTCTATTGAAAGGCCACCTCTCTGGAGAGCCAATTTTCTATGTCACGATGAATTGCCCCCTTAGGGAAAGTTGACTGTATATATTGATGCCTGATGATATTTGCCTGTGACCAATGGATACGAAGATTAATTTTTTCTTAAGAATTTTCCTTCAGGCACCCTGTACAAATTTTGTTTTCTATGGAAAGAAAGTAGTATATAACACTCAGAGAATGGCACGATGATCTCCAAAACCATGAAGAGTACTGACAAATGGAAGGGTACAAATATTAACAGTAATATTATTAAAAATATTGCATTTTTTGTTGAATAATCATATTATACACTCTATCTATATAGTGCCCCCCTGTCGGGGAGGTGGTGTCCCCCCGTCGGGGAATTTCTGGTGCCACTGCTGGCAAAGAGAAAAAAAAAAGTTCCAAAATGTGCCGTTAATCACTCTTAAGAAGTTTGTTTCATGAAGCTCCTCTTTTTCTCTAGTAACTATAGCTGTTTCCACTGTAAACACATATTCTTGTCTTTTTGCTAAAAAAAAAATGTCGTAAACCTTTGGAGTCTATTGGATTGCAAACAACATTCCCGTGTTTAATGAATCAATTTAGGTGTTTCGTCTAACTGTCACTATGAGTGTTTCCACTGTAAACAAGCATTCTTGTCCTTTTGCTAAAAAAAATTGTAAATCCTTGGAGTCTATTGTATTGCTAACAACATTGCTGTGTTCAATGAATCCATTTAGGCATTTCCTCTGACATTACACTGACAGCGCCATCTATAGGGGCATTTTGAACTACTTTCTTCCTCCATCAAACAAAATTCCATTGTCTCACGATTGTTCTGGTAAAGTATCAAATAAATTTGACAGGTTGGTTTAAAAGTATAGCGTTTTGAAATCGCAACTTTAAATATAATCACCCTGTGTGATTATATATCTCTATATTTAATGTAAAACATAAATATTAGATTCCACAAAGAATTAAATCAAAAACTGAAAAGAAAATTTATCATGATAAATATATTCTAAGCAATATCTTAAATGCTCTTTCTTTATATTGTAAAAGTCTTTATAAAACATATTTTTCTCAATTAAACAGGTTGGTTACATGATTACACAGGATCTTATGATCCAGGATTTTATGTATCAGGAGGCATGATTGCATTCAGTGGACTCATGCTCTTTTTCATTCCATGTGTTCAGCGTTCAGTAGAGAAGAATGTACAAAAGAAATCCCAGCAGACAATAATAAAACTCAGTCCCACATCATCAAGTCCTGAAGCACCAGAATCCCCACTGAAAGAGGAAGTGTGATAAAAACTGAATCATAACTGATAAGTTAAGTGTCATTCTCCTCTGAAAACTAGCAATTTGTAACTCAAAACTCTATTCTTCATGTCTTGAAAATGACTATTTGACTATATACTCTGCCAAATTCAAAATGATTGTATTATACATATAAGCTTTGATATTTACTTTATCATGATCAATTAAAAACATGTGCCTTTTTTTCATTATAAGCTATTTTTAAATAAAAAATAAACAAAAATAATTTTATGTCATATCATTTCTTTGTTTTTAAAATTATGAAACAAATGAAAATAAAATTTTAGGGGTTGATGTTGAATTTATGAAAATTTAATTATGGAATGAGAAAGAAATTAAAAACACAATTCTGTTAATTTTTCTCTATACAAATTACACTATGCAAGATATGTCTATACAATGTTTTATCTTCTTTCAATTCCAAATTGTTTTAGAGATAAGTTATATAAATTCTACAGTAATTCACTGCTAATTGAAGAATAATTTAAAGCAAAATTCATCATAGGTAAAGATTACAAAATCAAATCTTCTTATTTCAAAAAGAAAAAAAAAAGTGCAAATTTTGATATTTTTTTTCAACATACCATCAACTTTTTGTAGCATAATTCCAAATATTGATTTTTACTTTCTTCTATATATATATGAGAAAATATTGGATACGCGAAAATTTTCTAACTCTAGTTTTCGATGAATTTACATGCTTTGAGGTGTCTTAAACACAATTTGACTGTTTTTAGAAAATGTCTGTCTGTGTATCACAAATTTAGTAGACGCTGTATCTCACAAACGAAATTTAACCAAACTTGGTATTTAATTGAACCCAGACTTAAACTGATGCTGATTACATTTGGAGATCAACTGCTCAACAGATGGCGCTATAACAGTTTTTCTAAATTTTTAACATGGCAGTATAGGACAAAATTTCATTTTTATTATGTACATAATCAGACTTATTTTTAACGCATGAGTGTAAATTTAATATGAATTATTGATAAGAGTGGTAATAAACAAGGGTAAAAAGCATGTGCATGTAGGAGTATCGCCCCCCCCTCTACGGGTGTAAAATTTCAATATGAATATCTTTGAAAGAACTCGTCAATATCTTTAAAATGAATGGTTGAACAATGGATCTGCAATAATTTAAAATACAGTTAACGATCTTTTTCCATTTTTAACGAAAAATAAATAAATAAATAAATCTCCTTTCTTTTGATGTTGGTCCAAAATTGACTTTCTTTCAGCATTTAGTGTTATACTTCTACAAGATAAAAATAATCTGCATTCATCATGGAAAATAATTTTAATAAGTAATTTGTACTATGTAAATCTGTCTAAGATTACATAGAAGGAAGTCTTGTGGTAGCCACAACATAATAGTTATTTTTTGCAAATAATTTTGCAGTTACATAATATCTATTATATCTCTCCATGATTATGCAATATATATTTACTTAACAAAATATGGATAAATCTGATAAATATAAATAGCTGATTTTAATGAAAAATTCTCTTCTATAAAATTTAGCTTTAAATAAAATATTGCTCAAATAGCTGAATTGTGGTTAAAAAAAAAACTTTATTTTTTCAAGTTTAAGCTGACATATCGCCCAAATAAGTACTTCACACAAAAAAATCTAGGAACATATTTTGATACATTTGTCTTATATATCTTTCTTTTGTCTATTAAATAGTAGGGGCAATGAAATACTCTTTAACTACATTTCTTGCAACCATGGAAGCCTCTGTGCAAGTGTGGATTCAACGAGTCCACTAGTAAAATAGGGGAGACAAGCTTTTCGTTGAGAGAAAATAAGCGATAAGGGAATACCGAATGACTGGATGCTTACTAAATTCAAACCTGTTGGTCAACTTGGAAACCCTCCAAGATTTTCGACTTGTCCTCACTGCTAGGCGTAGGAAACATGGTTACACTACATATGGATAATTTTTGTCTAAACAATGACTTTCTAAGTCTTAGGAAGTGGCAGGATACAGGAGAACGACAAAACAATAGGTTTAGCTTATCTGCCACCAGAGTTGGATACAACTACATGCATCAAAAATTATTTGCTTTTAAAGTTAGCTTAGAAAAAAAAAATAATAATTAATCATTATTTTGCGATTTCATTACAATATTAATAACAATAAAAAAGATACAAAATAATGACAGTGGAAAATATATATACCTATATAAATATACTTACCAAGAACAGGGAATCATAATTTTTTATAAATCCATGCTTGTTCCTGTAAACAATTCCATATGACTTTTCTGGTGATAATACCATCCAAAATATAATAATGTGGGCTAATAGAAGTGTTTCCAGATATAATTTATGATTATATATACAGTCAGCAGCAAAAGTATAAGCACACTAGCAAAAATTTCTATATAAAAAAAGTACATTTAATATAGTTTTGTTAAATAAATCCTTGTCGAATCCTGTTCTTAGTCAGTCTAAGAACATGACTTAACAAGGATTTAGTATTTAACAAAACAGTATTAAGTGTACTTTTTTTTAAATATAGGAATTTTTGCTAGTGCTTGGATACTTTTGCTGCCGACTGTATATATATCAAGGGAATGAAAACAGATCACAGTATTCCTTCAGTTGTTAATTTTGAAGCTTATACAATAGTTTTAAGAAAATGTGTCACCTATTGCTTCTGGCAATCAAACCCCATAATATTCTATGGGAAAATTTTTTATACAAATTACTTATATACATATAAAGTAAAATTTATTGTTTCAAAAATAAAAAGTAAAATTAATGATTTCAATAATTAACAATAAGTCTTCCCAGGTAATTGTAATTTGATAAAATTTTATTCTTATTGGTCTATGTGGTTTCAGGGGTCTTAAATCTTCTGTTGCTTGGCTTTTACTACGTTTCAAAACATTATTAATATACTTCTGTTTTGGCACTTAAAAAAGTACTGTTAAATTGATTACTGCTTTCCAAAAACCAATTTTTTTTTTATATTTTGTTTTAACCCTCTAAGCATGGTAGGGGGTGCGTCTGAGGGGGAAAATGGTATTGTTTTCACTTTAAATTCTTTATAATATACTAAAACAATGGATTTTTCACTATTCATTTAAAAATGAACCTCATGATTTTTATATGATCTTTCATACTTGAAGAAACAAGCTTAAAACCTATAATTATGCACATTTTAAGTATATGTTTTTTAGGGGACAAATAATTACAAAAACACATTCACGACCATTATAGGGTTAAAGCTCCTCAAGGTGCGAAAAATGCACTAAGTGAAGTTATATAGTGCAAAATTTGCACAAAGATTTCCCTATCCTATGGAAGAACATGGGTATAGGCTACCAGCCATGCTAAGTAAAATATCTTCCCAAGCCCCATATTACAAATACTATTTTCAACTTCATTTTTAGGAAGTAGATTTGTGTTCAGTGAGAGGTAAGACACGGATAGTACAAACACCAAGCAAAATGGCAAGACATACATTTTTAAAAATTTTAGACCATTTTCAGTACAAAATTATTACAGGCTGATTGTGAGCTTAATTTAAAAATTCTGAAACTACATGACAAAAAAAAAAAAAAAAAAAAAAAAACTAGGGTGCAATTAATATTTTTTAAGATTGTAACTGATAAACTACATGTAAAGTTTTGTAAATCTAAAACAATACCAGTGAATTACAAGAGATATACCTAATTTTTCCTCATACAACAGATTATGCTTAACAATTAGAATCACTGAGAAATAATTCTTAAAAAATTCTTAAATTAGGAAAAAATCCTACAAACAATGACGCCTGCCACTTATATATCCATCCAGGAAAATAAAGCACCTGAAATTCATTGCAGGCAGGCAAAAGTTTACTTAAAACACAGAGAAAAATATTCAATATTTTTAATGTATTTGTGTACTACAACAGAATCTTTTTTATTACAGATTGCTTTTATATTGTTAACGCAAAGTCAAAAGATTGTATTATAATGCATTACAAATACTAAAAAATTTCAATTGATATCAAAATAGAACTCATTATTTTAGAATTAGAAAAAATATAACTTTAATTGGAGCAACTAAAACTCAGCACACATTTTCATATATAACAGTCAGTCTGAAAATTTTCTTAGACTTGTGTTTTTTGAATCATCTTCACATCTTTCTTGAGAAAACAGCATCAAAGTCACTGTATTGCTGTTTTGATGCCATAATCATGTGTACTTTTTTTTTGCTTGATGAAAGGTTGTGCTATTTTTCAACCTGAAACATGCTATATTTCGACCTGAAACAACTGTGAATTTTTTGTGATGTATGGTGCTTGCTTACAAAGTATTTTTTATAAATAACAAACTAATGATGTGGAAAAATATTTTTGTGGTACAACAAGAATTTGAGATTTGATTGAACAGTTTGAATGTCAATATACAGAAAAATTTAAGAAAATTTACAATAAGTTATCGTACTTTAGGATGTTTTTTTGAGTTTTCACAAATATCAGAGTATGTCTATTTCTGAGTACACATAGGGGAATGACAATTCTTAAACAAAAAATAAATTTCAAGTGTCCCAAAATACTTTTGGGATGTCCTAAAGATACTTTTTATAAGTAAAAGTATCTTTTAACTATTTATACAAACAAAAGAACATGTAATTGAAAATTTCTTGCATTTGTTTCATTTTCAAATAACTTTAATATGCATTACTTTTGAAGAGCACAAAAAAAGAAAATAATCTGCATGTGTTTTCTTTCTAAAAATTACTTTTACAAATAATTTTCGGCTTTAAAACAAGACTATTAGGGGTCTGTTCAGACTTCTCAGACAGGGTCCTAATTTTGTGAAATTGTGAAAAATCTACAAATAATTTTGTGAATCTAAATTTAGTGTAAAAATGAAGTTCTTCCGAACTTTTCGTCTAGGGTTCTTTTTATGATATTGTGAAAAAAAGTTTTTTGTAAAATAAAATTACAATTAAGGTTTCATTTTAGACAATGATGGTTCACTTTTAAAGAGCTGAACTTACACATATGAATAGAAAGCTTTTATAAATTAGATATTGAATCTTTTCAGGGAAATACAGCAAAGCATGTCTGATTATTCAGGCAGCTTATTTGTTCTAAGGAAGATTAGTTTTCGAAATGAAACAGATTTATCAAAAGGTCTGTTTTTAAGGTGAACATTTTTTGTTAAACGTCCTTTTTTGGATAAACAATTTTGTGAAGGGTACTTTTTTATGATATAAAATTTTGCAAATTCCTCTGAACATACCCCTGACTATCAACTTCAAAATTTAAAAATCAAATTTAACAGGGGTGATTGTGACTCAAAAACTGCCCTGAAAATTAGAACCTGAAAAAAAAATCAAATGATGCTTAAATTATTTAGAACAGCAACCCTCAATCGTTTTACAATTTGTTCACATATCACTTGGATGACAAACGTACAACCAATGAAAATGAAAGATAACTTTATATAGTAAATATGAAAATACCAATGGATAAGCTTAAAAAAACCTTGAAATCAGGTGTAGCGCATGAACACAAACACCCCTGATTTAATTACCACAAAATACTACAACTAGAAAAACAATCAGTATGAGATATTACTGTTTATGTAAAATTGATTAATTAAATATATATATATATATGCAAAAGAATGAATGTTTCAAAATAAATTAACTATAAAAATCAATGTATAAGAGTGATGCATTTTTTTTTTTTCTTCTGGTGTGACCAGCCATATTTCTTTCTTTTACTATGATAGCTTTAGAAATTGTTTTACACATCAGGGGTCGATCCAGGTTTTAATTTTTGGGTTCTTTTTACTTTCTGAACACTATAGTCAGGAAAATATTGTAATCATGTCAAAAATCTGAATTTCAGATTTTGGTGTTTCTATACGTTACGAGGTCCCCTGAGTCCGTTTTCACTACTTTTGTGATGATGTATGTATGTGCGTATGTCTGTGAGTGAACACGCTAGCGTTTAAACGCCTTGTTCGAATAAGCTGAAAGTTGGTATGTATATTGTAAGTCACCATAGTACGAACCCTATTGATTTTGGTAAATCTAGCACTTATAGTTTTTTTACAGGGACACAAATAAAAATTCTTTATCAATATGGCGTATGGGACCAAAATCTTAAAAGTGTGATAGCGTCTATACGTCTTATTAATCTGAGCAAAAAATTTGTACACATCTTATAGGTCACAGTTGCACCAATTTATATATATATATGGTGATTTATTACAGCATAGAAATGTTTATAGAAGTACATATCCTATCCTATAAAAGTGAAAAATAGTAGTATTTTTTTTTTTTTTTTCCCCACAAATTATTAAATTTAGATTTTAAATTAACAAATTGTTTCTGAATAAGTTAGTTAAAAAGTTATAAAACATCACCTGTAAATCAAGCATTTAGCATTTATTCTCCAAATATAAGAAACTGAAAAAGTTAAAATGCAGTCCATATTTTCGAAAAAAGAGAGGGTGAGAAGAATTCTCCAGTAGCGACATAACTAACTATAACAATCCAGTTTTGACTACCATTAAATACCAAAAAAGCCCCCCTTTTTAAAAAGCAAAATAGATAAAGTTGAAAGGGGGGTTATTTTCGATTTTTTTATTTATTATTTTTTTTTTTATTCAACAAAATTGTTTTTGTATTAAAAGAGTATAGAAGGCAAATAATAAAACATAATATATATGAAATCTATATTTTAAACAATTATATTAATAATGAAAACATTTCTTCTTATACAGTAAAAAATGTACATTTTTGCACTATCTGTCATGAGCAAAGAAAAACAATAATCAATTGGCAAAATTTAAATAGCAACTTAAGTTTAGTAATTCAAAACAAGTTAAATAGATTAATTAAACTGTATATTTATTAATTTATGAAAGCTAAATTAAATGATAAAAGACTTGCTTCATCAATCACTCTCAATTTCTGAAAAGATTGTTACTAGAAAAAACAAGGGCTGCCATCTTTCAGCAAAAAAAATTTTTTTTTTGTTTTCTCATTTGAATTAAAAAAAAAAAAAAAAATATTTAAATCCCCTATAGTGGGGAGAAAATTAAACAGTTAAAGAATTAAACAATTTTTGGTATTAAAAAATTGTTTTAAAAAACTGAATAACTTTCATGAGTTAAGTATATATTGAAGCTTCGAAAGCAATTTTTAGGAGCTGAAACAAAATTCAAGTTTATTTAAAATTGGAAAGAGAACTTATTTCTCATCCTTCTGCTTGTATTTTGTTTTACAATACTTGTAAAAGTGATTAGCAATAGTAAGAGCCTAATAATGTTACAGCAGAACATTACTGCCTCTAATGTGTTTATTTTGCTTTCAAATGTGATGATGTATTTCTTTCTTTCTTTTTTTTTTTTTTTGCTGTTGTTAAAGGAATGATTGTTGTGTGTGGGACTTAAGGCCAATTGACTACACTAGGGTCCTAGGCCTATAGGTGGAATGTCTTTCAAAAAGGTCCTAAAAGCCCATATTTCAGAGACCAATGGGAAAACTCCGAATAGCCAGGTAGATGAGCATGACCTGGGATCAATTGAACTCGGCATAATCCATCTATCAGCTTTGAGCGCAGAATTGCTCTTGTGGAGCAATAAGTAAAGGAAAGATAAAAACATGAATATTTGGACATCAAAAAAAACAAAACATTTTTACACATATGTTTAAAATGTTTAATGTTATGCAAAATTAAAAGGTTGCAAATCACATGACAACACAAAACTTTTTGCTACAACCACTGTATCATCATCAGATGTTTATATACAATCATTAGGTATGCATACATTATAGAATTAATGTGATTGAATATGGTGTGGAATCAACCACATTAATACTGAAGCATATATATCAGTTGTGTAATAAATTCATTCACAAACTTTAAAAATCTGGTGTGAAACAACCACACGACTTCCATTGCCCACTATTACACATATTATATGCATTTTTGAGAGATAGTGCCATTAGAAAACATAAGTGACCTAAAGAAGTAGAAACCTAAAAATTTTCCGGTAAGAGAAACTTATAAAGACATATAAAACGAAGTTTACATATAGCGAGGTAAAAAATAAGAGAAAAAAATGGTAGAGTTATTTTTTGAAACACAAATTACAGAGATTTGAAGATGACCAACCTAAGCAGGAAGACTGTTAAATTTTCCTCTAATAACCACATAATACACAAAAAAGAAATGGATTTATATAACAATTTTCAAGAAAATCGTTAGAGCCATTTTTGAGGTACCAACTTTTACAAAAAATCAATTATTGACCAGAAAACAAGAATTACATACAAAAGGATATTTAAAAGTGAGTTAATATGGCGAGTTTGAAAAAAATCCGTACAGCTGTTTTCAAAGGAACACGCTTGCAAGACTTGAAATTGAGTTATTTATACAGGATGCCTATCAATTTTCCTGAACTAACTATATCACTCGAAAGGACATCTAATAGAGTGTTTATATAGCAAATTTGAAGAAAATCATTAGAGCCGTTTTTGAGATACGTACTTACGATCCCCACTTCCGGTCTCCGATGTCCCACTTCCGGTTTTTCAATTTTCACCAAAATTTGGAAAATTCATCTGTACACCAGACCTGTCTTAATTCTGAAGTTTTGTAGTTCTATATTTTTAGTTTCGGAGATATGATAGCCAGAAGATTCACACATACATACACACACATACATACACAGACCATTTGCCAAAAACCACTTTTTTGGACTCAGGGGACCTTAAAACATGTAAATCAGGTGAAATCTGGATAACAAATTTTTGCACCAAATACAATACTTCCATTACCTACAGTAGTAGGGTAATGGAAGTAAAAAAAAATAATAAAAGAAGTAATGCTTGGAAAAGGTTGGGATTTATGTGAATATAATAAGAAAAACATTGAATTATTAAAAAAAAAAAAAAAAAAAAATCCAAAAGTAACCCAAAGAAGGCATTTAAGTAACACACTGAGACATTTTATGCAAATCAGACAAACACAAAAAGAATGAAACAGGTCACACAACATTAGTCTGTGGATTTATTTTAAAGTAAAATGTGTTCAACATGACCACCAGCACCAAGCATATTTTTAATGAAGAATTAATTATAGAAAATATTTATATTAGGCAAGCAATTCAGTTACACAGCTACTGCTACACAATTTGTTTTTATCTTGTTTCTTTCGAAAGTATGAATGAATAATGTGTATTAATTCCATGTGAATATATTCCACACATAAGGATAATATTATAAAATGATCATTTCAAACTGTCTGAAAGATTTCTGTGCATACTCAACTGACTACTTTTTGTGGCTTTAAAAACTAACTTTGTGTTTTAAAATATAAGATAACATATTTCATTCAAGACTTTTTTTTTTTTTTAATTTTTTGGTTTGGTGTTTCACTTTATTATTTGATAACCTGACACAAATTATAGCCTAATAATAACTGCACACAGCAGTTTATTAATATTAATTTTCTTTTAAATCAAAAATTAGTATTGTTTGAGATATAACTTAAACTATTGCCATTTCCTAACTACGTTTCAAGAGATTAAGTTATTAAAATTTAACTGTAATTAATATGTAGTCAATATAACGAAATATTGTAAATCTAGAATCCATTTAATTGCATCTAAAACATTTTTTGTATGTGAATAGAGAACAAAAATACACAAATGTGCTTACTGTATTATCAAATTTGATGCATTCATGAATGATGTAAACAAAAATTGCAGTTCTGAGTGTGCTTTTTTTTTTTGTTGTTGTTGTTAAGGGAAAATATTTGCAACATATGTTTATGATGTCTGTATTACATAACCTTTAATTAAGGGACTAATAAAAAATAAAAAATATGTTTGGGATCACCCTGTAAAAATTAATGCTTGAAATGCACTCTGGTTGTAGCATGTGATTAAGAGGCTTCTTCTAATTATCTACATTCATTTATGTGAGACTGAAACACACATTCATAAAGATATAGTGATTTCTTTAAACTGAAAAAAAAAAAAAAAAAAAAAAAAAAAATTACATTATTATCTATATATTAATACGTGAAGCAAAAACTTTGTACCCCTTTTTACGAAAATTGCGCGGACGGAGGATTATGAAATTTCGCACACTTATAGTTTATATAGAGAAGAAGTGCAGAATGCTAATATTTTTTAAAAATACAACGACAAAGACGAGAAATTGGAACATTTGTGAAACGACAAAGGTGCAATTCAAAGCCTATATTATCGGGTTTTATTTCCAGATTAAAATTAGCATTTTCATTTTTTTATACTGTTGCCAAAATTTTGAAATTTCAATTAATAATAAAAAGTTAATATGTTAATAACAATAATAAAAGTTAATAACAATGAGTTATTTTTTAAATAGCCAGTTTCATCTGAAAGAGTTATCGCAGAATGCTAATATTTTTTAAAAACACACAAGTTTTGCATTATATATATACTAATTAATCAACTCAACTCAACTCAACTCAACTCAACTCAACTCATTCAATTTGTATAGATCAGTTTCTAAAGAAATCAACCTAAAATAAAAAAAAATAACGATTTTTTCTACTGACGATGAAAGTTTTTTTCTACTTTTATTATGCCTCGACATAGAACATTAACGGGTCGGATTGAGAGACAAAGAAGAAGGAATCTATATTTGCGGACACATAATAATAATAGTAATGAAAATACAAATAGTGTTAATATTATACAGAATGAAGAAGTGAATTTGACAGATAAATTTAAATGTGCACGAAATGTCATTCCAAAAGTTTTTTATAGTTATGATTGTGGATTAATGGATTTGGAATGCAGTTTTTGCAATGCGAAACATTTTGAATCTGAAGTCACTTTAGGTGACAGAACTGCATTCACTTCATGTTGTCATAAGGGTAAAGCAATATTACCGCCCTTAAGTCAAAATGAATATTTTAAATCATTGTATGAAGGCATTCTTTATTTTAATCATTTTTTGGATTTTTTTTATTTAAATTTCGACCACTGGGCGACCACTAGTTATTATTATTATTATTATTATTATTATAACATGCAGAGTATTAAATCCATGCAACATCATTTTTAGGAAACTTGACAAACTACATCAGGCACAACATATTGCAATTTAGAATATTAAAAACCTATTGAAATATATAATATTTTTAATAAATGATTTTTAACTGTGCATGTACAAGCTTTAACAAAATTTCATTTGCATAATTTATTAGCTAATTGCATTGAGCTACTTATATGAAAACCCCAAGCAAATATCTTGAAAATTCAAAAAGCTATCATTTTTATAATGAATTGAATTTCAGTTTCTCTTGCTTTCTCTCTCTCACTCAAGAAAAAAAAAAGGAAAAGAAAAAAGGGAAAGTGTTAAAAGGTTTTATCAATATTTGTTTACAACTGACGGAGACTATATTACCACTGACTGAATCAAAATAAAAATTTGGGTAAAACCCCTTTATTATTATTATTATTTTTTTTTTTCACAGAAACTGAAATTCAGTTCATTCTATCATTAACAACTTTTTGAATTTTTAAGATACTTGCTAGGGGTTTTCACATACGTAGATCAATACATTTGGTTAATAAATTGTGCAAATAAAATTTTGTCAAATGTTGCACAATTAAAAATCATTCAGTAAATATGCTAATATTTCATTAGATATTTAACATTTTCTATTTTAATTACAGTATGTTATATGTCTAATGTAGTATGTCGAGTTTTCTAAAACTGGCATTGGATTGGGTTTAATACACACCTTGTAATAATAAAAATCTCATTTATAGAAAGGTAGAGCATCCGATTTCACGAGCATTGTGATTCCTGTAGACTGAAGAAATTGCGATATCCAGTTATATTTCTTTGATTTATGCGAACAAAGCTCACAACACAGATCTACAGATTGCTGTATTATTGAATTTCAAGTATTTTGTGATTCATGAGCACCAAAACTGGTGGCACACAGACACTTTTCTTGGGTTTTTATGAAAAAATACATTCATTATTGCTATGCTATTGAATTCCATGTTTTTTGAGATTCAATTTTTTTTTTTTAAACTATGCTGTTACATTTGTTGCAGCAAGTTACATTTTTTTAATTTAACTTATGAAATTCTTAATTTCTTTTTTTTTTTTTTTTTTTTTTTTCTTTTTTGCTTCTAAGCAATAAAAAAAAAAAAAAAAAAAAAAAAAAAAAAAAATTCATAAAATGATCAGGGGTGAAACTACCTAGCATACAAAAACCGTGAAAACTGATACATGTATGCAGATAGGGGAGATTTAATAATGACATATCATATGGCTATTTGAAATGATATTTGGAGAGTTCTTAATACATTATAAGGCAAATTAAACATTCAAAGTAAGAAATTTCTGTAAAAACAAAATAATATAACATTAAATTCAGAAACCGCAAAAATTTCAAAAACCCTGAATGATATACATATATACATTTCTAGCAAATCGTATAAATATAAAATCTACCAACTGTGATAGCAGATGAAACAATATGAACAATATGCTAATCAATGTTAAAATTTGCTGCAATATGAGCCTATCAAGCAAACCACATTCCAATGTTCCCAAAATAAAAACTTCTTTTTCTAGATATTGTAGAATCAAAAATTTATGTTTCATGAAATTTATGTTAATTGAAAACTGCAATTTTATCCACCAAAAATCAAGCACTTTTCTACTAAGCATTATGTAAGTATTACACACAGATTACTCTCTATCATGATTCTTCCAAGTACATAATTTTTAAGCATAGCAACAAATATTTTTAAATGTTTTCTACGACAAAAAAAAAAAAAAAAAAAAAAAAACATGCATAAGAATAATTAATTGTAAGAAATAATTGTGAGACAGACTGTATGAAAATGAATCCAATTATGTAAACTTACTTATATTTTATTATATATTTCTAAAACATACACTTCAGTATAGTCCTCTGAACTAAATACATGAACAATTCTACAAAGTGCTTTCATTAAAGCATTTTAAAACACAAATGCATGAAAAGAGAAACGACTGATGCAGCATTCACACTACACAATGATGTAAAATTACAGAATCTGCAATGAAAAGCATATCAGTATAAATACTTCGATAAATATAGAGAAAATACACAAGAACACAAATTATACATTTACTTTTTGAAAATTCAATTTTTTTCATAAAGGAAAAGAAAACAGTTATGTATTTTTTGTTTACCAGCGCAACTCTTTCCTCTTAATTCTGAAACAAAATATTAATTTATACTTTCATAATCACTATTGTTACTTGCTAAATTATTCTTTTGAATTGAACTGGAAATAAAAGGGTTATTTTAAAAATGGTTATAAAAACTGAGATGTCTAGAAAGATAGCTACAGAAATTCAGAAAAAAAGTTCCGTAATTTCCCAGACTGTTTTTGACAGATTTCCAAGATTTTCATTACCTATTACATACGTTCCATAATTTTGTGTATATTTCACCATTGTGTAACATCATGTTCCCCAAACCAATGCAACTGAAAAAATTATACTGACCGGTAAAAAATATCCCAAAATTATTCCTCAAATTGTTGCATTAAGAATATTTAATTAATAAAAAAAAAAAAAAAAAAACTAAAATCAGTTTTTTTTTTTTTTTTTTTTTTTATGTTAATGAAGTGAGATTGAACTAGAAGTCTTGGACATAAAAAATTAAATTATTTTTAGGCATTTTTACAAAATTCCCTGATTTTTCCCTGACATTTCCAGATTCTTAAAGATCTCTGATTTTTCCATGGCTTCCCTGTTTTCCCTAAATGTCAACACCCTGTGATAGCGCCCTTCACCCTTCAAAAGAAGGGTGAAGTGGAATAAGAGTAACAATGTCTTGGAATAGTTCAACTCATTTTCCTCAGTTGTCATTATGCTTACACTTCTGAAAAAAAATTAAGCATGAACTATAAGTAATTGGCTTAAAAAAAAAAAGAAAACAAAAGAACTTTTTATAATATTTTGTGTTTGGTAGTTACTTTTGTCCTATGGTTTGGAGCAAATATAACTTCGACCTACTTATATCCATACACAGTACATGAAAGTCAAGTTCCCAGATAATGTAGACATTCATGAATCTGGGACTTAAATTGCAAAATGTTACGTATGCCTCTAATAGCATTTGTTAGATCAGAGAATTAAATCTATATAAGAACACATCGAATACTTAAATAGTGGACTGTAATAAAAACTTGACAAACTAGAGGTGATTTAAACATCACTACTACATTTATTTAAAAACTTTAAAAAATGGGAGTAAAGAAAGATGCCAGCCTCCCTTGAGCGGAGTTACAAACTAACTGAGCTCCGTAACGAAGGAGCGAACTTTACAGAGTGCGCAGGCGCAACATACCGCCCGGCGTTGAAATGCAAATTTCAAAAAGTTACACAAAATTACACATGAAACATAACCATAGAAACATATGTTGGAAATACAAACTGAATTATAGATTAATCACATTGAAAATAAAAAACAATAATTAACACAATTTTAACTTATACATGAAACAATCCATATATGCAAGGTAAGTAAATAAAACCAAAGGAAAACTTATATAGCAATATTAAGAAAATTCAGTATTATTTCTTTCTCAATATTTAATAGTTTTTTTTTTTTAGAATATATTTATTTAATATATTTTTTATAATATACCATTTTTCATATCTAAACAAGAATAAAACAAATGTCCATAATATAAACTGTCATTCTTTTCAATAGAATATAAGCAGTAAAATGAAATTAATATATTGTATAATCATTAATTGGCAAAATAGCTAATTTTGAAATAGCTCTTTTCAGTATTCCGTTTTTTGTTCGAATATCTACTACTCTCACAATATTATCCCTTCCCATATAGGTTTTAGTAATGCGGCCTAGTAACCATTTTAGAGGGGGCAAATTATCCTCTTTTATGACGACCATATCGCCTACCTTTACGTTTTGTTTTTCAAAGTACCACTTAGTCCTTTGCTGTAGATTATTTAAGTAATTGTTAGACCAAAATTTCCAAAATGTTTGAGTTAGTTTACAAGTTTGTTGCCACAAATTTAATTTATTGGTTTGAATGTTGGTCAGTGAGGGTTCGGGGATGGCCGTTAACGATCGACCGATAAGAAAATGACCAGGGGTCAAAATTTCCAAATCCTCTATGTCTGCCGAGAGAGGAGTTAATGGACGCGAATTCAACATGGATTCAATTTGAATCATGATGGTTTGAAAGGCTTCGTATGTCAGTTTAGCATCACCTATAATACGCTTGTAATAATACTTAAAAGATTTAATCCCGGCTTCCCATAAGCCACCAAAATTTGGTGCCCTGGGAGGAATAAATTTCCATTCTATTTTCTCATTTAAGGAGAAATTTGCCAATTTTTCATCTTGTTGGGTAATTAATTTAAAAAATTCCTTTAAGTCTTTATTAGCTCGAACAAGATTACTCCCATTGTCTGAAAAGATTTTAGCACATTTACCTCGTCTGCCGATAAAACGTTTCAAGGCAGCAATTAGTGACTCTGAAGTTAAGTCAGAGACGATTTCTAGGTGTATTGCCTTAGTTGTAAGGCAAACGAAAAGAGCAACATAAATTTTAATGGGAGCCCCTTTTCTTTGATGCTTATTTTTTATAAAAAATGGGCCACACAGATCTATACCCGTACTATTGAATGCGAAAACAGGATTTATCCTCTCTTTAGGCAGATCACCCATTTTTTGAGAGCATAACTTAGGGTTAGCTCTAAAACATTGGACACAATTATGGATAATTTTACGACATGCATTTCGACCATTTAAGGGCCAATATTCTTGCCTAATGTTATAAAGTAATGTCTGAGGACCTGAATGGTGAAGTTTTTCATGAAAATGTTTAATAATTATCTCACTGAACTTACCCTTTGGCAATATTATTGGATGTTTTTTCTTATAGTTCAAATCTGCGTTATGCAACCTACCTCCAATTCTTAATAAACCATCTGGATCTAAGAACGGTGCCAGGGGGCGAAGCCTGCTGCTAAGAGAAATACAGTTATTAATTTTTAGACTTGTTATATCATTCCTAAATTCTCCCTCCTGTAAGGTCTTTAGTATGAAATTTAGTGCAGCCTTCTTTTCTTCTGGACCTAGGTATCCAGTTTTTCCTTCCCCTGGATGTCTTAGGTTGTTGATAAATCTGAAAATAAACGCTAAAACATGCACAATTTTAGTAAAACTATTACTAATGGTTAAAATGTCATCAACAAAATTGAAAGGTTGGGTAGTTACATAAAGGGAAAATTTAAGTTCAGAATCATTAAGACGTTTTTTAGCTTCAGAACAATATTCGTCGCTAGAGTCAGTAATGTCATTATTCGAAAATTGTATAGGCTCATGATGAAGAAAATCTGGTCCATTGAACCAGAACTCAGAAAGTTGATGAGGAGGGCTTCCTCGTGAAACAAGATCAGCTGGATTTTCGGTTGATTTAACATGCCTCCAACAAAAATTCTTCGTGAGTTCCTGAATTCGAGATATTCGATTAGACACAAATACCTTGAGCACGTGGGGTGATGAGTTGATCCATGATAAAACGATTGTTGAATCGCTGTAAAGATATACAGAGCTTAATTGTATATTTAATGATGTGATTACTTTTGATATCAGTTTAGATAACAATTCAGCCGCACAAAGTTCTAGGCGAGGTATAGTCAATACTTTAAGAGGAGAAACTCGGGACTTACTACACAGTAAGCTCACATGTACATCGTTTGAACTAGTGATCACACGTAAATAAACCACTGCGCCATATGCCTCTTGTGACGCGTCCGAAAAGCCGTGGAGCTGCAGTTCACGACAATTAGAGTTTGAGAACACGAAACGTGGGATCGTAATATCTTTAAGCTCGTTTAGAGCATTTCGGAATTTTATCCATGTGTTTTTTTCTTGTGTTGGAAGTTCCTGATCCCAATCAATTTTCAAAAGCCACAATTTTTGTAGAAATATTTTAGCCTGTACTATCACTGGTCCTACTAGACCCAATGGGTCAAAGAGTCTAGCGATCTCTTTCAGAACACCACGTTTGGTGATTGTATTAGAATAATCTGATGATACCGTGAAACTGAAATTATCATCTTTGGGATTCCATTTTAGCCCTAGTGTTTTCACCGAAGTTTTATCATTTTTTTCGAAGTGATAGTCTTGCTCACTGTAAGGGACTTGTTCTAATAATTCTCTGGCATTTGAAACCCATTTATGCAACTCTAGTCCACCAGCCGTTAACATTAACACCAACTGTTTCTGGAGTTCCAGAGCAGACGACACTTCATCAGTTCCCGTTAGAATGTCGTCAACGTAAAAATCCTTAAGTGTGGCGGCAGAAGCTAACGGATAATTAGCCCCTTCATCACTAGCGATTTGTTTTAGTACACGAGTGGCCAAGTAAGGAGCACATTTTGTGCCGTATGTTACAGTTAATAATTTATAAATTTTAGGCTTTTCCTTAGGGGTTTTATTCCAAAGAATACATTGCCAATTACATTGTTCAGGATTAACCCATATCTGTCTATACATTTTTTTAACATCCGCAGTGAAAACTATTTTGTGCGTACGAAAACGTAATAAAATGGCACACAAATCTTCTTGTACTACACCTCCATTTAATAAACAATCATTTAATGATAACCCATTGGTAGTGGGTGAACTGGCGTTGAATACAACCCTTAATTTTGTAGTACTGCTATCAGGTTTAAGTACAGCGTGATGTGGAAGAAAATATTTAACAGTGTTTATTTCATTATCATTTAATTCTCGCATGTGGCCTAACTGTTCATATTCATTCAAAAAATTTACATACAATTCAGAAATATTGGGATTTCTATTTAATTGTCTGTATAAATTATTTAACTTTTGCTTGGACGAATGGAAAGAATCTCCCAATTCAGAATTATTTTTCATTGGTAAGTTCACTATGTACTTCCCGTTGTCATCTCTGCGATATGTTTTCACGAACTGCTTTTCACACTCTATCTCTTCCTTATTTCTCAAACTAGGTGAATCTAGTATATTTTCAATCTCCCAAAATCTTTTCATAATATTTTCTAAATTGGAGTTATCTGACTGGGAAATCATAGCACAATACAATGGATGTGGAGTGCCTTTAACAGCTCCACTAAGCACATATCCAAACACAGTATCCTGTAAAATTGCACCCGTTTCAGGAATTTTGATTTTATTGGTTAACATTAATTCAAAAAATATTTCGGCCCCAATCAGTAAATCAACATTGTTGTTATTTTTGAATAGTGTTTGATCGGCCAGCTTAATTCCCCTTGGAATATTTAATTTTAATGTATTAGAATAGTTTATTGGTAACGCATCAATAATTTTTGGAACAATCAAAAATTCCAGATTAGCTGAAAACGAATTATTCTCATTTGTTATCAGTGCTTGTGTTTTTGTTTTTATATTTATCGGAATTCCTGACAACGCCGAAAGAGGAATGTTTATTTTTTCTTTTTTCAGTCCTAACTTATTTACAAATTTTGCTGTTGCAATATTAGACTGTGAAGCGCTATCAAGAATTGCAGTAGCTGGGTGATAAAACCCGTATTCATCTAACACAAATACTGTGGCCGTCGCTAATATAACTCTTTTATTTTCAGAAACAAAACATGTAATCGGCGCCGACTCTTTGTTTTCAGTCGATGCACCTGCTTCAAGCAGACGATCGCTATTATCATAGCTTGATGGGGGGGTTGCACTCTCTTTTGATAACGGAAGTAATAAATCTTTGTCTTTATGAAGTAATGAGTGATGTCTGGAGCCACATTTACTGCATGCATACTTAGAATTGCATTTAGCTATTTTATGAAATCCGAAGCAATTTAAACAAAGATTATTCTTTCGAATAAATTCATATCGTTTTTCTGTTGTGAAATTAAGAAATATATCGCATTTATATAGCGTGTGAGAACTATTTTTGCATAATATACACAAGTTAGAATTATTTCCTTGGGTTTTTACAACTAAACTTCTGGGATAACCAGACTTATCAGTAGTATATTTTGAGGACTTAAGCGGTAAATTTCGATTTACACTGTCTAAAACTGAACACTGTTTTTCTAGGAATTCTAGAAACTGATCAAAGTCAGGAACGTCGTTGTTCTTTAATGTAAGTTCGTAATTTTTGCGAGTTTCTCGATCCAACTTTTGCAAAACAATGTTTAATAACATAATATTAGAAAGATTATCGCGTTCATATTTCAATACTTTTAACGCTCTTAAATTCTTTAAAATACAATCCAATAATTTTCGTAATTCTTTACCAGATTCATGAGTTATTTTTTCATAATTAATAATTGTTTTGATATGAGCCTCTATTATAGCTCTTTTATTTTCAAACCGTTGTTCTAATGTTTTTAGTAGAGAATCGTAAGTATCATCAGTGGTTTCTACTGTTTTTGCTTCGCCTTTCAACGCAGCGCGTAAATAAAAAAGTTTTTGATTTGCAGTTAATAAAGGATTATCATTCATTAAATTTAGAAACTGCGTTTTAAAACTGTTCCATTCTTCAAATTTTCCTGAAAATACAGGTAACGGTATTTGGGGTAAATGCATAGTATGATTTGGAACAATGTTTCTTTCCGCTCCTAACGAGCTATTATTTGAGTTTATATTATTCATATTGTCACTACAGTTAATTAGTAGGGTATTGAATCTTACCTCTAATTCTTGAAATTGAGAATCTAGCTCACTTAACTCTTCTTCTATTGTAGGAAACTCATCATCCTTTGCCACTTGATAGAATTCCACTTTTAAATCTTCAAATCTATTTTGAAGTTTTTCTAAAATTGATATTCTCGAAGTTATTTCACCTTTTGTGGTTAATTCGTCATTAGGAATGTTGTGTAACTTTGTGAATTGGGATTTGATATTCCCTTTTTTTCTATTTAATGCGGTTAAAGCCATTTTTGTTTTCTTTATGAAAACGAAATATGCTGGTTACGCTGTGGTCGCACGGACCAAAAAATGTTAGATCAGAGAATTAAATCTATATAAGAACACATCGAATACTTAAATAGTGGACTGTAATAAAAACTTGACAAACTAGAGGTGATTTAAACATCACTACTACATTTATTTAAAAACTTTAAAAAATGGGAGTAAAGAAAGATGCCAGCCTCCCTTGAGCGGAGTTACAAACTAACTGAGCTCCGTAACGAAGGAGCGAACTTTACAGAGTGCGCAGGCGCAACAGCATTTTACATCTTAAACTTTTTAAAACTCCAATAAACTTTTTAACACGTTAGGGGGGCGTCCATTAATTACGTGAGGTGATTTTAACGAATTTTTTATACCCCCTCCCCCCTCCACAAATCTCACGTGAGATTTTTCAAAATTCGTACTTTTACTGCAAATGCATTGGATTTATTTCAAAAAACACAATTTGCTTTATTATTTTTATTGAAGATTAGTCAAGAGTAGTTTTTAATATTGCATAGACTGTAGTCTAGAATCACAATAATAAAATTGAACAATAAAATACTTAAATAGAAACTAATCTGAATCGTTGTATAGTGAAATATTTACGGGCATAAACAAAGCAGGTTGGAACCTGTCTGTGCGTCACTGTTACTCGGCTCGTACGGTGTAACGTTCGTCGAGCCGTACGTGTGGCTGGCTGATGGCGCCGTAAAACAATTGAAAGGCTACTGTGCTACTTCGTGGCGTTCAGATAGCCATGATAAATATTATCATGTCAGATTTTGCCATATCTAAGTCAAAAAACATGTTTTACTCGAATTTAACTCAATTTTAATGAAATTTTATACTGTCTTGCGGGGAAAAAATTATGTGATATTTGCCGAGACTCCCCCCCCCCTCTTCCGCATGTGAGATTGGGTGAGATTCGGCTCAACCCCCTAACCCCCTGAACACCTCATGTAATTAATGGATGCCCCCTTACGACTACCACCAAACTTTCTTCTACATTTTTCTATATGAATTCACACAGCAGAAATTATTTATTAAAATTATTTTTCATGATGAACGTACACGATTTTCATCCCAGAGAAACATAACAGTAAATGGGCAAAAGAGGTCTATTTTGTGACAAAATCTGAGGACTACTTTTTTTTTTTTGTATCCCTGATAAAAATGAAAAAACTGATATATATATGTTTTAAATTATCACAGATCTATGGTTCAACCATTTTTTTAAACAATATTGACGAGTTCTTTTGAAACATGCCCATATTAAAAGTTTACAACCCACGTGAGGGAGCGATGTTCCTATATGCACACAAATTTTTTCCATGTGTAGTACTACTATTATCAGTAATTTACATTGATTTCACATTTATGGATTAAAAATAACTCTCATTATGTACATTAACATTTATAAGAATTTTTGTCTTATTAAAAACTGCCATATTAAAAACTATGCAAAAATGGTATGGCAGCACCACCAGTTGAGTGATTGATTCCAAAACATATTCAGCATTAGTTTAGGTCAAGGTCCAACTAAATATCAAGTTTGGTTAAATTTTGTTCATTGGTTCATGAGATACAGTATCCAGAAAATTTGATACACACACTTACACACAGACAGCTAGACATTTTCAAAAAAAATGATCAAATCGTATTCAGGACATCTCAAAACATGTAAATCTATCAAACACAAAAGATAAAAAAATTTCATAAATTCAATACATATATATATATATATATATGGTTTTGGTACTTCAAAGAAAAAATTAGTATTTCATTGAATTTCAAAAAGACAGGCAGTCTAAATGAATGCTATAGATAAATAAATAAATAACTACCCAACTGAAGTACCAAAGTACTGAAGTACCAAAACCATATATATATATATATATATGGTTTTGGTACTTCAAAGAAAAAATTAGTATTTCATTGAATTTCAAAAAGATAGGCAGTCTAAATGAATGTTATAGATAAATAAATAAATAACTGCTAAATCTTATCTGAACTTTATTCAAATGAAGTTTATAAATAGGGGAAAAGTGTCTGTCATTAATGACTTAAAATCCTTCAACTGAAAAAGCCACACTGCATTGAAAAAAAAAAAAAAAAAAAAAAAAAAAGTCACAAGTCTTGCCGCCTGCCTCCTTCTTCCTATCTTGTGTTTCTTGGGTTGTTTTTTCATTAATTTTGATAAGTTTATGGTTTTAAGTTAAGATTTGTTGTGTTAGTTTATTGATTCATTTGTTTTGCAGGCTGTTAATTAATAGATCTGGTTTCTTTACATTAGTGTATTTCATCCACTGATTATTTATTTATTTATTATTTTTTAATCTTATTGGTCATTGGTGTTTCAGTGGTCTTGTATCTGTTGCTTGGCTTCTACTATGCTTAATAGATCATCTTTATTATATATATATTAGACACAGTCAGTAAAATTTATTCATAAAAACTTAAACTGTAAAAATAACAAAAACTTCACATGCTTTCCCGCAGTATTTTTCCATGAAAAAAAAAAGTTGCAGAAAATTGTGTGGAAAATTTGTAAATTAGTAGCTAGTTGGTGATGAATAGAAATTATAAGGTCATGTTCTTTAAAACAGAGATCAAGTTAAATCAGAGTTGTACAACATTTTTGGAGTAAGTGCCACACAATACAGCTGATTAGGGTCCAACTTTACATGGAAAAAATATGAATAAAATTGAGGTTTATAAGATAAAATGTCTAACATTGGTAAACCAACGTTCATATGCATACACACACACATATATATTCAGTGACAAAATCACTGATAGTTGCATGAGGGAGTAAAACATAATTTCATCTGAAGAAATACCTGCAAAATCCCCAAATGCTCCTATGGGCTTAGATATTTGTAAAAGTAGAGTAAATTAGGCAAATATCATCAACAGAAAACTTTTGAAAACAGTTTAGAAGAAAAAAAAAAAGAGAGCAGGCATGACCGTACTAAGAAAATTAGTTGACATAGATAAACTCCCATATTTGTTCCCATAATATATTTAATTTGTTCTCATAAATTTTTATTACCGGTCATATTCAAGTTAAGAGAAATTAACTCTGCCAACCACTCAATAGGTCGCAAATTGAAATGCTTTACCCATTTGACTACCCTCCCCCTGCATCAATACACATAACTTATTGATCTGATTTATTGATTAATTTTATCAGGATCGGTTTCACATTTTAGTTTTTTTCAACTTCATACTCTTTTCAATCCCAATTATGAGAAATATTGCCATGTTTTTAAAATATTAAACTTCAAATAACTTATGAAATTTTCAAAGTAGAATGTTCATAGTCAATGATGTTCATGCCAGTACCATAAATGGTATTAAAAAAATGATCTGACATCTTTAAAATGAAAATATTCCTCATAATAGATATTTATGAGAAATTTTACCCTATTATGCAATTTAAAAAAATCACAAATTTTGAATAACTTAAGAGGATTTCAAAGTAGAATGCTTATAGTTAATGATGTTCATAGCAGTATCATAAGTGAAATTTAAAAACTGGTCTGGCATCTCTACAATAAAAATATTTTTCATAATGCACGTTACATGAAATTTTGTTTTACTCTCACATGTTAAGAAAATGGCAAATTTTAAATCACTTAAAAGTTTTCAAATTAAAATGTTGACATCAAGAGGTTTCTTGCCAGTATCATAAGTGATATTTTAAAACTGGTCTGATCCCTTTACAATAATATTTTTTATTAAATAATGTCTACACAGACTAACAAAATAACTATCAAAACTGGCTAATAAACTCAATTAGTTGGTATACTTTTCAATGCAATTTCTTAAAATATTTATGCAGAAAAATGATAGTCAAAACAAATAATCAAATAAATATTTCAGGGTGGATACAAAAATTCAGAAAAAAAGTTCCCTGATTTCCCTGACTGATTTTGATAGATATCCATGATTACCATTACAGGCCATAATCTTGTGCATATTGCACTTTATTAAGTGAATCACGTGATTTTTCATTCTTGTTTCTTTGTTGACTCTATTAATGTACACAAAAAGAAAAAGAAAATGCAAAGAAAAAGTTCAGAATTAGGGAAAAATTTCACAAAATATAAACATTTGAATCCTTTTAATTGTACAACATATTCATCAACAACATCAGAACATAAAATTATTCTTCAAGTTTTACATTAAGAATATTTAATTTATTTTTTTTTTTTTTTTTTTTTTTAATGTTAACTTGGCAAGATTCAACTATAAAGCAGCCAATCCTGTGCAATATTGGCTGATATAATCTGTTTGGCGATCTTTATCTTTCAGTTGTGTTTGGAAGGGAAAAAAAAAAGTTCCACGACTTTTTAGTATTTTTACAAAATTCCTCGACTTTTCCATTATATTTCCAGATTGATAAAGTTCCCTGATTTTTCTATGACGTCACTGTTTTCCCTGATTGACAACCCCCTGCAATTGGTGAGTCAGCTTCATAAAGAAATTAATATTCTTTTAATCAGGGAAATAAAAATCTGGCATTTTTAATCTTACATAAATCAAATGCATTTATAATGCACAATACTTAAAAAAATATATACATTAAAATATCAGTAATCTGAATAAAGTTCCTCATTTTATTCTAGGTTGCATGGAGCGCTGAAACATGATCCAGCCCTCATTTTCTAAAAGGCACAGTGAGTCAGGACTTAGAAGGCTCTTAAAATATTTATTTCAAAAAAGATATTGAGAGTGATATCTTTACCTACATTCTCAAAGTGAATTCTTGGGTGTGATGGTGTTGGGTTGAGAGACCTAGGTCAGGAATTCTTGAGAAAGCCAAATTTTAACAAAGTTCTGTTGTGATGCATTGTCATTTTAATCTATAATGTGCTTTTTAATTTTTAATCACTCTTTCCAAAACACAAATTTAATGGCTATTTTATAAAAACAGCCCTCTTTAACTAAGTTGTGTCTATAAACCAGAATTAGGAAAATCAGAACCTGGCCATGAGTCTGACAGTCCAACTTTAATTCAAAGGAAAAGTACAAAAACCTCTGCACTTACTCCTACAATAATTTATTTAATCAATAATTCAAGAGTAAATGAAAACTAGTATGTTGGGTCTATCACAAAATATTTTCTGAATTATTCTATATTATACAATATAGTAAAAATATTCTTGCTACACTCAGATTGGAAATTTTTGCTATAATATTAAAATACTTACTAAAATAATTATTTATAAAATCCTTGTTATATCATGACAAGTCATCATCATCAAATAGATCATCAAAATCTAAAGGGGAATAATAAAGTAACTTTATAATCTGAGAACATCACTTTAGTTCATAATCTCTAATATTATTAATTTTATACATTAAAACTTGCACATACACAAATCCTAATCACTTATAGCTAATTTTTTTTACACTAGTAAAAATGTATTTGCAGATACAACCTAGCTACTAAGACAAAAATTTATCTAAAACTAATTTTTTGTTTAGTTCTATATTTCATTTGAATTATTTTTTCTGCATTATGTAGTAATTACAACATCCAATATTGAGATAAAAATTTTGAAGATTTAAATATGCAGATAATTTTAAAGTTTTAAAATTACAATTGCATACCAACCTAATTTATTATTTTACTTTATTTTTTAATAAATAAATAAAAGTTATAAAGTTGTTATATTATTGTTTAAACAAACAAACAAACAAAAAAAAAAAAAACTTTAAAGGTTAAAGATTTAAACTAAAAGTTGGTTGTGGAGTTTAAAGGTTTAGATATAAATAAATAGTAAGTATAACTTAATAAAAAATAATTGTTTTCTTGTAATTTTTCTTCTTCAATTAAATAAATACAGTAAACTGCCTTCTAAATGAAATTTCTATTCTGCTATATACATTCAAATTTGAAGAGGGGAAAAAAAAGAAAGAAAGAAAACTCTCTAATTTTAATTCATTATGAGCCAATTACACACTTATAATTTTTTTTTTTTTTTTTAATTACAAACAAAATTTTCTGACTTGTCAGGTTTGATAATTTTTTAATGGTTATCGTGCAAATGTCTTACAAGGAAACATTCAAAAGGTGTCATCTTTAAAAAGTATTGAAAAAAATATATGTGATTCTACTCTTCATAAAACACCAGAAAATGAAAAAATTATTGGCTGAAATAAATTACAGCTACCACAAAAAATTATCAAAATTAAGCATATTTGGCGATTTCACACTGTTAGGCGATTGATTTTGAGTACTTGGCGGAAAAGCAAAATACGGTTCTGTTCGTACACGGCAATCTCGGTGCTAGCAAACGTATCGCCTAACAGCGCTAAATCGCCAAATATGCTCAATTTTGATAATTTTTTGTGGTCGCTGTAATTTATTTCAGCCGATAATTTTTTCACTTTCTGGTGTTTTATAAGGAGTAGAATCACATATTTTTTTCAAAATTTTTTGAAGATGACACCTTTTGAATGTTTCCTTGTTAGTAAATTTACAAGCAAGTTGCAAAAATGTTAGTAAATTCATCAAGTACAAGAATTCCATGAAGCAATAAATTTGATTTCTGAATAAGATCTGATATCCTCGACGCAAAAAATATTTACAACCACCTTAACCCTCCGTCGGGCACACCCAGCCTCAGAGGCCAGGTAAATACCTTATTGTTAAAATACTTGTACTACAATCAATAAATTTGTACTTATGCATCAAATTTTCGTTTATTACTTTCTATTCACTCCTAATAAGGCCACTCCTAATAAGGCCACCATATGGGTTTTTTTTAATTAAAAATCATGTGTAGGATATTTAGAGAATAAAAACTAGAACGGGCCTATCAGGCAGGGTACGCCCGATTTTGTTCGTCCTACGGGTGCACCTGACATAGAGTTAAAAAAAAATCTTGAAACAATAAAAAAAAAAAAGCTTTCCAGGTAAAAAATATACATTAGAGTTTCTCCAGACAATTTCAGGAGGGTGTTGCCCTCTGACTGCAGTTTGATTAAAAATAAAAATAGTATCATTTTTGACCAATAGCCAACAAAATTGTCCTTAACTTGCCCCTTAAAAAAAAAAAAAAATAAATACATTTAAATAAAACTATTGCATATAACCATCAACATTCATCTATATATAGGGCCAATCCATATCATTTCATATAAGTATGTTGCTTCACTATTATTGTTTTTTTTTTTATACTTGTGTCCCTTATGGGAACACATGAGAGATGTTTAAAACAACTTTTATTATTTCTATACTACGGACCTTGTATTTTATATAGGTCATCAAAAGTCGTTCTCATGGTTAAAAATGGGATTATTAGACCTTTATATTTTGGCACAAATCTCTTTGAATTAAATTTATAAGTGCTAATTTTAAATATTTGTATTAAAGTACATAAGATTAAGGTGTCACATGCTTAGTTATACTGCTGTAAATTAATAACTAAAATAATCCCAATAGTCAAAGGTTCAAAGTCAAACATCAAATGCAAATTAATCTCGGGAATCACATTAATGAGAAAATTTAATTGTAATTGTGTAGTATTTAATCTTTACAGGTTCCCGGAATGTCAGAAAAATGACATTTTAAGACACCCATAAACCAAAAGGGGATGAAATAATAATAATTTTTTTTTGCCAATTTATTAATCTATTAAAGTATTATGCATACACTGTGTGCATTATTTTGTGGTATTGAGTTGAAAAAACAAACTTATAAAATAATGCTTAAATATTTACAAAAAAAAAAAAAAAAAAAATTAACATAATTCCATTAAAGTAATTTTGCATTATTATAAAGCACATTCTAATAAAATAAAATTAATCTGCAATTATTTATTTCAATGTTTAATTTTCCACTTTAGCGTGCATCAATTAACCAAACTACGCAACTTTAAAATCTATGTAGTTTTTTAAAAATCAAAACCAGAAAACAATACACACAGTATGAGTATACATAATACTTCAATAGATTAATAAATCGACAAAGGTTTTTTTTTTTTTTTTAAATCCCCTTTTGGTTAATGAGGGTCTTAAAATGTCATTTTTCTGATATTTCAGGGACCAGTAAACTGTAAAGGGTTAAAAACCACACAATTACAATTAAATTTTCTCATTAGTGTGATTCCAGTGATTAATTTGTGTGATATTTATTCTGTAGTTTTGTTTCCCTAGAAGAGTTATCCCTTTAAAATTTAGTAAACATTTTTCATTTGTCCTTGAACCTCGATCAATAGTAATTATTTTAGTTAAGTTACAGAGGTATAACTAAGCATGGGACACCTTTACTTTATTACTTCAATACTAATATTTAAAATTAGCACTCATAAATTTAATTCAAAGAGATTTGTGTCAAAATATAAAGATCTAATAATCCCATTTTTAACCATGAGAACTAATTTTAACCTTTTGCTTACGGCGGGTCCGACAGTTGGACCCCAAAATTCACGTAGACCAAAGCCCGGCAATGTTACAGCAGTTGTACCCTAGATTTCTCTTCCCTCTCAGAGAAACGGTGCGTCAATCACTCGAGATGGACAAAGCATTCTCTATTATTACAGCGGGAGTGTCGCAACGCCTACTCTCTATCGGGATGATAACGAAATTTTTGCGCTTGGCAGTGTGGAGAACTCTTGGTTTATTTATTGGCGACATATAGGCTTTCCTTGTTTTGTGCTGCAATTCATTTTCAGTAATTTTAATTTTATTTCTTTTATGACTCTAAGATTTAAGGGTCTTATTCAGAGAGGGGAGTGGTACACTTCATTGAGATTTTTTACAATTTTCGCACAAAATATTTTAAAATTAATTATTTATTTATTATGCATAGATTTCTCTGTTTCATTTTCTTAATTTTTTTCCTTTCATTTCAATCCTCTGCGTTCCTTAGCAACGGCTGTTTCACTATTCATTTAATTATTATTGTTTAATTAGCTAATTTCTTTAAAAGTTGATTTTTTTTTCTTCCGCGTTGTTGTATATATCGAAATCAAACTACAATATAGCAGAAAAGATTATAAATTTATTAAATTTTAAATTTAACTAAAAAATATAACAAACAAATTTATGTAATTTTTATAATACAATTAATAGTAATGAAATTATAAATTCATTGTAGCTGTAATTTTATTATTACAGAATGAGTGCTAGAAAATCCATATTATTTTATGGTTTCAAAACTAAAATATTTAATGGATACTATGATATCGCCAACTGTTGTCCGATAAATATCTAAAATAATGTGCTCGGGTAAAAGGTTGCTGAAGGCAGTAGGAAAGTAGAGAGGGTGTGGAAGGCGATACAGACAAAAGGTACACAAAGCAAAATTCTAAACGATTTCAAAGGTTTTTTTTGTTGTTGTTGTTATTATATTATATTTATTATCATTATTATTATTTTTTCAATTTAATAATATATAGTGGTCAATGAGGCTGGTAAAGCCTTCTAGTATAAAATAAAAAAATTGTTATTAAAATATGCAAATTTCATAATTCAATTATAATTTTGATTATGTAATTTTTAAGGCATGCCACTTTACTGCAGAAAGTCTGTATAAACCTAATAATAAATTTAAGAAATTTTTTGTTGTATACAAAATTTCTAACATACAGAAATTTAATTTTTCTCATGTTAACAGTTGTTTTCTTCATGTTAACAGTTGCTGAGAGGTTCTGCTTCCAAAGCTGATAGACGGAAGTTCTCAGGTTCGATACCAGGTCGAGCTCGTCGCCTTAGCCGTTCGGATTTTTCCGTGGTTTTCTCTTAAACTTGCTTAAATTGGGCAGGGCCCTCTAAACACATTCCCAAGACTAGAATCCTACCGTCCATAACACTAAAACCAACATCATTCCCCCCCCCCCCCCTTATTTTTAATGAATTTTGTTTTAAATTTCTTTTTCTTTTTTTATTTCTTCTTCTTCTTCCTTTTTTTTTATAACAATTTTTTGAAGTATCTCATTAAATATTTCTTTTTGGGATTGCTTTGATATTACAATGTATTAATATGTTTAATATTTTTATTAAAATTTTTAATTATCCATAGAAACTCCGAAAATACAAATTGGGTTGTGCAAGATTAAATGCGAATTACACAAGCTGATCGTAAGATTATTATTGCTTTTTATTTAAGTTGCTTAACTTTCCATTATTAACCGACATTTATATTATCTCACCTCCATTCTCTTCATATCTAGCATACGTATATCTTATATAAATTTACCCGCATAAGGGAAAAAAAACTTCTTTGTTAGAAAGAAGAAAAATTTTAAAATGCTTAGTTATTATATAAAATTATTGTCCTTCCAGTAATCTTTTGTAACAGATTATAATGAACGTAAGATAGAAGTACAAATAAATAAATGGTATATGAGGCGAAAAGAAGTTCTTAAAAATATAATTAAAATTATTTAAATTACGTAAAAAAATAGCCGCATCATAAATATTGTTTTACTTATACCGACTATGCCAAAAAAGATTTATCTCAAAAACTGGTGTTATAATAACCCCTAACTTCCCCCAGAATTTGCGAGGGTCCGCACGTTTGAACAATAGGAGAGAAATTTTCCCGTGCACTTTCGTTTTAGAAAGGGGGGAAAAATTCTGAAAATAAGCGCCGTATTCTGGAGTTATACTTTCTCAGATTCGAGCCGGAAGGAAAAGGTTAATGACCTGCATAAAATACAAGGTCGGGAGTAGAGAAAAGATAAAAGTCGTTTTAAACATCTCTCATGCATGCCTATAAGAAACAAAAATATCAAAAGAATCAAAAATAGTCGAACAACACACTTCCATGAAATTATATGGACTGACCCTACATTAGTACTCTCCTGCTCAAAAATTTAGCAAGATCTGCAAACGATCAGTTTTTTTCAATTTAAAAACTTATATCTGGATCAAATGTTTTCAAACAATGGGTATTTAAAGAGCTGAGTCTTCTTCATGTTTTTCAGTGAAGATTGGTTTAAAACAACATTTAGGGGGACAGTAACAAATTGAGCAAAGTCAATAATGTTTATGATCACCCTGTATAATTAAGTGAACGAAATGAACTGCAACTTTAGGATATGTTAATACCTACCCAGTTCAATTTGTGGATGAACTTGTGTGATGATAGCATATTAAATAATGGAGATTTAAGCATTTATTTTAAAACTCCTAAAAAAATCCGCTTTTTTTTTTTTATTTATTTATAATATACAGAGTTTTTAATGAAAATTATTCCCATTTTCAGATAAATTGAAAAAATACTTTTGAAACAATATACTGCAATCTATTGGAATACAAATATCTTAAATATCTCATGAAATATTAGCATTTTTAATTTTTAGGAAAAACATTCTCACTCTGCATGTGCAGAAGATAGAAAAAACTTTATTACATAGGTTGAAAGCTAGATATACAAAAGATTGTAAAAGCAGTGGAGAAAAAAAAAAAAAAAATTGCAACAGAGCCCATGAAAGCCTTTTTTTTCCCCTAAGGGTATGAATGAGATTTTTATTTGGCCCAAAGATTTTATGTAAATATTCTTATTATTATGAAACTTTTTTTTTTTTTTTTTGGTATATAAAGTAATAGATGATATTAGTCATAGACATATGTTAACATCAAAAGCTTTTAAATTGACATCCAAAGCTGTTTTCTTTCAGGGTGGCTAACATTAAAAATTTTTGAAATTCCGCCACTTTTCCATGACTATTCTTATCGTAAAATTAGATAATAATTTAGCAGTTTACAATAACAAACTTTCAAATATGGTTTATTTCTGCTTGATTTGTCAAAATTCGTTGACTTTACAAGAAATTCCCTGATTTTTTCATGATTCCCTGACTTCACCTGACTAGTGGGTATCCTATTCTCCTTTATAACGACATTTTGTATGCTGTGTGTTATTAGTATTAGTTTCAGTATTATTCACAGTCATCAGTATTAGTTTCATAATTCATATTTGTATTTAATTATTAAATTTAGAAGCAGCTTCAATTACTACTTGATAAAATCTGTTTTAGAATTAAAAACTGATTATTTTTATTTTAATGCTTTTAGATACTGAAAATCCAAATTTCGTCGTTCAGTATTTGTAAAAGTGTAAATTCTCTTTCTAATTAACAATGTAACACGCCTCCAAATACAACAACAAATAAATTGTTTCAACCAAATTCATAATAAATAGATACTTAGAGATATGAAACATATACATATTTTAACATGTTTCTATTTATTGTTTTAAATTCAGTCATTTTTTTTATATGAATCAAAGACTTAATGCTAAATAAAGAAAATTAAAGTAACATGAATGTTAAAATTCCCAAAAAATTATAAGTACAATTTACATACTGCATTTTCAATAATTTTACACAGTCATTTGTGCAGTGCAGAATAACAAGAAGAATTAAGATTCCTAATTGTATTAGGGAAACAGATTCCAGAATCGTATTATCCAGCCAATCAAACTGAAGGAATTGAGAGGGATTCGAGATGAAACTGTGAATTATACTTTTTATTTTTTGGTGCAATTAATGCTGATGTCACACAAATTTTCTTTATTATTTTTACATTCTTATACATATATGTTTTTAATTCAAGTTTTCAAAATTCAGACAGATATATAATAGCAAGTCAAAAATCCACACAGCTTGGGACCAGGGGTTGTGTGAATTTTAGCATTTGGCAGATTTTTGGGCCCATAAAAAATTATTTTCACTTTGAATAATAAAAGCAAAATATTACTCAAACTAAACGCATACTAGTGAATAGTAACACAATTTCACTAAAATAATAAATTATTAGGTACATAAAAATAATATCAAACATTAAAAAAGTATATATATAACAAAAATAATAACAAAAAGGAAAAAATATTAATCAAATTTCAATAAAATCGGTTCACATGTAGTTTGCTTTAAGCGTCACTTGAACAAGCATACAGTCGGTAACAAAAGTGTCCGAACACTAGCAAAAATTCCTATATAAAAAAAGTAGAGTTAATACAGTTTTGTGAAAGAAATCCTTGTCGAATCATGTTCTTAGACTGCCTAAGAATATGATTCGACAAGGATTTATTTAACAAAACTGTATTAACTCTACTTTTTTTACATAGGAATTTTTGCTAGTGTTCGGACACTTTTGTTACCGACTGTACATGGGTCATTGCCAACACACGGGGTAGAAACCATGTCCTTAGCCCTCAAAAATATAAAATATTTTCAATCAGAAAAAAATTTACTGCTAGGCTATTTCTTATGATTTTCTCTAGTTCAATATTATTATACAAGTTTTTAATGTTATTTGTTTTTCTTAAACTCTATCGATAAAACCTGGAATATCCACTCCGTGGACTGTCCCTAAGGGAAGTCTGCAGAATATAGCATTATTTTCAAGCTTAGAATTAATGTTTTTTAATTACATTTTGATTTAAGCAGGACATAATTATCCTTAAAAATATATTTATTAAATTTTAAAGTTATAAAATGAATCTTGTTTTTTTAATTAATTTATAACAAATGTCCCTAATGAAATGCATCCACTCCGTGGACAACTATTTAATTTCCCATAAAGTTCAGTAGATGGCACTGCCTGTCACCAATGTGTAACTGAGAAGAAAGAGGAGGAAGTCATCTTTGTTTTCACCTACATATGCTGAACTCAATGCTTTATTTTGTTTTGTTAAAATAGATTTCATCTGTGATACCGCTGTTTGGCTATCTCATCAGTCCACTCCGTGGTCAGAAGTATACAGGTAATTATAAGGATTATTTATTATCTAATTATTATTACAATTAATGATTATAAGACTTAATTCGACCCTAAAGTTAAATTGTTCCTGAGATTGTTGCATTGTTCCTTAAAATTCAAAAATCAGACATTCTGTCTACTCCGTGAAAATCATTTGATCACGGAATGGACACTTCTTTCCACGGAGTGGATACTTTCAAAATTAATCTTAAAAATAGATACACTTGAAAAATAATTTAAATATATTTGATAAATAAATTTTATCTCTTTTTTTTGTTAGCCTACTGATTGCTTAAGGTGCAATGGAAATATATTTTTTCCCCTAACTTTTATATTTTTATTCGTGATTTTCTAAAAATGTCATTTCAACTTTTTTAAAACAGTATTTGCTATTTTTTACTGAGCTGTTAAGCATTTCTCTTCATGGTTTAAATGTAACAACAGAATTCATATTAATATAAATTTAAGAACAGTTTTATGAGTGTTGTTTACAGAATAATGCAAAAGGATGATGGATACTATATGTCTTTTTTTTTTTTTTTAATTTTAAAGGTAAAATGTAGAAAAAGTGACATAACACTATAGAAAAATAATTGCAAAAATATAATTAAATTTAGTTTCAGAAGAAAAATAAAATAAAAATATTTTTGTTTTACAGCAAAACTAAAATTGTTTTGTATTTTTATTAATTGAATAATTTTTTTTTATAAAAACAATACTTAAAATATATATTTATTTTCTTTGCAGAAATTTATTATGCCGTTCAAGAAAAATGGAAATTCACATGTAACCCAATGCAGGACAAACAAATGTGCACAAACCTTAGCTCAAACTCAGTCAAAAAGAAAATTAGGTGGAGTTGAAAATCAAAAAGATAAGAAAAATAACAAGAAAAAGAAACTTCCCAGCCAAACTACAGAAAAACGTAAAGAACAAAAAAGAAAAAGTATGCAGAGAGCAAGAGAAAGACTAATGCTCCTATTACACACAACAAGTTTTCACACAACTTTTGAGACAATTGTAAATTTGGCTCAAATCACGCCAATGCCCAGTGTAATAGGAATTGGGAATATGAACAATTTTTTCTGGCAAGTCAGACTGTAATAAACCAGTGAGAAGAAAGCTCCTTATGGACCGAGAAAAGACAGCGCCGGCGGGAATTTAGTCACCGTTGTCCTCTTCGCTCTCCCATGTCATCCCCGTTAAAACAGAGATAAATAGGTGTGCCTTGACATGTACTGTACACCGTGTAAACCAGTTTTTCGAACAATTTTTCATTAAACTATTGTAACCTTCTTTCGGTTTACAGCTTTCGAAAATTGGAGCAAAAATTGGATGAAATGAAAGTCGCGTGAAACATCTTTGTGTATAATAGGAGCATAAGAAATGATCCCGCAAGACATGAAGAAGGAAAAGATAAAGAAAGATAAATCTATCACGGAAGGAAGAACACTGTAGTTAAAATGTCTGAACAAATGAAAAGAAGTGTTAGGAAAAAATGGAAGAACCAAAAAAGAAATCAAAGGGAGAGATTGAAGAAACAGAATAATCTTTGAAGAACATCTCAGAGATGACCCATCTCTGAAAACAAAACCATCTGTATCCAGTGGCGGCTCGTGGCAGGAGCTGCAGAGCTGCAGCCCCCCCAGAAATATTCGAAAAAAATATTTTATCAACTTTAAAAATATTTTGAAAATAAATATTATTATATTGTATAGTATTATGCATATAGAAAAGCAGATTACTTCGTTATCATGAAAAATTATTAAAAAGCTGAGAAAAGTTAACCATTTTTAAACGTAATAGCAACCTCGAAAATTCGTAAAGGGACTGCTCATTCATGCAGCTCCCAAAAAAAGGGATTTCTTTAGGGAAAGAACAGTTACAACCGCCCCTACTCGTTTTCCCTACCAGTTTCGACCATATGGTTGGAGCTGCATCCGCTGCAGCACCGATCTGATTAGGGATTTCGGTAATGCTGGAAAAGAACAATTTCCCTTTGTAATCTACGTTTTTTCTTCACAGTTTTTAATGCGGTAATCGCTGTGTTTGAAGATTATTTATGTATGAGAGGTAAAAAAATTTAGCATGAAGGTTATTCACGATTATATGAGAAAATAGAAGTCATTTTTATTTATTTTTCAAACAGATTTTTATTTTATATTACATGGAAATTTCGCACGGTTTTTTGGTTTCTTGCTTTGCCAATGGCAGAAACGTTGAATAGACAGAATCTCAATTTTTATGTAAATTTTGCCAATCATAAGTGTTTAATCGCTTTGTTGATAAGGTTATAATAATAATAATAATTATTATTTTTTTTTTTTCACTTGTATTTTAGTCACTAATGTCTTTCTATTTTGATGAGAAATATTAGCAGTCGAACCTTTCTTAAAAACACGAGATTACTAAATTTTTAATTTCTGTCATTTTCGTACAACGAAGTTGGAAAGCATTTAGAACTTTGTTTCATTTGTCTTTCTATTTGAGTGAGAACTTTCAGAAATATGCTCGGAAATTTAAGCATTTTAATATCCGTTCTTTAGATTGACCACACTATTTTTCCTATTAAAAATGGGGTACAAGTTCCTTTAGTTTAGAGGAATGCACAAAAATTTCTTACACATTACACTTTATAAGAAAATTAATTTAAATACATTTTAGCAGTGTTATTCTGTTGCTGAATCTGGGAAATTTATATAAATTATTCTAATGCATAACAAACTTATCCATTTAGAAAATGTTGTATTTTTCATTTATACTTCTTTTACGAGGACACACAAAACATCCAGAATGCGCTGCTGGCTTGGATAATATTTCAAACCAAATTAAACTGATATATACTATTCAAGTCTTTTTAAATATATCTAAAGAAAGTAGTGTTTTAACATTTGTAGTTTTTTTTTTTTTTAATGCACGGCAATACAGAAGATATCGGATACGTTACTGACTATGTGCAGCAAATTCTGGAAATTCATTTTTAATTATACTAAGTTTTCATATCTAAATGAAATTTTAGTTTACTGTTTCATGTGTAAAATTTAGTTTACTGTACCATACTTGCCAACCAATTTTAATAAAAAAAGGGAAGATTTTTGTTGAAAAACCAGAAGATTTCATAAAAAAAGGGAAGATTTTTTTTCTTTCACGTATTAAACAATACAGTTTTACAATTTTAATATTCTGAAGCAACCTATAAAAATGTTTTACTATAGATTGATTATACTCAGGGGTGGCGTCAGCTAGGGGGCCAGGGTGCATAAAATTTTCCTACCTGAAAAAATTATTCTTCCTTTTTTTTACCCATGTTTACACTTTTAGAAAAATATGACAAACAAATATTTAATTTAATTGAGGAAAAATACATAGATTCATTAAATTCAGCAATAAAGGTCTAAAAATAATTACATATATCAGAAATATTGAGCACTTCCATTGCTTTATTGTTTCTAGAATTGATCACAATCCGGGGAAGGTGTGTGTGAAGGGGGGGGATACAAAAATAATTACATAATAAGAAATATTAAACTCTTTCAACTCTACTTCGAATCTAATGAAAGAAGTTTAAAATTAATATATATTATCATTTATGTTGCAGATAGATAAAGATTAGAAAACAAAAGACTTCTGCAGAACATTTGATTGCTGATCACTAGTTGGAGATAAATAAAGGAGGGGGGGGGCAAAAAATAATTACATCAGCAAGAAATATTTAACAATTTTATTTCTTTACATGTTTTAGAATCTCATAAAGCAAGTTTGAAATGAATATTGACATTCATGTTATGGATGGAGAAAGATTGAGAATCGGCAGTTTTCGTTGAATATTTGGGGTTTCTTTTTAAAACGAACGATATCCGCGACTTTTTTAAAAACGGAAGATTTCATCATCTGTCCGGAAGACCGGAAGATACGCTAAAAAACCGGAAGTCTTCCGGGAAAACCGGAAAAGTTGGCAAGTATGCTGTACCATGTGTGTAAAGTTCGCATTAAAAAAAAATAATAATAATGAAATGTTCGTAATGTTAGACAAGCATTTAATAATCTAGGTGATGGGCAAGATTTTATGTCAATGTTCTCTCTTTTAATTAATATTTCAAAGGATGTTCTAAATAAATTAATGAAACGCATCATTATAATTGCACTTTTAAGATACGAGCATTACATTACTATAATGATTTGAGGTCTCCTGAGCTCATTTTTGCTATTTTTACAGTGTTATATGTATGGTGTGAGTAAGTGTATATATGTGAGTGACTATCATAACATCTAAATGCTTGGATCGATTGACCTGAAAGCTGGTAGGTATGTGAAAGGTCACCATCAATCGAGCTGTATAGAATTTGATGGATGAGAGACTTATAGTTCTGTTACAAGGACACGAAGAAAAATTCCTTATCATTTTGATTACTGGACTTAAATTTATGAAGTGCGATTGCGCCTAAATATTTTATCCAATTGAGCTAAAAATTGGTAGGTAGGTTATAGGTAATCGTCACGCAATTTGTATAGTTTTGATGAGTACAGGACTTATAATTTTTTTACAGCGACACAAAAAGAAATTCTTTATCATTATGGACTATAGATTCGAATTATTTGCAGTTATTATCGCAAGAACTGTACCTATCTACATAAGTATGTAATCAAACTATTTGTTATTATTTTTATATAAATCATTGTGTGTATCTTTTTAATGAGCAAAAGTTGATTTACAATCATGTTAGTATACTTCGTACCATCTTGGAGAAAATAATAGCATGCAGATGAAAAATATTTTGTTGGGGGAAAATTGATTATCAATAATAAATAAAGCTAACAAAATAAAATCTCCAGATTTTTTTTTTTTTTTTTTTTTGTAATGAATGTCCAATAATATAAAATTTTAAATCTATGCTGTATCCTGTATTGCTCTGTTTCTTGCTCAGTCTGCGCATATAAAACCCGAAGCCCCCGATTAAAACAGATTATTTAGAAAACCATTTTCGCTTTTTTTTCAAATCTTACATAGACATGCAGCTACGCAGCCCCCCTGTAAAGGAATCTCACGAGCCGCTACTGTCTGTATCATCATCTAGCAGATTAGAAAGTGGAAGAAAAAGGTCGAAAAAGAACAGTAAAAGGCTTCGTGAAGAAAACAAAAAATTGGTTAGGAAGCTTGAAAAATACAAAAAGCATGTGCAAAGATCTAAGGATGTGAAAGTCAAAAAATAATACTACTGATTCTGAAATACCCAAGAGAAAAGTGAAAAAAATTATCACAGAAGCAAATTCAAAAGAAATTGAGAAATGTATTATTTTTGGCGAGGTTATAAGAGTGCCAATAAAAGAAAGTTTTAAAGGCGTAAAATCAAAGAAGAAACTTAAAGAAATCTTCCAAGTTTTAACAGGAAAAATAGCAAGGAAATACAAGTGTCTTCAACATATTAGATCAATCACATAAAAAAAAAAAAAAAAAAAAAGAAAGAATATGCGGAAGCAATAATTATTTTCCTGTTATTTTCATTTTTCAAAAGTAAACATATTTGTTGATTATTTTCTAAAACACAAGTAAAACAATATGGATGAAAAAATATAGCTGCAACATAACTTTCAGGTTTGGATATTTATAAGAGTCCACTCCGTGATCAGTGATGTCCGCTCTGTTGAAACATTAATTTTGAAATTAATTAATTACCAACTAAAAAATAGCTAACGAGATAGCTCATCAAGTAAATTAGATTCACAGTTGTCAAGAAGGAATTAAGGAATTAAAAAAAATTTTTTTGGTAAAATTTTTATTTTTTCAAATTAGTCTTCGTTTTCTACCCTTTAGATTGGCAATCACCCACATACATTACTTTTTTTCTTTTTTTTTTCTTGTTTATTGTAACTAGTCATTAATTCTTGTTTTGTAACACAAATTTATCGTTTTAAAAATTTAGCTCTTTCTTACAGTCATGCTTTCATCAGATAGGCTTTTTAAAAAATTAGTTTGTTATTGTATACCTCATTGATAGCGACCTCATAATTTTGTTTTTGATAAATTCAATATACTGTCAATAATTTCATTATCAATAAATTGATTCTAGCAGTTTGAGTCTTTCATGTTTCATGTTATTATTATTATTTGTAATCACAAAATGCAAGTACAGAATCTGCATTCAAGATCTTTTTTAAAAATTCTGATTTGCAGATTTGTAACTTATTCATGTGAATTTCACTGTTTATATCAGACAAGCTGTGCAGATTTTAGACTTTGGTGGATTTTTGGCTCTCTACTGTATTTACACGTTTTGAGGTCTCTTGAATCCGAAAATCAGATTTTTAGTAGTTGGTCTCAGTGCCTGTTTATGAGTCTGTTATCAGCATAACTCAAAAACAAATATTAGAAGAAAAGCCCAAATTTGGTATTCTAAATCTGTATCATATAGGGATGCTTCACTAAACTTTTTGTTGATATCAAATGAATGGTTTGTGTACAGGGTCATCCAAGAAAATTTAAATATATTATATCCATGAACAAAATTTTTGGTAGGTACAGTTTAACACCTTTAGACTGCACTAAACAAACCGAAATGAACATATATTTTTATATGCATAAAAGCATGTTTAGTGTACAGCATGGTATGAAAATTATTCACCATTTGTTTACAGGGTCACTCAAAAGAATTTGGGTATATTAGGAGCACGGGTGAGGCGTGGTTCAGAAAATTATGGAAGCGCTTCCAAAAGCAAAGGAAGAATCAATTCAGTCTTTCGATAAGGCAGCGTTACTTGATTACTTTTTTTAAATCTTAAATAGGGGAAGTGCTGCTTCCATCGCTTCCATGGACGCTTCGCCACTGATTAGGAATATACTTGGACATTGCTGGAAGTGCATTTCAAGTTGTGTCATGTATTTTCATACTACATTAAATTTAAGTATGATATGTATATAATTTATAGACAATATACTGTGCTACCCAAAATTACGTGAATAGATTTTTTTCTGACATTAAACTAAAACGCTATCAAAATAATATTAATACCACAGTTTACAGAAAACCGACAGCAAATGAAGAAATAATTAACAACCATAGTAAAACTCCCTACACATATAAAATTAATGCAATACAAGCCTACATCAACCGCGCAATCTTAATTTGTAGCGACCCTGCCGATTTAAGAAAAGAAATAAGTTACATTAAAAATACGGCTCTTAAATCAGGCTATAATAAAAACCTTGTTAAATTATAGAAAAAAAGAATCAGTAAACTCAACAATATCCCAAATTATCAAAAAACCTCTCCAAGTTTCACTTATTCTATACCATATGATCAGGGAATTTCAATTAAAGTTAAAAATATAGCCAAGAAACATAATATAAATATACCTATAAAACCAAATCCTAACATCTATCAATTAATTCAAAATGATAAAGACACAACCCCCCCCCCTCTCTTGAAACAGCCGGAATATACCAGATCCCTTTTAAATATACGAATGAAAAAAGAGGCCATTCCATTGGAGTAACCAAAAGGAAAATAGCAACAACCAAAATGACATCAAATATGGGAAAATAACTACAGCCCTCACTAAGGTCAATAAAGAAAACAACATAGAAATTAATTTTAGCAAAACAAGGAAAAAATAGCAAATTATAATAACCCCGATTACATGTTTTACCGAGAAACCATTGAAATAGTTAAAGACCAACTGGCATGTAACGGGCACGAGTCGCACACCGATTTAGATCGAGCGTGGCACCACATCATGGAGGATCAGCCCAAAGAAAGGAAGGAAGATGGAAATCAGTTTCAACAGCCAAAGCAGACCATGTAACTACTGAAGAAGGGGCAGATTTCGCCCTGAAAAGTCTTTAGTGTTTTAACAGAGCATTATTAAAGGTAATTTTTATGAGTAATTAGATTTTTTCTATTGAATGTAATTGATGCAGTGCTTAACTAAAATTTACCAAATTCAGGAAAACTGCACAGGAATACTTTCTCATGCACACATGGTAGACAAGGTCCAATTTTAAATGCTTATTTATTTATTTTTTTTTTTTTTTTTGCTATAATTACATGTTTCTTGGTTCCCTGAACATAAAAATCCATATTTTTAGCATTTGATATGCATGCATGTCTTTTATCAACATAACTTAAAATAATAATAATAATTGCAGGAAATTTAAATTAGGTATTTTGAAGATGAAATGAAGGTGTCAGGTGAAAAGTTTGCCCAAGAATGTAAGTTTCAAACAGAGGTGTGTGTGAAAGTTATCTGAATAATTTGGAATAAACTTGTAAATTTAACCACAGACTTAAAAATTTTATGATCATAGATACTACATTCAAACAGGGGATTGAGGGAGATGATAAATCCCCTCACAAAAAAATATATGTCAAACAAAACTGTTTTTAAAGTATATTTATATACAGTACTTCTTATTTTACTAATTAATCTGTAATTTGTCTTTGTAGTATCCAAATGCTGGGTGAGAGAAAGTTGTGTAAGTAATACACTAGATTATTTTTCCATTCAGTTTTGGTTGTGAAGAACATAATTTTATTGCTATGAATGGTTAGTAGCAAACTGTAATTAATCAGGTTATTTTTCTCACAGATAAATGTATTTATAATCAATCTTCAAGTATAAAATAAAATTTACATAGCTTTTATTATACTGATAAAATAAATTTGAAATTTATAAGCACAAAATTGTAATCATAAATATCACAACTATAAGTCTTCCCTTCTCTCTTTGCAAATGAACTTAAAAGTGTTATTATAGGAAAACTTTCTGATGGCACAGCTAAATGAATTATTTTAATCTTTTAATACTAAAAAAAAAAAAAAAAAAAAAAAAGTCAAAATGAATAACTGTTTACCATTGAAGAAATCAGCATGAACTGATTTTTCATTGGCTGCTAAATCCATCAACAGACCAGATGATCCACCAGCCTAAAAAACAAAATAATAAAATTATACAAAATATAAAGTACAAATTATGAATTATGAGTCTTAAAAAATATTCAATTGAAGTATTGAAGACCATTACACATGCTGATTCATTAAAGTAACAGTTAGGAGTAGACTTAAGTTAGACTGCATCAGAACCATTTTGATTTGATGACAGGGTGTCCCCAGAAGATTAAAGCACAATTTAATTCTTTTAGTTATTAGAGAGAAGTGGGCAATATAAATTTCTAAAGTGTTCAAAATAAGGTAGAAAATAAAGCCATATTTTCATACAAAATACTTCTTGTTATTTTTCAAAAAATTACACTTTATTTTTTAATTTTTATACAATTACTCTAAAAAAATTGCCCAATTTGGAAGTTTTATTTTTTAATGCAACAATACTATTTAAAAAAATAAATAAATAAAATAAAATAAAGTTTTTTTTTTTTTTTTTGAGACATATTTAATTGAAAATTAAATGCTGAACATAAGGAACATCCACCAAAATAGAAATTTAAATTTGTCACATTTAATAAAAATGTAACAAGTCCTTCCCAGGGTTCCCAGCATGAAAGACACTCAAAAATAGTTGCTTTAGTTGCCTTTAATGTATGAAATAGTGGCCAAAATTGTAGCCACTGAGTCTGAAATAGTAGCCACTCTGATCCAAAAATAGTAGTTTTTGATTAAAAAACTTCAATATAAATATAATATTTAAGCAGGTTTTGGTGATAATGTGGTCAGAAGATATAAAATTGACCTAAGAAATTAGATAACTTTTTTGTAAAAGACTAGGGGCTCTTTTGTAAAAGACTACCTGCTCGCTTCGCTCACCAACCCCCGAGGAAGGCTTTGCCTCCCCCCAACTCGCTTTGCTCATTAATCCCTGCGGGATTCTACCCGAGTATTCGCAACTTTGCCTTTCATTGAATTGGAATATTAATAATACATAACACAAGAGAGTTGAACAATATATTATAGAAATCCACCATATTTGGTATCGCATTGAAATACACAATATTTAATATTGTATCGTTTATAATATGTCAAAAATCTGTTATAATGTTCGACAATTTAATAACAATTTGCCATTATTTTGAGAGAGAACATAAAATAAACAACCATAGCACTAATTATTTAGAACAGAGAGAAATTCTTGACATCTAAATCATTTAGCTTTACAACTTTAGTATATGATCGATTTGTTAAATTTTTGTCACTGTTTGACGATGAATTTTTTGGGTGTTATTGCTTGATTAAAGAAATTATGAACTTATTTCTTCTAATGCCTATATATTTTTACTATTGATTTTTTTTAGTTAATTTAGGACAATATGTAATACTCTGCATTTATTTCCAGCGTACAGCAAGGTTTAAAATAGTGCTTCCAACACTAAAGATGCAACTTTTTAAAGTGCACTTTTTCTAGAATATGATTTAGTCAGGTTGAAGATAAATATCTTATGCGATTATTGCAATTATTTTTAAAATTTCATTAGTAGTAGTAGTACGACAGGACAATTTCTTTCAGATAGCGATTTTGCTTTCTCTCCACTTATTGTATTACACCATGAATTTGCCAAAATGCCTGTCAATATCTAATTTTACCATTTAATTTCTTAAACTGTATTAAATACTAAGGAACAACTTTAGTATATCCCCACAATGATATTTGGCGATTTTTTGTTGCCGATTATGGCTAAATCATAAATGATACAATCATAATCTAAATCATAAATTATAAAACATAAAATCATAAATCCAAAATAAACAACATATAGGCTGCTATATTATATTGCAAACAGTCTAGAACGATAACGTTATCGTTCAAAGTGATGCCAAAGAAAAATCGCCAAATTCAGCTGTAGGGATATACTAAAGTTATATCAATACTAAGTTAAATCGGAAAAAAAAAAAAAAAAAAAAAAAAACACATTTTTCAAAATCTACTGATAAGTGAAAAATTCATCCTTGATTGTATTGTAAAAACGAATTGCCGGTTTGAAGTATTCGAGATAGACCATCACCAATCATAAATTGGATGGCTTTTGAATATTTGTTGACAATATTTTCAGAATAAGTGTTGATGATGGCTCCTGAATACTTGTTGGCGATATCTGCTGAATAATTATTATTGTTGGAGATATCTACTGGATATATATTGATCACGACATCTTAATAGTTGTTGGCGATATCTCCTGAACTTGTGTTGATTTTGGTCTGAATATTTGTTGGCTACATCTTCTGGATATGTACTGAACTGATTACACCTTGATTTCTTTTTACATATATATTATGTAATATACATTTTGAAAATAAAAAATGAGCGTGGAGAAGGAAATTTAATGATACTGGATAATTTAATTTAATTTAATTTATAAAGACATCAATGGTACAGGAAAAACTACTTCAGCCATTTTCTTTCTAATAATGAACAGAACGAAAAACGGATATTTTACCTGGAGATATTTTGTACATTTAGACCAAATAAAAAATTTTCTTCTTTTTTTCCCTCGTGAATTAAGTTGAAAAATATTTAAAATAAAATTGAAAAAAGTCGTTCTAAAACAATGGTACAGTTTAACCTCTTGGCGAAATTTTAAATTTGGCACGGAAGTAGCTTAGACGTTTCTCGCGAAAATCTTGACATGTATAATTGCTATAGATAATTTAAGTCATCGTCAAAATAAATGAAAAATTTAAAATCAGCCAATGAGTTCTTGTATTAGCTGTAACTACAATATTTTAGCAATGCAGTTACTACATTTCTTTATATGGGGGGGGGGGATATCTTGTTGTATTAAATTCTGTTTTCTGCAAAGTTTTATATCAATGCTTAAAAAACAAAAATAGGTTGCGTATTTTATTATTATTATTATTGCACCATTTTATAATTTATCTCTATAGGAAGGCATGGCTAGAGTTAAAATGGCTATTGTGGTTGCGTAAATGAATTCCTTGGCGAAAAACGTACGAGCTTCATTTATAAATTTTAAAAATCGCTAAATTGGTCATAGTAAAGATCTATCCTATTGAATACGTTTTGAGTTAAAAAACTAAATCTTTATATAAACTAATATAAATTTTTATCTCATAAATTCCATTTTAAAAATGTCTGCACTTAATCTATAACTCTATAGCAACAATTGTTTAACATAATCATGGTATTCATTACTAAATCTTTTTCGCCTAACGTTAAAATAAAGGAACAACTTCAGTATATCCCCACAACGATATTTGGCGATTTTTTGTTGGCGATTATGGTTAAATCATAAATCTAAAAATCATAAATCATAAAATTATAATCTAAATCATAAAATTATAATCTAAATCATAAAATCATAAATGATAAAATCATAATCTAAATCATAAAACATAAAATCATAAATCGAAAATAAACAACATATAGGCTGCCATATTATATCGCAAACAGTCCAGAACGACATCGTTATCGTTCAAAACGGCGCCAAAGAAAAATCGCCAAATTCAGCTGTGGTAATATACTGAAGTTATACCATAATCCATAATATAAACTAAAATAAAAATATGAACTAATTTTCGTTTCATCTTTATTAAATTTTTACATAATATTTTAAAAATATAGGTTATTTTCAAATGTTTTGCTATTCTAAATATTTTTTTCTTCTCTCGAGCATCTCGAAGATGCCAATTATTCAATTTTTCGTATTTACACCATTGATCACATTTTAATTTTCCTGAGGAAAGTGACATCAGAGACACAGAAAAAAACATCATAAGAGAAACTTTTCCCTCTGGTGGCAAATAGAGTAGAAACTTAGAAACTTAATAGAATAGAAACTTAGTTAATTAAAATGATAGAAATTTCTAAGCAGCTGAAATGCCTTCCTTAAAGCAGTCAGAATACACTGATATATCTCATGATTCGGAGAACCCTGCCCTCCGCGAGAAGTTGCTGTCGCAGACAAAAAAAATTGACGCCAGCGACAGTTACTTTTTTTTAATATATAGAGAAAACTGATACATGTGTAAAGGCATATAAAATAGAGTTTTGTAGCGAGATAAAAAAAATAAAATAAAATAAATCTGTAGAGGTTTTTTTTTTTTGAGACATTTTCCAAGATCTAAAACTGACCTACTTAATCAAGATGATTGTTAATTTTCCTGTAATAACCATGGAAAATAAAAAGATATTTAAAAAAGGATTTATATAACAATTTTCAAGAAAAACATCAGAGCCATTTTTGAGATACTTTCACCAAAACATGGCAAATTCAACTGTTGACTGGAAAACAACAATTACATATGAAAGGATATCTAAAAGGGAGTTAATATGGCGAGTTTGTAAAATATTCACACAGCTGCTTTGCAAGAACCTCAAATTGACCTACGGCTACTTATACAGAAAGTCTATCAGTTTTTCTGAACTAACCAACTAATACATATGAAAGGACATCTAAGAGGGTTTTATATACAGTCTACAGTCCCACTTTCACTTTCTAATGTCACACTTCCGGTCTTCCAATTTTCAACAAAAGTTGGGAAAATCATATGTACACCAGAACTGCCTCAAGTCTGAAGTTTGCTCGTTCTACATAGTTTTGGATATATAGTAGTCAGAATGTCTCTCTCACTCCCATCTCCCCTCCCTACACACACACCATTTGGCGAAAACCACTTTTTTGGGCACAGGAGACCTCAAAAAATGTAAATCAGATTAAAACTTGAATTCTTTGACCCAATATAATAAATATTCCCATTACCTATGGTAGTCGGATAATGGAAGTAAAAATGCAGTGAAGGCACAGAAAAAATAGCAGAAAACAATTTTTTGTTTAAAATAGCCTCCATTTTCCTGAAAATAGTGCTGACTAACCTGAAAATAGTAGCTTTTAAGCCACTTTTACACAAAAATAGTTACCATAGTAGCCTGGGGGTGATTTTAGTAGCAAACAGTTGCTTTTTAGTCACCACTGGGAACGCCTTCCAGTTCATTCGGAAGGGTAGGTTGATTTCATTTTTTCATCAAGTATCTGTCATTTTAAAACAAAATGACGGCTACATTTTATTAATGGACTTGGTGGAAATATTGATATGACTATGTACATATGTAGTTTTAAGTAAATTGGTTCATAAATACCTTTTCTATGTGAATTTAAAATATTCAAACACTCAGTACTTAGAAACAAAATGGCAGAATAAGTTGGCAAACAAACATATCAAATAATTTTCTGAGATAAGTCTATTCTAAAAATTTAGTTCGAATTAATTCAGTATTTGAAAAATTATCATGTTGACAAATTAAATGGTCGCCACTTGGAAACAAAATCGTGAAGCAAGTTGCTCAGTCAATTAATCCAAGATATTTGTAAAATAAGTCCATTGTCCAACTTTGGTTCGAGTAAAATCAGTATTTCCAAAGTTATCGTTATAACAAATTCTCAAGTGACGGTGGTGTTCAAGTCCCCCCAACTTTGGTTCAAATTGATTAAGTATTTCAAAAGTTATCATGATAAATTTTCAAGTGGTCCCCCCACTTTGAAACTATGTGGTGGAGGAAGTTGTCCAGTAAATTTAATATTTGAAGTGTAAGTTCACTGTCCAACTGTGGTTTGAATTAGTTCAGCATTTCAAAAAGGTTATTGTTATGACAAATTTTCAAGTGGCGGTCTGATTTTAAGTGGTTGCAACTTGTGAGCAAAATTATGGAGTAACTTGTCCAGCGATCCAAGATATTTTTATAATAAGTTAACTGTCCAACTTTGGTTCAAATTAGTTCAGTAATTAAAAAATTATTGTGAAAAGAAATCTGAAAGTGATAGCCTGATTTTAAATGGCTGCAACTTGGAAACTAAAAGGAAGAAAAATACCTAGCAAAATCATCCAAGATATTTGTATGATAAATTCACTGCCCAACTTTGGTTAGAATTAATAATTCAATATTTCAAAAGTTATTGTGATAAGAAATTTTCAAGTGGCACCGTGATTTCAAGTTGCACCCACTTGGAAATAAAAGTGCTGTGTCAGATGCTCAGCAAACTTATCTAAGATATTTGAATAAGTCCATTGTGCAAATTTGATTCAAATTGATTCAGTATTACAAAAGTTATCATAATGACAAATTTTCACGTGGCCGCCACTTGGAAATAAAATGGCGGCAACTTGCCCAACGAAAATCCAAGATATTTGTATGATCCAACTTTGGTTTGAATCAGTTTAGTATTTTAAAAGTTATCATGATGGCACAACTTTCAAGAGGCAGCCTAATTTCAAGTGGTTACAACTTGGAAATAAAATGTCAAAACAAGTTGCTCATCCAAGATATTTCTATGATAAATTCACTGTCCAACTTTGGTTCGAATTGATTTATTATTTCAAAAGTTATTGTGATGATAAATTTTCAAATGATAGTCAGATTTCAAGTGTTTAAGATATCTGCCAATTTGGCAGATAAAGTTCATTTATAAACTTGGTTGAGACTCATATATGGTCTACGCATACATCAAAATTCAAGCAAATCCGGTTTTAAATACACTTTTTATAACGTTGATATAAAATTTTCAAGTGGCCGCCACTTGAAAATTGGACAAAAAATTTGAATACCTTTTTATTATTTGCATATTGCAAGAAATTCAGATGAAAGATTTAACTACAATGATAAATTGTTATTCCCATATATAAAATTACATTTACTAAATTTAGTAATACGTATATTATATTGTTAAAATCAAACGGGGAAATTATATTTTATACATATATTTGAAACCTTTGAAGAAATTCGAAAAAATTTAGAACAATTCCTAGCTAAATGTAGATCAGAAATTCAAAGCCAATAACTATACTTTCAATTTCTGAACTTAAAATTCAAATTTCTGTGTTAAAAAAAATATTTCATTAGTAACATCATTAATATCCCAATATTCCAAATATTCTATCCTCTCACTCATCCAGAAAATTCTGAAGTCTATTCTTGCAAGTGTGAGTGACTAAAAAAATCCTAAAAAAATAAAATTAATATGACTGTAAATGTAATTTTAAATGAAACCTTAAAAAAATGCAAATAATTTCAAATTTTTTGTATGAACCCCCAAAATTTTCTCGCAGACCACTAATGGTCCACATACCACTGGTTGGCGACCGCTGATCTAGAAACAGGGCCCGAAATTTCAACTCAGATAACACTCGCTGAAAAGAAAAGTTACTCGCCACAAAATCTGATTAACTTACTCTATTTTTAACATATAAGGTGACCAGAATTTTTTATTGGAAAATGAAGAGAAATTACGCAATGTCTTTTATTTTATAAGAAAATAAATGTGAAAACAATGTTGAAAAAGTGGTCATTTTTTAGAGGACACAAAACTAAATGAAAATGAATATAAAAACCGATTCAAAAGCTACGTTACACAAGCAGTGGAAATATTTTTTATCTCAAATGATGAATTTTGATCAGTACACGTTAATTTAAATTAATAATATACGAATACGAGAGGACAAATCCCTAATTTTTATGGGCGTCACTGGACAACATAGATTTTTTTTTATTATTATTATTTTTTGCTATAGACAAAAACTTTTTTTGTGGGTTACTTTCATGCAGTCATAAAAAAAATTGGTAGACATTTTTTTTTTTTATTAAAATCATAATCATAAAAAATAAAATAAAATAAATATTCGGCAGATGAATGATTTGTTTTAACAAACAGTCATTCTTTATCAACATTTTATAAAAGTTCTCACAAGTATAACCTAAATTAGACTTAGTAGTTAATAAGTTTTTAAAGTAGGTATTAAAGAGGATTTCTTTCACATGCCTACATTTTGTTCATTGAAGAAAACAGTGGCTTTGTGGGAATGTTTTTGCCAGGAAGACATAAAATGAATTCAACTAACTTTTGCATATTTTTGTGAGGTGATGGTAGTGTTATCATTAAGGTCTATACTAGGGCTCTAGGTCTGTGTAAAAGAGTCCTCCATGGGGTCTTTCTAAGATATCCTAGCCCATATTTACGCTAGCTTCGGAGAAAATCTCGGTACACTCCTAACGGCTAAACCAACGAGCGCGACCAGGTATCAAACTCAGCGCCTCACGTAGACCAGCTTCGAAGACAGAACCTCTCGGTCACTGGTGGCCCTATTTTTTATAAAGAATATTATTCATGCAAAAGTGAGAGCACACTTCAACCCACTGCGTATCGACGAGAGCACCACCTTCTTAATGATTTCATGACAATTTCAATAGGGATTCCGTGTTCTGGATCAAAGAACCGTACAAATATAGGAAACTTTTATTTCTTTGTGATTCGAAAAATCTGAATAGATATAAACCATAATATGCTGTGGCAAGTTTATTAGAAAGTTTTTCTTTTGCGAACATAACGCAGAAAAAAGTTAATGTTCACCGTTCGATACACCCAACAGCCGATTGAGCTTCCCAGTTTTGCGAAATTTTTTAAATTAAGGACTAAATCCTTTTCATTTGAAAAAGAGGACAGACGACGAAAACCTAAAAAAGAGGACTTTTTAGTCCAGTAATGTTTTTTTCGTTCAAGAGTCTGTCTTCTTAAAAAGAGGATGTCTGGTCACCTTACCTAAGATTAGCATGATTTTAAGTTTTTTAATCAATATATTTTTTTGATAGCACCGTATACTGTAAGAATTCTATCTACATTTAGATTGAAATTTTACTCGCCACAGTAAAATTTCCACTCGCCAATGGCGAGCTGGCAAGTGGAAATTTCACGCCCTGTCTAGAAACATAATGTAAATTATATTTGTATTCACATGGCACTTTTTTTCAGAGATGTAAAATTAATCCGCAAAGCTTTCAATAACCTGCAGCACTCGCTGCTGTGCTGCACTGTTTCTGCTACTGGGTTAAAATGTAATAAAATAAAGAATAGCAGACAATTAAATGCCACCAAAATCCAAAATAACCAATAAGAATTAATAACTAAATTAAATACCCTGAGAATTACATTAGTTCTGTAATGAAAACAGTTAATACAGTTAGCTTTATTAATTAAGCAAAACTGAATTTATTCACACAAAACTTACCATAACTTTATTCTACATTTATTGTATGCAAATCATATAGTATTACAAGATGTTGAAACAAGAGTGAACTATACTCTGTTTGCTGAGAACTGATAGCAAAAGTAAATAAAACAGCGTGTTTCTTGGCGATACTGTTGAATTATTGGCATTGGATTGAAGATAAACAGCGTCTCTCTGACAATCGAACAACTTCTTTTTTCATTTGTTTATTTTGTAGCGGTGTTTTTCTTTCCTCAGGTGTTTAATTAGAATTATGGAAAATGAAAGCATGGAATAAAGTCCTCGGAAGGAAAGATAATTGCAGTGAACCTAGAAAATAGTTTTTATCCAGCTATCACAAACTATACTCACTTACAACGCAAAGAAAGCTAACCATCGGTCAATATAAACAGAATCACCCATTCAGTGAGAAAATGTAAATGTGGCAAAATTTGGTGATAAAACAGCAACCCTTTATGTTTACTTTCGCTATCAGTTCTCTGCGAACAGACTATAAGATTAATTTTAAACTGAATCAATAAGAGAATATTATCAAAATGGCAAATTAAAACGACCAGTTGTTGTGGGGAAAAATTAACTGCTCAGAACTGTGGAAATTTCTCTTCGAGGAAAACCATTCCTACAATTGAGCAAATAAGAAAAGTATTTTTTTGAATGCTGGTCACCATTAAAGCAAAATAACCAGTGGGTTTCCCGATCATGCTTTCAAAACAATAAATAGAATGAAAAAAAAAAAAAAAGGAAATAGGTTTGAGATAAGAAAAGATAACCAAATAGTAAACTATAATTTTCACAGAATGAAGATCAGTCACATGTTCAAGAGCAAAATTGGTAAAAACACGAGATGAGTTGTTAGCAGCAAAACAGAGAGAAATGATTACCTCAAGCAGCCATGGAGACATGAAATTAATCTAATCATCCAGTAGAAAAAGACCACAATGACCTTGTGGCAAGGTGACAAAAAAAGATAAATAACATAACCACCATCTGGCAAGAAATAATAATACAGTCGAACCTTGTTAACAAGAACATGCTTAAAGCGAATTACTTTTAACATGAACTGTTTCCACAATCCCCATCAAAATGAAGATTAGTTACTGATAGCATGAACTACTGATAACATGAACAATTTTTTTGTCCTCCTAGAGATTCACGTTATTGATGTTTGACTATACTATATATTGTAAAGTATTGAATGAAAACACTGTGTTGAAATGTTTATGCAGACCATAAATTGATCCCTTTTTCTTTTTCGAGAAATTTATTTATTTCTCATTTACAAACACCATACACCATAGACACAAATATATAAAAAAGGAACGTAAATAAATTAAGTACACATCACTTTTAAATGGACGTCAAATTACAGTTCACCAAATAAAAAAATTTCCAAGTGTGCATCGAGCCCCACACTTATCAGAGTCACATCCCCTCTCTCCGACTAAAAAAAAAAAAAAAAACAGTCTCCTTAAAACGAGAGTTCCTTTTTCAGCGCAGGGCCAGTAGCACCCTCTTTCTGCTTGAAAGTCATTGCAACACTTAAAAGGGTAGGAATGATTAGAGTTCTATATTTATAAAGCTAATGATTAAATTTAAATTTTCAGTTTTAATCAAGGTAGTTAATTATATTTTTAAACTTTACTACAGCTAAGTGAGAGTTAACTTGTGGCATGGAATTATGTTTTAAGGTTAAAATGAGTGTTAATTTTAGAAAGATATTTAAGTGTTACTATCATTAACTAGTATGTTGTGGCCACCACGAGACTTTCTTCTATATTTTCCTATACAAATTCACTCAGTAACAATAATAATAATAAAAAAAATAATTAAAAAAAAAGTGGGACTTTGACAAAATTTTGGGTAAAATGTGAAAATTATTCCAAGTTTGTCAAAACACGGAAACCGTGGGACTTTGACAAAATTGGGAGAAAAATGCAAAAATTTGTTTAAGTTTGTCAGAACACGGAAACCGTGGGTTGGTTGGTTGGTTGAAGGATTAAGGCCGATTGACTCCTTATGTGTCCTAGGCCTATAGGGGGAATGCCCTCCGTGGGGGTCTTTCTAAGGGGTCCTAGCCCGTATTTACGCGAGTTTCGGAGGAAACCACGGAAAACTCCGAACGGCTAGGTCGATGAGCGCGACCTGGGATCGAACCCGGCACCTCCCATCTACCAGCTTTGAGCGCAGAACCGCTCGGCCGCTGGTGGGCGCGGAAACCGTGGGAGTTTGATAGAATTAAGGGGAGAGAAAAAAAAAAAAAAAAAAAAAAAGTGGGACTTTGACAAAATTTTGGGTAAAATGTGAAAAATTGTTAAAGTTTGTCAAGACACGGAAACCGTAGGACTTTGACAAAATTAGGGGAAAAAAGCAAAAATTAGTTTAAGTTTGTCAGAACACAGAAACCGTGGGAGTTTGATAAAATTAAGGGGAGAGAAAAAAAAAAAAAAAAATTTCTAAGTTTTTTTCCGTAAAAAGTAAAAAAAATCGATAACTTTGTTTTAAATTATCACAGATTTATAGTTCAACCATTCGTTTTAAAGGTACTGACGAGACCTTTCGAAAGATACCCATCTTGAAAATTTTTGCCCTATATCACCCTGTTAAAAATTTAGAAAAAGCGGGATGGCAACGCAACCTGTAAGACGATTTTTACCAAAAGTTGATAGGTACTAATTTATGTCAAGGTGCAACTACATACCAATTTGTATGAAATTCTGTGCAGTAGTTCCAAAGATACAGTTGCCACAAAATTGTGTCACGCACACACACACAGACAGTTTCTAAAAATGGTAAAATCGTGTTCTACAGCTCTCAAAACGTGTAAATCCATCAAAAACCCGAAATCGAAAATTTTTACAAATCCAATACTTTCTTCTATTGAAGATAGAAGAAAGTAACCAGAATTAAAACAGTTTTTTTTTTTTTTTAATTAAATTTTGCTTAAATTATATCTATTAATTTATTCTAATTAAAGTGATTCACAACCATTTTACTCATGCATAATTTACTTGTTTTAAAATTAATTTAATTAGTTAAATTATTTTTTAAGTATCAATTAATTTTAATTTTGTTTCTTAATGGCACAGTTGATAACACAAGAAAAAATGAAGGGAAAAATATTTAAATAATGTTTAAAGGTCGTAAATGCAACAATCCTTTTTCTATTATTATTATTTATTTTTTATAATTTAATTATCAACATCCCACCCAACCAACCAGATATATATAAATACACACACACACACAAATAGTGGGACTATGCTCGGAAATTGTTGGAAGGGCTTTTCAGACTGTGCTGTGAGTTATTAATATATAATATAGGACTATGTTTAGTGAAAACTGAAAACATTCTTTTCTATTGAATATGATTGGTGTGAAAGCATTTTATATTTTACTATGCCCAGGAAAGTTGTACAGAAATGAGAAGTAATTCCTTACACCCATACAGCAAATAAAGTATTTTTCAAGTTAAATTTTCAGCACTTTTTTTTTTTTTTTTTTGTATAATTTTAAAGTTATCTGAATACTAAAGTCAAGTTTTTAACAATTGATCTTAGTTTATAAATTTATGTCTGTTATTAGTGAAGCTTAAAAACAAATAGTTGCAGGCAATTCAAATGTTGTATTATGAAATTAACATGAGGTTGCTACTTGAAAAGTTTGATCAAGATTGGTAGATAAGTTTAAAGGAGGTGTGCCAGTGAAAGTTTTTTGAATAATTTGGAATAAATTTTAAAATTTAATAAAAGCCTTGAATTCTATATAAATGTAGGTACCATAGCCCGCCTCATGCAGAATTACGTGTCAAATAAAACTGTTTGTAAATCTAGTTTAAATTCTTTTTAATGTAGGCTTCACAGTACTTGTTATATGTTAATCTGGTTAATCTCTTTAATCTGGAATATATCTTTATAGTATCGAAATGTATGGTAGGAGAAAGTCATGTGAATGCCCCATGAGATTTTTTTTTTTTTTTTTACCTCATCTAAATCCATATATGGACCAGCTCCTTCAGGAAACATTTCATCAGCAACTACACTTCCAGGCTTCATTTTTTAATGACTGAAAAATGATAAAAGTAGAAATTATTTAACGGTATATAAATGCAATAGAACATATGTTATATTGAACTTTTATCAATGCTCATAATCTTTATATAGATAAGTACTCCTGTATATTGATTTTTTTTTCTTTTTTTAGAATTTTCTGACAAATTGTAATTTTAATCTCAATAAAAGCAATAGAAGGATGGTGATGATTTGAATGCTGCCAGGTTATCTGTAATATATAATAAATGGTTGAAGTTATTATCCCAATTATTTACTTGTAAAAATTAATTTGACCAATTCATCAAAATCCTGATAGAATATAAATAATGTTTGAAGTTAGTGCACTAATTATTCACTTGTAAAAATTAACTTGACCAATCCATTAAAACATCCATCCGATCCAGGGATCGAAATTAGAATCAGCAAGTTGGGTGCAAAATGGCAACTAACATTGTTTTTTTAGTTGCCATTATGTTGTAAAAAGGTGCCATTTTAAAACTGTTATTTACACATAGAACATATGCGTAAACGTTGCACATAAACTACATTTACTTGAAATACTGATACTTTATCTAGTTATTTTTTTCCATTTTAAAAATGTGCTAGTGCTAATATTTTTACAAGAAAGCTAGGAATTTAATTCTACTACTTGGTTGCTAGTGAATTTATTTTCATCACACATTATAACTGCACACTGAAGGGGGAAAATAATATTAGGCATCAAAGTGACGACTAGGTATAAAATTGTGGCCATCAAAATGAAATGTTTAGTTGCAAAATACAACTGACGACTGCTAATTTCGAGCTCTGATCTGATCAATCTAATACATTATAAATTGTTGACATTACTATTCTAATTATTTACAAATTGTGCAGCTTAGATATTGATCAGTACAGCTCAGTTGGTAGCACTGATATACTAAGCCAAAAATCTCAAATTTGAATATTGGTCTGGTCATTTTTTGCTCTTGTAATAAATAATTCAACTATGATATTCTAAACATAATGAATATGATATTCTAAACATAATGATGCTTTTGAACCATTAACAAATTATTTAAATATTAATCAAATTCAGGGACTAGCTGGTTTGCTTTTTCATGAAAACAGAATTTAAAAACCTTAGTGGATAAACTCAGCAAACTCACTGTACAGAAATTTCAAAAGAAAAATTTACTTAAAACATTTTTTCTTTTTCTCTGGCAAGATTTTAGCAATTTTAATTAATCTGAGGAAATTTTTATAATTTTTCAGTTTTTTTGCTATTTTTATAAATATTTTAAACTGTAATTAGAAATAGAATCAGCAAGATAATATGAACATATCCGAAGTGTCACAGAAACTTTTTTTCTCCTAAAATATCAATAAAATTTTAATGATGCCTGATTCTGATATTGCTAAAAAAGTGTTGGACTTGGTGTTTAATACAATGACATGACTTGTACTATCTTGATTATATTTAAAATTATCTGTTTGTTTAAACCAAATTCAAGAGTTTGACAAAATTCCAAGTGATTATTGGAATTGCACAATTATTAGTTAAATTTAGTATAGCAACTTCCTATTATCTTGCTTTTTACTTTTCAATATTCAGCAGAAAAAAGTATTGGATTTATAAAAATTTTCAACTACTGGTTTTTGATAAATTAAGGTCTAGAAGATGGTTTGACCATTTTTAGAAAATATCTCTGTGTTGTACTGTTGTGTGACAAAAGTTTTTTGCAGCTCTAGTGTAAGAACTAATGCACAGAATTTCCTACAAATTTATGTGTAGTTATAGTTAGTGTTCTTGTTACGCATTTTTCAGAGGGTGCCATGCTCTGCCCTTTTCACAAGTGAAAAATGCACCCTTCACTTTTTCAAATGAAAATATGCCCTTCACATTCCCATCTGCTATATTGTTATTTTTTAAAAATATTTTGTCATTTTTGCTGTTGAACATACCTTTATATAATAAGTTTAATACGATGCAACATCAGACTTCACTTTGCATCTTTTGCACAAATGCGATCTGAAAATTCCATAAGAAGTTATTTCCGGGTACGATCTATGAATCGTCGGTCTGTTTTATTGCGTGGTCGGCAAAAAAGACCATTAGCTGTGATTTCTCCGATGGTTTTTGTTTGCTATTATTATTTTTTTTTTATTTGCGATAAAACTAATTTTTTAAATATTTGGATGAGAAAATTGCATATATTTTAGAAATAAGATGCAAAAATTATGCCTATTTCAGCAAACATTCATTAAAAAAGCAGAAATCTTGCTGATTTTTGACTCAATATATATATTTAACATTTGTGGTATGAATTTTCTGAAATAGCACAAATTTTGTCAATTATAGCAGCAAAAACAGTTGCCTATCTTTATTTAGTAAAGTGGAGAAACAATCGTTTATTTGAGAAATCAGCCATGATAAAGGTAAATTTTGTTAATAAGCCGTAAAGAGATATATTTTGCAGGGTTGGCAAGGTTTTTCCCACCCCCAGTAAATACAGTGGTAAAAACCGGCATTTACCGTCCTGGGAAATACTATATTTTTCCCGCATGGGAAAAACTGATTATTAAAAACACAAATATAAATTCAAAGCAACCTTTTGAAAATGTTAAAAATGAGTTCTAAGTATATAGCTTGAAAGATAGAAAAAAAAAAAGATCTACAAAACAAATGATGGATTACATTTATTTAAATATTTACAGACTGTATACATTTCTAAATATTTACCAATCATCATAATCATATTCTTCGTCTTTTACATTGGATTTTAGCATCATGTACAGGGCCCGACTAACGAATTTTTGTGCCCAGGGCACTTTAAATTTTTCATGCCCCCTTAGAGTGCAAGAGTTCTTCCTCATCCCCCCCCCCCAAAAAAAAAAAAAAAAAAAAACCTGTTACTAATATACCACAATTTTTAGCAGGCAAAAAAGTAGATCGAAAAAAAAATTATTTGATCAAAAATTTAATCTGGTTTTGTTTTAGGCCAGGTTCTAAAGACAAATAAAATTACCCCCAGTCAGTCTAACGACAGTTTTTATTTTAAAATTTTGTTAAAGTGAAACGTGAAACACAGTTGAGTTAAAAAAGAAAAAAAATAGACCATATATTTTAGTCATTAGTAAAATTTTGTGCCCCTCAGAAATTTCGTGCCCAAGGCACTAGCCCCGGGTGCCCGTGCGATAGTCAGGCCCTGATCATGTAACAAAATACTAATTTAGAGGCTTTTTCTAAACCCAGTCTGTTTCTAAGTTTGTTTTTAATGAAAGAAAATTTAGAAAAAATACGCTCCAGAGATGCTGATGAAGCAGGACATCCCTGGAGATGTCCTGCTTTGGATTTTATTCTATTGTGTTCTAAAATATATATTTAGGAAATTCATTATTATTAAATTTTATGAGCAAATGTTTTATGCAATAATTCTTATTTATTTATATTCCTTTCCTGGAGAAAAATTTTAAACCTAAGGAAAATTTGTAATAACTATGTATTTCTGACTTGTTTTTCCCGGTATTTACCAGTTTTTCCCGGTATTTACCAGTTATTCCCGGTATTTACCAGTTTTTCCCAGTGGGATGGGAAAAACCAGTTTTGGACGGGAAAAAGCCAACCCTGATATTTTGACAACCCACTGCAAGAATATGTTGTTTTTGTTGGAGTAGCGAACGATTCATTTTAATAAATAAAACAGATGCGCCTTTAATTGCGCATGCGCGTGAAAGAGAGCTCTCCAAATTACTCCTGTGGCGGGCACGCCAGTTGAAGAGAAAATGTAGCTATGTGCGCTGCCCTATGTGGCTATTATTATCTGTGTGGTAAAAAAACTAAGATGTTGATGTACGAAGTTAATCTGCATTTAAATATTTTTAATTCTACTTATTTTGAATATGTGTATCGTAGCTCGTTTTGTTTATCGTCTTCAATAAATGTTTGTTATATATATATTCAAGAATTTCAATTTAATGGAACTCATATTACAACAGTTTTGTAGTGAATTAATGGCTTATTTCAGCATATAATTTAAACAATTAAATGTAAATTTTATCAGTGAAATGATTCTGTATTTTGATAAACTATCGTATTGCGTATTTCGGCAATCAAGCATAAAAAAGTAATTCTATTAGGAATATTTATTCATGAATTCATCAACCGTGAATATTCACTTTAAGTAAATTGGAGAAATGTGAGAAATGCCTAGCTGGTTGTCAGCCAGAGTTGCTCAGTGGTAGAGCATCCGTGCGTTAAGCGGAGGTACCCGGGTTCGATTCCCGGCTCTGGTATTTTTCACATAGTTGGTAAATAAAAATATCAACCTTTACACTCCAATTTACTTAAAGTGTAATTCTATTATTTTTTGTGAAAAAGGTCGCATATTTCGGTATTAATTTTTGAAAAATATGCAAAATTTAACAATTGACAGTAAAATAATAACCTTTATTAGCAATTAATGCTATTACATTAATTTTAAAAATTAGCAGTAAAATTATTCTGTATTTCGGCTAATTTATTGAGTACATTGGGAATCACCTTTGAAAAAAAGTGCAGATTTCACCAAATAACATGAAATAAAGCCTATTTCAGCAAATTATTAGGGAATTAAAATAACTTTATTAATTAGCCACGAAAAGATTGTGTATTTCAACAATCAGTCACAAAAATCACGATTTTCGGAAATCACCTTTGAAAAAACGGTAATTTTATCAATTAATACCAAAATAATACCATATTTTAGCAATTAGATACGTTTAAGCATAACTTTTTTATTGTTAGTAGTGAAATGATCCTGTATTTCAGAATTAGGCTGCAAAGTTATTCTGTATTTTGGGATTCAGCTTTGAAAAAAGCACAAATTTCATCCATTAGCAGCAAAATAATTGAGAATTTGAGAGATTTAACTTTGTAAAGAATATGAATTTCATAGACTATGGTTGAAATAATATTAACTGTCCACAAAAATATCAACTGGAAAAAACCACATGAAACTGGACAAAATAAAATTCATTGAACTGTACGTGTTCAATGCATAAAATTATTCTGTTACAGCAAGAAACTGTATTTTTAACTTTGAATTAGCAATTTTAGCAATAGAAATATTTTATTAAAAATTAATAATTTGATTAATAAAAAGTATAATTTCCTTTTAATCACTATCAATTAAAAAAAAAAAAAGTAAAGAAAATGCTAATTACATTAGTTATGTATAATTTGCAAATGTAACAAAGTAAACCTGTTGTGGACTATTATATTGGACATTGACAGTAGAAAATAAATAAATAAATAAAAGTTATTTAATGCTATTCCTAAATCTTTAAAAACAAAAGAAATAGATAAGGCTATAGCCAGAAAAAGATTTCATACATAATGTTGAGTTATCTTCAGTACATAATGTTGACAGTTAAAAATGAAGAATAATTTAACCCCTCCACGCTCAAAAGAGACTATTTTCAATATTACAGTTTTCCACGATCAATGTGATTGATTAATGCATAGACGATTATAATTTTAAAAAAAATCTGGAGTGACTCCACTCGACTTTCCGAACATTTGAGTAATTAACAGTTTTGTAGATAAAGTAAAGAAAGAGGAGTTGTTAAACAAACAAAAGAGAGAAAACCATAATAGAGTGTTTGAGTATTTTTCTCCATCTATTACACGATGTTTTATTTAACGCTACTGAACTCTGAGCCCATAGATCATAATGATAAAGAATTTTTCGTTGTATCCCTGTAAAAACCTATAAATGCTAAATTCACAAAAATGCTTATAGTTAGTGCAACAGTGATTTATAATACTCATATAAATTTTCAGCTCAATTCAATAAGGCGTTTAGATGCTATCGTACTTTTAAAAATTTAGTCCCATAGGCCATAATGATAAAGAATTTTTCTTTGTGTCCCTGTAAAAAAACTGTAAGTGCTAGATTCACCAAAGTCTATACAGTTAGTTCAACTGTGATCTATAACATGTGTACAAATTTTTTGCTCAGATTAATAAGGCGTTTAGGCGCTATCACACTTTTAAAAATTTGGCCCCATAGGCATAATGATAAAGAATTTTTCTTTGTGTCCCTGTAAAAAAACTATAAGTGCTAGATTCTCCAAAATCTATACAGATTGAGTATTTGTGACCTATAATATGTGTATAAATTTTTTGCTCAATTGAATAAGGCGTTTAGATGCTATCGCACTTTTAAGATTTTGCTCCCATAGGCCATAATGATAAAGAATTTTTCTTTGTGTCCCTGTAAAAAAACTATAAGTGCTAGATTCACCAAAATCTATAGGGTTCGTACTATGGTGACTTACAATATGCGTACCAACTTTCAGGTTAATTGAACAAAGCGTTTAGACGCTAGCGTGTTCACTCACAGACATACACACATACATACATCATCGTAAAAATAGTGAAAACGGACTCAGAGTACCTCAAAACGTATAGAAACATCAAAATCTCGAATTCAGATTTTTGACATGATTACAATACTTCTTTCCTCACTATAGTGTTCGGAAAGTAAAAATAATTTAAATTGTTTATTTGTCATTTTGTATTTAACATGGAAATATCTTATTTAACATTTCTATACTACGTTAAAGAAAAAGAAAAAAAAAAAAATCATAAATGTAGGTTGAATGATTCTATCAATTTACTTCAGTTAAGTCTTTTCAAAGCATGGCTTTCATTTCTATACTATATAACATTTTATTTGCAATGCCAATATATATATATATATATATATATATATATATATATTTAATAAGAATTTTAAAAATCAAATTTATATGTTTAATCATTTGATAATCTTATATTCTTATTTTAATTTTCCCCCACAAAAGTAATGTCTGTATTAATGTAAATGTGTGCATATGTGTATATGAGTGTATGTATAGATATAATCAATTTGCTGAACATGCATGAAAATGTCGAATGACTCCCTCGAATTTCCGAACATTAAGTAATTCACTGTTGTTTAAATAAAATAAAGTAAAAAAAGTCTCGATAAACAAAAGAGAAAATTATAATAGATGTCTGATTATTTTCTCCTATATAGCATATTGTTTAACGGAATGTAAATACATATCCAAGTTCTTTTATGCATCTCTGTAAAAGAACAATTAGTGCTAGATTCACCAAAACCTATACAGTTTGTGTGATATAGGCTATAACATGTACATAAATTTAAAGCTCAATCAAATGAGCCATTCAGGATTTATTACACTTTAAATAATTTAAGCCCATACGCTATAATGATAAAGAATTTATCTTTGTCCCTGTAAAAAAAAAAAAAAAACTAGAAGTGCTATATTGTCCATGATCTATACAGTTTGCGCTATGGTAACCTACAACATAGAACATAGGTACCAACATTCAGCTCATTCGAACAAAGCATTTAGATAATATTCTGTTAACTCCAGGGCCCGAAATTTCAACTTATATTCCACTCGCTGAAAAAAAAAGTTACTCGCCACAAAATATGATTGACTTACTCTAATTTTTACTTATAAGGTGACCAGAATTTTTTATTGGAAAAAGAGGAGAAATTATGCAATGTCTTTTATTTTTATAGGAAAATAGAAGACATTCAATTTTGAAAAAGAGGTCATTTTAGAGGACACAAAATTGAATGGAAATGATTATAAAAACAGATTTAAAAGTTACTATACATAAGTGGTGCAAACATTTTTATCTCAAATGAATTTGAATCAATACACCTTAATTTAAATTAATAATGTACGGATACGAGAGGAAAAATCCTTAATTTTTATAGGTGTCACTTTACAATGTAGATTTTTTTTTTTATTATTATTGATTTTTGCTATAGACAAAAACTTTTTTGTAATATTTTCATGCAGTTACGCAAAAAAAGTTGTTAGACATTTTTTTATTAAAATCTTAATCATAAAAGAAAAAATAAAATTGGCAAATGAAAAAATAAAATTAATATTCGGCAGATGAAACGATTTATTTTTACAAACAGTCATTCTTTATGAACATTTTATAAAAATTCTCACAAGTATAACCTTAAGAGTCATTCTGTGTCAAACCAATGCAAAAAAGTGGCATTTTTAACCTGACCCCCTCAGATATTTATGAAATTGGGCTCATTTATTTGTCTTGCAGTGAAATGAATGTATACCAATAAGTCCCCATCTCTTTTAGTTTTTGATATACAGAGCTGCAAAAGTGTGTAAAAAGTGCAAATTTTAAAAATTCTTGTGTTACAAATGTTCTTATATCCTTTCCCCTAATTGGCTCAGAGATATAAGATTGGTATCGTTAGTAAGCTTACAATACAGGCTTTCAAATGATATATCATATGCACATATTCTTAAAATTTTTCATTTAAGGTCAAACAATTTCACCTTTGACCTTCAATATCTCAAAAAAAGTTTTTATATTTTTCTTTTGAAAATTATATGTTATTCTAGCTTTTATTGTCTATCATTACTGTGAATTTCAAGATGGGAATACCATGGGATGCTGAGTTATAAATTAATATGCAATCCTAAATCAGTATTTTCATACTAACATGATATACGTTTTACCCATATTTTGTTCCCTAATTAACTTAGAGATATAAGATTGGCATCATTAGAAAGCTTATAATTCAGGCTTTCAAATGATATATCACATGTGTTATAAATTAAAATGTGACCCTCCATCAGTATTTTCATGCTAACCTAACCTAAGTTTTACAAAATAATAGCCGTCCCAAAATGAAACTTACAATAATTATAGATAATAAACATAAGAATAACACATAAAATTAAATATTTATATGTTAAATATTTACATTTTTATTATTACATAATTATATTTTTAAAAGAAATTTAAATGTGTACTTTTTGAGATATTGAAAGTCAAAGGACAAAATCTTTCACCTTAAAATGAAAAAAATTAAAAATATGTGCATGTGATATATCATTTAAAAGCCTTTATCATAAGCTTTCTAATGATACCAATTTTATATCTCTAAGTTAATTTGGGAACAAAATATGGGTAAAACTTACATTATGTTAGTATGAAAATACTGATGGAGGGGTTGCATATTAGTTTATAACTTAGCATCCCATGGCAGTCTCAAGTTGAAACTTACAATAATTATACAAAATAAATGTAAGAATAACATATAATTTTAAAAGAAGAATAAATAAACGTTTTTTAAGATACTGAAGGTCAAAGGCCAAAATGTTTGACCTTAAAAGGAAAATTTTTACAAATATATACATATATAATCTGAAAGCTAGAATTATAAGCTTTCTAGTGATACCAATCTTATATCTCTAAGTTAATTAATTAGGGAACAAAATACGGGTAAAACATAAGTCATGTTAGTATGAAAATGTAATTATAGACAATAAACGGAAGAATAACATATAATTTTCAAAAGAAAAAGACAAAAAACGTTTTTGAGGTCAAAGGTAAAATTGCTTGACCTTGAAATGAAAAATTTTAAGAATATGTGCATGTGACATATGATTTGAAAGCCTGTATTGAAAGCTTTCTAATGATATCAATCTTATATCTCTGAGCCAATTAGGGGAAAAGATATAAGAACATTTGTAACACAAGAATTTGGAAAATTTGCACTTTTTACCCACTTTTGCAGCCCTGTATACCAAAAACTAAAAGAGATGGAGACTTAGTAATTGGTATACATTCATTTCTCTGTAAGACAAATAAATGAACCCAATTTCATAAATATCTGAGGGTGGTCAGGATTTTAGGTTTGTTGATTTGACATGGAATGACTCCTAAATTCTTCTTAGTAGTTTATAAGGTTTTAAAATGAGTATATAAAGGGGATTTTTTTTCACATGTCTACATTTTGTTCATTGAAGAAAACAATCGCTTTGTGTTGTGGGAGCGTTTTTGCCAGGAGGACATAAAATGAATTTAACTAACTTTTGCATATTTTTGTAAGGTGGTGGTAGTATGTTATCATTAAGACCAATTGTCTGCACTAGGGCTCTAGGCCTGAGTAAGAGATTCCTCCGTAGGGTCTTTCTAAGAGGTCCTAGCCAATATTTATGCTATTTTCAGAGCAAACCATGGAAAACTCCTAGCGGCTAAGCCAACGAGTGCAACCATATATCGAACCCAGTGCCTCACGTATACCAGCTTTGAGGACAGAACCTCTCTGTCACTGGTGGGCCTATTTTTATGAGGAATATTATTCGTGCAAAAGGGAGAATACACGTCAACCCACTGCGTATCGACCGGAGCACCGCCTTCTTAATGACTTCGTGACAATTTCAATAGTGATTCTGGATCAAAGAAATGTACAAATATAAGGAATATTTTTATTTCTTCATAATTCGAAGAATCTGAATAGACATAAACCATAATATGCTTTGGCAAGTTTATTAGAAAGTTATTCTTTTGTGAACATAACGGAGAAAAAAGTTGGTGCTCAGGCTCACCGTTCAATACAGCCAACAGACGATTGAGCTTCCCAGTTTTGCAAAATTTTTTTAATTAAAGATTAAATCCTTTTCATTTGAAAAAGAGGACAGAGGACGAAAAATATAAAAAAAGAGGACTTTTTAGTCCTGTAATGTCTTTTTTCATTTAGGTGGGCAGAGCATTGAAAAAGAAGACTGTCCTCTTAAAAAGAGAAGTCTGGTCACACTACCTAAGATTAAGGTAAGTGTACCAGTAGTGGGCCATGTACCAGTAGTGGGCCACTTGAATGTTTAAATTAAAAATAAGAAATTCCAACATTCAAATGAGATAAGAGATCTGCCTCTGATAAGCTGAAACCCTTATTGACTAGATACCAGAGGCACAACCTTCATTTCCTGTTTACTTAGGAGATTAAAAAAAAATTTCTGAAGTTAGTCTCAGAGAGCAGCATTTTAAGCCTATTCTTAATGGTTTCCTTAAGAGATAAGTCTTCATTGAACTCCTTTTTAGCATACATTCTGCTTGTTTTAAAAATGAATTTTTATTGATATTATTTCATTATATACTGAATATATTATAAACTATCATTAAATTAAATAATATCAATAATTTATAGGTAATGGAGGGTGGCCCACTTTTGGATCAATGTTTTACTAAATGTTCCAGTAGTGGGCCTAGCAGGCCCAGTACTGGAGCACATGCCTTTTCTCATATAGACTGTTTTATGATGTTTAATAAAAAGATTACATCTTGTAATCTTATTTTGTATAATTAAATTTGTTTTATTTCTATCAGAACCAGTAGTGGGCCACGCGGCCCACTACTGGTACACTAATGGTACATTAATGGAACATTCTGAAAAATTACTTCAATAAATATGTGAATTACCACATCACAATATTATTTCAATATTTTGTTTACTTTGTATTTACTATTTAGTGTATTTAATTCTTTCATTTTATTTATATGTTGTGAATGAGATGTATTTTTATGATTAAATAAGATTCCCTAAGATTTAATCTTTCAATAATTATGTCATTTTGATACATATATTAGCTTATAAATATCATGATACATATCAGGATGAATACCAGCCAATTCTGACTATTATAGTCTGAATAAAATGAAATAATTAAATACACTAAATAGCAAATACAAAGTAAACAAAATATTGAAATAATATTGTGATGTGGTAATTCACCATATTCATATTTTGTTCTTAAGTAACGCATATTCACAAGTTATATAATCTAAAATATGTGTATAATGAAAATTGTTCTCAAATTGTAGTTACCTTTGAAGTTAGTATTATAAAACAACTGATTGTTTATTTTGAGGACAATATGTAAAATACAGATGAAGCAATTCTGTAAGCTTTGGTGTATTTATTTTATAATACATATATATTCTTTAACCACATTTCTTGCAACCATGGAAGCCTCTGCGCAAGTGCGGATTGAACGAGTCCAGTGTTAAAATAGGGGTGACTGAGAGAAAACAAGCGATAAGGGAACACCGAACTGGATGTTTGCCAAATAACTATCTCTCGGCCAATTTTGCATCCCTCCAAACTTTTGGACTCGGCCTCACTGCTAGTCGTTGGAAACGTGGTCGCACTATATTTAAACTTTTGTTTTGATTTGAAATGTATGTGAATTATCTAATTAATTTTAGCCATTCCTTGCATTAAAATAATAGTTTTATAATTTTTCGATACATTATAAAGATATTATGCATATTTAATTATATAATAATGATAGTATATTTACTCTGTAAATAGAACATCCTAGCAATTCCACAACAAAATATAAATACTTCTAGTTTTGGTTTACTTTTGTTTTAAATATCTTTGCATCGTTTTGAAAAGGCATTAATATAACAATAAAATATAATGTTAATAATATTACTATTAAGTATATTTGTTTTATGTTGAATAATATTTTACATTTTTTAAAAAATTTTTCATGCATCCCGTGAAAAAACAATGGATTGAGTTTCTACTGTAAATATTAATAATTTGAAATATGCATTTTTAAATGATGAAAAACTAATTCAGTTTTAATTTTTGCAGCCTTTAAGTTAACTTAATAAAAGTATATTGAGGAAGAAAATGATTTAGGTGTTAAAGAGCCTGTTAAAGTTTTAATAGATTATATAGATTCCCTAGGCGTCAGTTCTATATATGATCAGGTAACAGTAACAGGGTTGCTACGGAACAGGGAAAACTCAGGGAATTTGAAAATTTATTGCAAAAACAAGGAAAATTCAGTGAATTTTGTAATTTTGTGGAAAAACATTGGATTTTTGTCTTTTTTTTTTTTAATAATCAAATATTTTTTTTTAATTTTAGTGCTTTATAATGAATTAATTATGGTTTTTTTCTCCAACTATAGTAAGTTAATAAAGTTAATTTGCCCTAAATATGTTCAATTGACTTGTAAACAAGTTAGATTCTAATGCTGCATGATTACGTGTCATCTATTTTACTTCCAGAAGAGACGGGGAATTTTTTCTCCTGATTTGTGTAGCAACCCTGAATAAGTGATACCATCAAAACTTCTGGGGAAAAGGCTGATCTTCACAAATCATTTGGACTCTGTAAGGAGGCAAACAATAATAATGACTCTCCAATTGCTGGGCCATCGAAAAATATTCTATCACCATTTAAGAGGGCTTTTTTCTGGCCACAAAAGAAGGATGATCAAAGAAAAAAGAGAAAGCAAGAAAAACTAGTATGTTGTGGCCACCACAAGACTTTCTTCTATATTTACCTATACATATTCAATCAGTAATAATATTAAAAAAAAAAAAAAAGTACGATTTTTTTTTTCTGTTTTTTTTTTTTTTTTTGTTAAAAGTGAAAAAAATCGATAACTTTGTTTTAAATTATCACAGATTTATAGTTCAACCATTCGTTTTAAAGGTATTGACGAGACCTTTCGAAAGATACCCATCTTGAAAATTTATCTCCCCCGGGGGGGTACTTCCCCCCCAGGGGGGGAAGCGATGCCCCCCCCATGCAGAAAATTTTTTTCCTTGTTACATACTACTATTATCAATAATTCATATTAATTTTACAATCACAAGTTTAAAACAACTCTAATTATGCACATTTATACGAATTTTTGTCCTATGCTGCCATGTTAAAAATTTAGATAAAATGCTATCACAGCGCCACCTGTTGAGCTATTGATCCCCAAACATAATCAGCACCAGTTTATGTGGGGGACCAACTAAATACCAAGTTTGGTTAAATTTCGTTAAAAAAAAAAAAAAAAAATTGCGATATTTTTCTAAGTTTTTTTTTGTTAAAAGTAAAAAAAATCGATAACTTTGGTTTAAATTATCACAGATTTATCGTTCAACCATTCGTTTTAAAGGTATTGACGAGATCTTTCGAAAGATACCCATCTTGAAACTTTGCCCCCCCCGGGTGGGAACTCCCCCCCCCCCCACATGCACAAAAATTTTTTCCTAGTTAACTACTACTATTATCAACCTGATCTTTCGAAAGATACCCAATGTGAAAATTTACCCCCCTGGGGGGTATTTCCCCCCTAGGGGGGGAAGCGATGCCCCCCCATGCAGAAAATTTTTTTCCTAGTTACATACTACTATTATCAATAATTCATATTAATTTTACAATCACAAGTTTAAAACAACTCTAATTATGCACATTTATACGAATTTTTGTCCTATGCTGCCATGTCAAAAATTTAGATAAAATGCTATCACAGCGCCACCTGTTGAGCTATTGATCCCCAAACATAATCAGCACCAGTTTATGTCGGGGACCAACTAAATACCAAGTTTGGTTAAATTTCGTTAAAAAAAAAAAAAAAAAAATTGCGATATTTTTCTGTTTTTTTTTTGTTAAAAGTAAAAAAAATCGATAACTTTGGTTTAAATTATCACAGATTTATCGTTCAACCATTCGTTTTAAAGGTATTGACGAGATCTTTCGAAAGATACCCATCTTGAAACTTTGCCCCCCCGGGTCGGAACTTCCCCCCCCCCCGGTGGGGGGGCAACCGATGCCCCCACATGCACAAAAATTTTTTCCCAGTTAACTATTACTATTATCAACGAGACCTTTCGAAAGATACCCATCTTGAAAATTTACTTCCCCGGGGGGGGATTTTCCCCCCTGGGGGGGGGAACCGATGCCCCCCATGCACAAAATTTGTTTCCTAGTTAACTACTACTATTATCAATAATTCATATTAATTTTACAATCGTAAGTTTAAAATAACTCTCATTATGCCCATTTATACGGTATTTTGTCCTATGCTGCCATGTTAAAAATTTGCATAAAATGCGATCACAACGCCACCTGTTGAGCTATTGATCCCCAAATCTAATGGGCACCAGTTCATGTCAGGGTGCAACTAAATACCAAGTTTGGTTAAATTTCATTCATTGGTTTGTGAGATACAGCGTCCACAAAAAAATGATACAGACACACAGACAGACAGACAGACACACAGACAGACAGACACACAGACAGACATTTTTTAAAAACTATCAATTCGTGTTCAGGACATCCCAAAACGTGTAGATCCGTCAAAAAACGGAGGTCGACAATTTTCGCGAATCCAATACTTTCTCTATATTACATATAGAAGAAAGTAAAAAAATCCTACTGTAGTTACTTCACCAGAAATGATCATGTATTATAAAAAGAAAGACGTTGCTAAAAATGCAAAAGCTGCTGAAAAAGAAAAGAGAAAAATTGAAAGAAAAAAAAGAAAAATGGAAAAGAAAAACAAGATCAATTTTTTCTTGTGTCCCTGATGGGAGGTAGAAGAAATACACAAAAATATAGATATTTATGCATAATTCAAGATATAAAACATAAAGCAATACAAGTTCAGGGGTTAAAATCCACAAAGACCAAAAAGGACTTTGTAATTGTCAAAAATTATTTATTCACCATAACATATCAAGATTTATTATCTGTAATACCCCAACCAGAACTTAAGATGAAAGACAGACAGTTAACATTCACATATAATAAAAAATTGCCTATTAAAGAAAAAATGTAAATTTCATGTGGCAAGAATGCATAAATAAAAGATTTCATCAACATTAAGCCATTTTTATTGTATTTAATTTGCACAGTGCAAAAATGTTAATATAGTCTTATTATTACTGTGTATAATGTTTCTATTCTTTCTTTTAAGCATATTTGGAAAGTATGGGTGGCTCACTTTTGGTATGCCCACTACTGGTACATTGAAATTTTGCTATGCCCACTTCTGGGGCATAGAGAGATCCAAGTTTTTAATTTTTTTTAAATTGATATTACAATATTTTTGATATTTTAAAAGATTATTATTATAGATAAGAGTTTGAACAATCATAAAAAAATATAGTTTAGCAAAACTTCTTGAAAGTTTTATAGTAATTGAGAAAATGCCCTTAAGTGGCCCACTACTGGGGCATTTACCTTAACATGATTTTACGTTTATAAATTGATTTTTTTTTTTTTTTTTTTTTTTTTTTTTTTGGGGGGGGGGGGGGGGAGGGGGGTAGCACCGTATACTGTAAGAATTCTCTCTATATTTAGACTGAAATTTTACTCACCACAGTAAAATTTCGCACCCTGGTTAACTCGCATACATACATCATGAAAATAGCAAAATTGAACTCATGGGACCTCAAAACATATGGATACACTAACATTGCAAGGTCAAATTTTTGTCATGATTACAATACTTTCCTTACACATCTTCGGAAAGTAAAAAATTGCATGAAAAGTATGTGAAAAATTTAATTTCCTCATGCTTAATAACTAATTTTTTAAAGGTATTTATGACTATGAGAGAGAAAATGACAATGTAGTTGAAAGCAGTTGGGGGATGGGCGGAAGGATTAAAATTGAAGATATAAAATATTACCTTTGAATCCACCCTTAGAAAAATACAAATATTTATTTATTAAATATTGTGAATTTTGTTGATTTCATGTCTATTTTGAAAGATTCAAATTGATTATACAAACATATTATAATTTTTCTTTTTTTTACTTTCTCTTACTCATAATCAGACTTGTATAAAATAAAAAACTTTCTACACACATGACCTAAAAGCTAAAAATTTTCTGCAGGCTAGGAAAAGCTGGAAAAAAAGAACGACATAATCTAATAGATTAAGGCCACATTTTATTATCAAATCATATCATGCAGTTAGATTATAAAAAAAAAATTCTGAAGATTTTTTAATGTGAACAAAATTAATAAACAAAAAAATGAAATTTAATTTGAATCAAAATCTGCACTTTCAATTTAGAAACACTTTGGACCATTTCAGCATGAGGAGATAAATAAATTGAAGATTTATTAGAAACAAGAAGATAAAAAGCAGAAATCAACTAACTTTAGACTTTTGCTGCAATGATTGATGATTATAGTTTTCTTTGGGATGTGTTTATTGTTTATAAAACTATCACTTTCAGGCTAAAAATATATCCGTATTTATATGTTATGGACTTGACATCTAGTAACTGCCTTAAATTGTGGCCTTATCACAGTACGAAGCCGAAAATCCAGACTCCAAAAATCCGGAATCGCCAAAAATCTGGACAATTTCGATGGCGTTAATTATCATCATCAATCAATAGCGATTTTTTTTTTTTTTTTTTTTTTTTCTTAAGTATAAATATATCTAAATACAGAATCTAAAAAGTATTTTATTTCTTAGTAAACTTCAAAATCGGCATTTGCAGTGTCTGAAAGAGGAGGGAGAAGAAGATCATAATAATAGTAACAATTCTTAAACATTTATCTAATTGAGAACTAAATTCTATATTCTATTTCAATTATGCTCAAACTTTTAATTAAAAAACCTAAAGTACTAAAAAAAAAAAAAAAAAAAAAAACACTGAAATGTTTTTTAAATGGCATGTTTTTCTTATTAATTTTCTTTTTCAAGTTTAATTTTATTTATTTATTGTTAAAGTTGATAAAAAAATATTGCAGAATATATTTAAAAATCGTAATATATTATTTTTTACTGGAATTTGCATATTATCCAAGAGACCCTTCCATTATAGACAAAGCTATCCAAAAATTACAACTCACTCGTATTTCATCTACTAAATCAGTCTCTTCTAATATCAGTATTGTTTTACCCTATTTTCCTAAATCCAGTCAAACCATAGCTAAAATTCTCAAACAATACGATTTTAAAATAATATTTTTGCCTGCCAATAAACTCACCTTTCCTCAGTTAAAAGATCCCATTGATATGCATAATTCTTGGGGCATTTATAGCATTTCCTGTCAATGTGGTTTATCACATATTCCCAAACTAAACGCAGTCTTAAATTTCGTCTGAAAGAACATATGAATTACGTCCGCAAACAAGAAACCAATAAATCGGCTATTTCTAAACATTGCTGGGAGGAAAATCATAATTTTAAATTTAATTCAGCTAAAATAATTTGCAGACCTAAATTTATTCATGAACTCGATTTCTTTGAAGCTTTTCATATTTATAAAAATTTTAAAAACCTTGTAAATTGTGATTTCGCTGTTTCCTATTTGTCTGATTGTTGAAAATTTTACATTCAGTCCACATTTTCTTAATTTTTCTACTGTTTACACAGCTAACCAGGGTTGGCAAGTTTCTTAAAGGGGGAAAAAACTGCGGAAAAAACCGGCCGGAAGAAATGGAAGAAACTGTTTTTCTTACAAATTTATCCTATAAATTGCAGATTTGTAAGATACAATGGATGCATTGATCTTATAAACAACTTTAAGTAACTTTAAATATACCTATGCAAATTTAATAACATATTTAGTTAATAATTATGAGTTTTTTCATCAAAATGTGCTAATGAGCCTCGGTATTTGATGATCACGTTCCAAAATACTCAAAATCCAGTAAAAAAATCAATTTAAACAGTATAAAGTTTTATAATTTAGACAATTTTATTTCTTTAACTGGTAATAAATAATAATTTGGATCGCTTGCTTATACTTCCTGATAAAACAGCTCTTAACATAATCCAGTTAATTAAAAGAACCAGCATGCAATAATTACTATTTACTGTATTACAAATTGTCATAAAAACTTTATTTTCCTTATAATCACATACAGTACAGTCAACTCCCTCTAATCTGCAGATTTATAATTGCAAATCCTTCTAATCCGTAATTGATTTTTTAATCTAAAAGAAATTTACATCTCATATTTCAAAAAAATTCACATTTTTACTTTTTAGTACCATGTTTTTATTAACTTCGATTCTAGTTTGTTTGTTTTTCCGGTACAAACCTTGCATTCTATTTTTAACTAATTTCCCTACTAGCTAGACATTTGAAACTTTTACAGTAAATAAGAACCCGGTGACAACACAATACTTCGAAGTCAGATTTTCGAATAGTTTTCTTTTAATTAATTAAAATATGAAAATAATAAGCTCTTAATTGCAATAAAATAGCCATTAAAAAATTAGCTATAATTTAATTGTTGCCGAAAAAAAATTACAAGTTCATTTTCTATTGATATAAAAATAAATACATGTAATTCAACGTGAATGTAAAAAAATTATAAAAAGTTAAATTGTGCAATGCATTTAACAAAAATTGACGTCATTATCAATTTTAAAATTTTATACACATTGATAAAAGTTAATATACATTGTTCTAAAAGGAATAATATTTTATTTTTAAAACCAACTTTTTTTCACTATTATTACTATTTCACTGAACTGATTCTGAATGCTTAAATATTATTTTTTAGCCTCACATATTTCATTAATGACTCGCCAGAAAATTAAAAAATATGGTATATAAAAAGTTTTTTTTTTTTTTTTTTTTTAATCATATAATTATTTTTTATCAAACTTTTAGCATAATCCTTACTTTGAAACACAAATGGAGAAGGGGTGGGGTGGGGGGTGGGGGTGTAACATTCTTATATTTATTATCCTGATATTCATACAGACTAGCGCTGAAAATAAACCACTATTACAATTACATGAATGTTTAACAAAATTAACCAGCAATGAATATTATTTCCAGACTTTCAAAAATATTTTGTTTTGTATTTTTTAAATATGTTTGTTTACATTTTATAGGTACCTATTATTTGAATATGCTTAAATTATTTACCGTCATATATGAATGTGATAGATTAGTTTTATATATATTGAAGAAATATTTATTCTAAAATTTATTAAAAATCCTCTTTCCGTTTTGATGTCTATTTAATTAATAATAACTGACTTTGTATCTGCAAAAGAAAACTGTAAACAAAGGCAGTGATCTCTAATTTGCAAATTCCTATTATCTGCACAACCTCTGGACAAAACTTTTGAGAGTTAGAGGGAGTTGACTGTAAAACAAATGAAAAGTTTTTTCGTAGTTCAATACTGCACTTTATTTTTCAACTTAAAATAGACTAGTTAATACCCGTCAAAATTTGACGGATCATGTGCATCTTAAATCTTTTCACGGCATAAAGTTTTAAACATCCCTGTTTTAATAATCCGCATTGCTCTTAACCAGTTTAAAATCCACTGCTGTAATCAATTACTTTTTGGTTGAAGGGGAAGGGGGAATAAATTTCATGAAATTTCAACATGCAAAATTTAAGCGTAATCCATATAATAAAATTAAAATCCGAAGATTTTTTTCTAATTTTACTCTAAATATGACCAAAAGAATGTTTGGAATAATTAAAGGAGAGACAGAATTTATAAATTATGGTAAGAATGGAGAAAGAAAGCACACATCAATATTTAATATTTTTCATACATATTATTTTAATTTGCTCCCATCTATAATATTCCATTTCAGTTACAATATAACAGTGGCGCCATCTATGATCTGTCAATAATAATAATAATAAAAAATTCTCAGATTGATTTTTTTTTTTAATAAAAATACTTTTAAAATCACATAAATTTATAAGGCAAAATAATTTAATTTGAAATAAATTTTAAAAGTGCTTTGTGTTTTCTTTACATTCTATAATTACAATTTATTTTCCCTTTGAAATAGAATATACTACTCAGGGCCCGAATAAGTAAGAATGCATTTAATACTATAGCAAGTTAATTTGCTCATTATATTTTTAATAATAAGTTATTGCATTCATATTTTTACTCGCATAAAATATCAATATTTTTAAGGTTATTCTTTTTAAATTATTTTTTTCTGTAATATAGTACAGAAATGAAATATAAGAGATCAATTTAAAATTAGATTAAAAAATAAATAAATAAATAAAATAAAATAAAACTTCCTTTGATTTTAAACATCTACCTTCATTTTTTCTAAACAAAGTTTTCAATTGATAAAAGTTAACTTTTAAAGAACAATAAACACCGACAATTTATTAATTTTAAAAGATTTTTTTTTTCTCTTAAGAAACTGAAAAAAATAATATTAGGAATATGGTAAGGTATGTTTAAATGATAAAAGATGGCGCCACAAAAACTCTTCAAATATTATCCTGTGAAGGAAAATTTTCGGTGAAATGAAAATGCATACAGCGATAGTCGATAACTATTCGCGAATTGCTTTATTTTTAATATACTTCCATGGAAAAGATGAATCAATGAATTAATCGTGTGAATTGTTTTTATTATTGAGCTTTAATGAGGCGTCTGGGTCTGTGAAGTATCATTGTCATCATTGTCGTCTGCTCGAGTTCTATCATTGATGTTCATATTGCACTGCATCAAGGGGAAGGAATATTCTCATTCCGCATTGGTTCATAATTTTCTTGAGCATGCGCAGATCGGGCGATTTTGGTCTTCAAGAAATACCCTTGCATTTTAATATTATAGATAAATACAAACTATGGATTTTTTTTTTTCCTAGAGTGCTTGCAGGACAGTTTAAAAGTAGGTATCTTACTTATTGATATAGTTCATTGGGTACCAGCTTCGAGTTTATACAAAAAGTTGTATCTTTAAAAAAAAAAAAAAAAAAAAAAAAAAAAGTGCAAATATTATGGCTAAAAATTCCATAATTATTATCACTTGTACTGTTTGAACATACAATAATATTATGAAATAGTATCTATGCAAAAAATTCTAAAAATATTAGCATTGAAAAGTAAAAACCCATCACCTGTATATACTTAGTGTTTGTTATCAAATAACTTATTTTTCTAGATATTTTTAATATTAATTGAATTATAGTTTAGATTTGACATTATATTTATACTTCGAGTTTATACAGTCCATAAATTTTAATTTTGAGCATCTGTTTTGTCTTTTGGTTGGTTTCTTCCATTTCTTCCGTTTTTTCCAGTTTCTTCCAATGTCCTGGAAGAAACTAGTTTCTCCCGGAAGACACCCAACCCTGTAGCTAACATTCTTAATTTCCTATTGGCCACACTCCCCACCTTTCCCGTAATGCTATTGGTTGAACTAAATTTGGTCCCTCTCCTACATATACGAGCACTTCTCCAGATTCAGAATTCTTTTTGCACTGAAGACGGTACACTTATGGCTACCGAAACAGCTGTATGCATCTCAAATATTTTTCTTTGGCGTTTCTGACATAGTAGCTTATTCAGGTCCTAATTTGAATTGTTTTAACATAGGTTTACATATCAGTTCACGTTATCTTACCTCTTAATCTCCAACCAATATTTATAGTACTAAATTTCAGGGTAAGAGAATGTTGTGTGAGTGACACACCAGATTATTTTATATATGGAAAGAATAAAGATAATTTTTAATTTACTACTCGCAAATAATTAATAGTGTTAATTTGCAAATTAATCAAATTAATTAATTCGCAAATAATCAAAACGGTATTTTGTCTGGGACGGTTTTAACCAGGGTTTTTTCTACGGACAACTCTGATTATCGGCGAAATAATTGAGTATTTATTTGGGAATTTAACTTCAAAAACTGATGAAATTTTATTGATTAACGATGAAAAAAATACATATTTCGGCAATCGATTGTAAAAATACTGTGCATTTAGGGAATCAGTTTTGAAAAAAGACGGGAATTTTATCAATTAGTGGCGAAATTACAGCATATTTTAACAATTCATTGAGACTGTAAATGTAAATTTTGCTAATTTACATTCATTTTCCATATGTTGTGTAATTTTTTCTTCCCTCTCCCTCCAAAAATTTCTAAATAATAAGAGGCATTCTTTTTTTCTTTTTAATAATAATGTATAGACATAAAAAAAAATAAAAATCTTACCTGTCTTAGTGCATAAATATCTGAGAGGGACACAACAGATACTTACTATTTCTTATATAATTATGTGTAATTTATGCAATTTATGGCGAAAAAAAGTACTTAAAAGCATCTATATGTATATTAAAGATAACAATTTTACAATACTTGTATATTTTTAAATAAAGTTTATGTAAAAAATAAGTATTTTGAAATTATTTAAGTAAAAGTTCTTGAATTGTAAATTACAAATATTTTACCCCAAATCAGCTTCTAATTATTTTGTTTATACTTTTATGAAATTTCAGCTCTTTTGGTCAAATAGATTTTTAACTACACCTAATAAGCTATCACCATCAGAAGAATGGATTTAAAATTGGAAAATGAAATTAACATTAAAAAACTCTAAAGTCCAAATAAATATAATTACTGAACTTATTGACCAAGTAACTCCAAATTTATAATCCAATGGTAAAATTTTCTGTAGAATCTATAAATTCAAAATTGTGTATTCGTTGGAAATGGAAATTTTAGCATTCTTGCATGTTTACATATGTAAATAAATAAATTAAAATAGACATATATCCAAAAAGGATGGTATTCATTACAGGGTTAGAAATAAGCGGTCGCCAGTTGCATTTTGCGACCAGTTTTTTTTATTTTGACGCCTAGAATGCCAATCATAGATGCCATATTTGACGCCTGGATTTTTTCCTCATCATACCTAATAATTTTCCTAATCCCATCAGACTGTAAACAAGTCTATTTCAGTCAATTGAACCTAATAAAAACTGATTTAAGAAATTATATCTCTATGAAAGTAGTTGAAGATTTGTTAATGATTAAATTAAACAGCCCTAAATTGGAAGATTTCTGCCCAGAAAATGCTATTAAATTGCGGTGAAATGATGTATCTTGTGGGTGAAGAATGAATTTTCGATTTTAAATATGTACGTTTAATATTGTCAATGTAATTACATTCATTACATAAATATGTTTTATATAATCTTGCATGTATTATTTACAAGTTGATGCTTTATTGTTATTATTATTACTTTAATATACATATTTAATTATAGATGGCACATAGATTTTTCATTTTGACGCCCAAAAAATTTAATCCAGGTGTCATTTTGACACCTAGTTTCAAAATTCTTATTTCTAACACTGATTCGTTAGTTAGGTGATGAGATAGATGAGGTGTTTTATTTTTATTTATTAATTTATTTTGTGGACTGTACATTTAATAAATCATTTAACAAATGGTGAAGAAAGTGCCCTTTCGTCTATTAATATGTGCCTTTTTACTCACAAAAAAGAGCCCTCTTTGATAAACCAACCCTGCCCTTTTAAAAAAAAATGTGAACACTAGCTATAGTTACACTTTGACCAAAATTAGTGCCTATTAACTTTTGATGCAAATTGCCAATAGATGGCACTCTCATTCCAATTACTTTATTTTTTTTATTATGGCAGTATAGAACAAAATTTCCTATAAAAATACACAATGAGAGTTATTTTTAACCAATCATTGCAAAATTAAAAAATATGCATAAATAATAGTAATAGTTAACCAAGATTTTTTTTTTTTTTTTTTTCTGTATATTGAGGAATGTTACCATATCCCTTTTTGATCGGGTTGGGGGTTTGAACTTTCAATATCAGTATTTTTCAAACGAAATCATCAATAATTAAAAAAAATAAAATAAAATAAAAAAATAAAAAATGGTTGAACTATAGTTTGTTATAATTTGAAATAAATTATTGATCTTTTTAGGGAGAAGAATTAGAGCAACAGAAGTTTCTGTTTAAATAAAGAATTAGTGGCATAATTTTCTGTGTATGATCCTTAAGTAAAATAAATTGGCTTTAGACCAGAAATTTTATTTTAAAGACGAAGCTATATTTGTACACGATATTTATTAATAGAAATACAGTTTTTTCTTTTAATTAAAATTATTGGTGTAAAACTAATTTATCTGATCTCCTGGTTATAAACAGGAAATCAAACAGCACTTAGGAAGAAAGCTACCAGCAAGACATTTCATTTATCTATCAAAGAGAGCAATTTATAAGCTATTTTAATGACACTAGATTCATAACTAGGTACAACTTTAGTATAGGACCCCCTTGGCAAAATTTGAAATTTGGCACCGAAGGAGCTCAGAAGTTTCTCGCGAAGGCCTTTAAAACGAAATTTGATAGCCATTTTAATTCATTGCCAAAATGGCAAAAATTTTTGAAGTTGCAAGGGGATGCATTACTAAAGCTGTGCCACAACCCTATTTTAATGCATTATAAATAATTTTTCAATATGTTTTGCATAAAATTGATCTACGCAAGTAATCATGTTTTTCAATTACATAAAAAAAAGTTTCTATTGTTAATATTTGATAATGAGTAAAATAAAAGCAGACAAATTGATCAAAATTATATGTAAAATGTAAGCTAGTCATTATTTCAAGAACTACAAAGCAATGAATTAATTACTAGAACACTGTATCAGATATTTGCTTACATTATACTGAATTAATAAATGAATACTATTTAAACTGTTGGATAGTTACCTAAAATTATTTTTTTGTAGCTTGACTGTTTGCAAACTACCACAATACGTGTAAAAGAAAAGAGAAAAACCAATTTACATTTACAATATTTTTTGTTTATGTTTGTAGGTAGGTAGGTAGGTAGGTAGGTAGGTAGATAACTGAGCTATATGCTATGCCAAAAAGGCAGCTTGAGCTCGAAAGACACAATCACAAGGAGAGGCCCGGGTCAAGACCAAGGCTATTGACGGATAGAGAAAGCATGTTTGGAAAACTGGATAAGATGGAGAATTCCATGGGGAGAACTGAAAGCAGCAGCCATGATGTTGTCATACGAGAAATGGGTATTGATTTTAAGAGCAGAAAGGAGGTTGCGCCGGGGGACGTTCAGGCGAGGACAGTGTAAAAGAATATGTTCAGGCGTCTCATGATCATAGCAGAAATGACACAGCGGAGAGAACGCAAGCTTGAGGCGGTATAGCTTTTGATGGGTAATTATGGTTTTGGACCTCCAGCGAGCCATTGTAACATCCATCAACCTGGAGGGGGACCAGTCGGGAAAGATCCTGGTTAAGGAAAGGTGAGAGAAAGAGGTCGCGTAGTCGCAGTTCATCCATATATAGTCGTTTTCGATGTACCAGGCTTTCCTGACGTGCGTCCGCAGATCTTCGGGAGAGATCCAGGGAGGAGAGTAGCAAGTGTACGGTCCATTGCGAGCAAGCGCATCAGCCTGCTCATTTGGATATATTCCTTTATGACCCGGGCACCAAATTAGGATAATCTTTTGGCCGCGGATGTTGCGAGCGTGGATAAAGGAAAGTAGAAATAAAATAACCTTTGGAGATTGAAATGACCAAGCGCTAAGCGCATTAAGTGCTGAAAGACTGTCCGATAACACAAAGATGGTAGGGAAGCTGGACGGGAGTTGAGAGAGAGCGAGGCAGATGGCCAAGGCTTCGGCAGTGAAAACTGAGTTAAGATGCGGGATTAGAGATGCAAGCGTGGCAGAGGCCTCTATGTCGACCGCTGCAATGGCGGTCCGATAGGCATCTTTTGAGGCGTCAGTGGCGAAGATAGAGCAAGAGGAGATAGAGGAGCGCCAGCTGCACCAAGCTTTAGCAATATCTTGTCCAGAGATGCCAGCGTTCTGAAACGGTAGACCTTGCGTTATAACTTGAAAATTCAACGTATTAGGGAGGGGAGGCCAAGAGAACTGGATTACTTGGCTGAGAGGACTTTGGAGGGAATCCTGCAACTCCTGCAAGGGCTTACGCCATTTCCACTCTGTAGACTGGCAGGACAGGAAGGAACGCACCAAAGCGCCGAGACGGAGACCAGGAGGCGAAGCAAGCAGCCGGAGCAGAAATTGTTTGGTAAGTAGAGAGAGGCGACTGGTGATACTTGGGACCGCGGCTTCACGACGAAGGACCGGAATTGGGGTCCACCGGGGAAGACCAGTTGCAGTTCTGATGCCAGCATTGTAGATGACCTCAAGTTTGCGGAGGGAGGTCGGAGGAGAATCGAAAAAGAGAGGAGCACCATATTCCAGTAGGCTGCGGATGAGGGCATTGATAATCTTAATCAGGTGGTTGCTGTTGATGCCACGCGAGCGACCAGCAACAGCTTTCACATAGTTTAGCCGGCGGAGGGCTTTAAGTTTCAGAGTAGCAAAATGATGGGCAAAGGTGAGGGTACGTGTGAACCAAATCCCCAGAATTTTTACGTGGAAGCTCCAAGAGATGTCTAAGCCCGACAGTTTTAAAGGAGGACCGGGGTCTCTGCGGCGGGTGAAGTTAATGGCAGAACACTTGTCGGGAGCAATGGTGAGCATATTAGAGGCGCACCAAGTTTGGATTCTGCTGAGGGTGTCCTGGAGTTTGCGCCGAGACCTCTCTTCATCAGGGCCGAGAGCATAAACAAGAATGTCATCCGCGTAGATAGTCATATAGACCCCATCCTCCAGAGTCTCTGCAATGTCAAGTAGATAGACAATGAACAGGAATGGAGAAAGTACGGATCCCTGCGGGACCCCTTTGGAGCAGAGGCTGACCTGGGAAAGAACTTTCCAACGAATCTGGATCTGTCTGTTGTTCATGAAAGAGGCCAACCAGTGGCCCATTTTCCCCCTGATGCCATGACAGGCAAGCTTGTAGGTAAGAATGTCTGGTTGGACGGAATCATAGGCGCCTTTAATGTCCAGACTTACGGCGGCAGCAAACCAGTGATTGGACCTGGCCGTCGAGATATCATGGAGAAACGTACAGAGAGCCATGGTGCAGTCCCTTGTAGGAATAAAACCGAAGTGGTCCCCGTGGAAAAGCTTCCGCTGACCAGCCCAAGACAGGAGCCTGCGAAGAATCATGCGCTCAAAGAGTTTGCAGCCAACTGAAGTAAGGGCAATCGGGCGATAGGAGCTCACCAGATGGGACGGCTTGCCAGGTTTACGGATGGGGACAATTGTGGCCAGCTTCCAGGAAGGAGGGAGAACCCCAGACTCGAAGGTGCTGTTGAACGTGTCTAGAAGGGATTGCAAATGATTACTGGAGAGGCTTTTCAGAAGTTTCATAGAGATTCCATCCGCGCCAGGGGTAGTGGAGCGAGCATGCCGGAGGGCATGCGTCAATTCGTCATAGGAGAAGAGGGCGTCAAGATCTTTGTCCCCGCCACCCAAATCGTAAGGGATGATTCGTTCTACTTCAGTCTTTGAAAAGTGAAGCAGGAAGGCTTGAGCTTGGGAGTAGGCCGAAGCAAGGGGGGAAGGATTTCTTATTATGTTGTCACCTTGAACAGTATTTTTATTGGACAGCCTTTTGAGGATCTTGAAGATTTCCTTGCTGGAGCCACAGTTCCGGCAGAGATTGTCCCAAAACCGCCGAGAGGCCTGCTTTAAGTATCGACGAAGCTTGGCGGCGTAACTTTTGTATTTGAGCCAGACGTCCCTGGAACAGGAGGAGCGTGCGAGACGTAGATGCTTACGCTTTTGAGCAAGTAAATGATAACAGGTAGTGTCCCACCAGGGACAGCTGGGACGGTAGGAACTGCGTCGCTGAGTTTGATTAGCGATGATAGCTTGAGAGCAGGTGTTTTCAAAGTCCTCGTAAGACTGGTTGGGAAGCTGAGCGAGGCTGTTGAGAACGGCGCCCGCTTTGGACCAATTTGTGTGACGGCGACCATGATCCGAGCCGGAGTGAGATAGATTGGAGATAAGGAGGATTGGGTGATGATCCGAATCATAGACATCAGGGTGAACATAAAACTTGAATAAAGGGAAGAGCGAAGGAGACACCATGGTGAGGTCCAGCAGGGAGGAGGAGCCAGTGATGCTGGTGCGAGTTGGAGAGTCCAGATTCAAAACACACAGGTCCTGCGAGCTAATCCATTCCAGCATTTGCTGGGCTCTAAGCGGAATAGGCGGGTGACGATTCAAAAGGTTCATGTTGAAATCTCCAAGGAGAATAACTGGATAACCTTGCAAGGCGATGACGTCAGATAGCCAGTCTTCGGGAAGAAGCCCAGTAGGAGAGTAAATGTTTAGAATAAAAATCCAGGTATGATGAAAGAAAACGTTGACTCCAAGCGCTTCGAATTCTTGGATAGGGCAGGGAGAGAGGTCAACTTTGAAGGAAGCAATCGACGAGTGAACAGCCGTCAGAAGCCCACCTCCGCGGGAGGCCAGCCTATCGGCTCTATAAGTTGTCATATGGGGGAAGGAAACTGAGTCTGTGGGGTTACAGAAGGTCTCTTGAAGGCAGATTATGTTAGCGTGTAAAGCTTGGGAAACGTGTAGCCAGTGGCCATTCGAACGAAAACTTCGGCAATTCCATTGCAAAAGGAAAGAAGGAACACTCATAAAAAGAAAAAAGGAAAAAAGAGGGGAGCTGTCCTCGGAAAATGAAATAACGAGAGGAATGGCCATGAGCAGGGAGACCAGAACAAGGAAATTAAGTCCCTGGTGTGGTGAGATTGACCGGGGGGTGATACCCAGAAGCATCTTGAGAATCCGATAGAGGAATATCCATCGGGCAAATGTCCTTTTGGTTGGGCTCCGTGATACGAGGTTTTTTACTCCGGAGGATTTCTGAGAGCACAGACGCAGTTGACTTTTGCACTTTTTTGGTTTGAGATTCCTGAATGCACTCCAGGAGTGACTTTGTGGCAGACAGAAGCATAGATTGAAATGAATTTGTGAGCTCCACGCACATCGTCTGAACCATGTTTGTGAACTGAGAGGTAATTTCTTGAAGGGCTGATTCCAAGGTTGTTCTGGTGACCACATCGGGAGGGGGGCAAGTAACCACAGATGCAAAGGACCTGTTAGTTGATACTTCCTTGTCGACAAAGCGACGCCGTGCCTCGCTGAGAGACAAGTGGTTTTGGCACTTAAACTTTTGTAGCCGGGCCTCTCGCTGATAGCTAGGACATGTCTTGTCATTGGCCGGATGAGCGTTTTTACAGTTGATGCATTTTGGTGAGGAAGCCGTGCAAGGGTCATTGTGAGATTCACCACAGGTGATGCACAGTTTGTTGCTAAGACGACAAGCCTTGGTTGAATGGTTATATCGATGACAGTTTAAGCACTGTCGAGGTCTATCAACAAAAAGGGAGATTCTGTGTAGTTGGAACCACAGCTTGACTTCCGAAGGGAGATGAGTACCTAACAAGGTTACTAGCACAGTCGAGGAGGGGAATTCGGCGCCTTGGGACTTCCGGACGAACCGGCGAACTTCAAATGTATGTAGCCCTTGCTCCGCGAGTTCCTCAGCTATATCCTTGCAAGAAACAAAGGCGTCGATGTTATGCAAGAGGAAACGAGTTGTAACAGTCTCGGTTTGGATATATGAGTCTACTGAAACACCAAGTAGAGATTCAATGCCTAGAGCAGTTTGAGCCACCTCCGTTGACTTAGTCGTTATCTGGATTTTTCCTTGACGGGTAATTTTAATGTTATCAATACTGTCTTTATCACCCAACTTAGAAGCTAACTCCTCCTTCAATTGGCGGGGGTGGGTGCGGGGAAAACTGCCGGATTTAGGAGTGATGAAAAGAGCTATCTCGGTTCCACTCTTCAAAGCTATTGATAAATTGTCGTTAAAATTGGCAGCGTTACTATAAAAGTTAGCATTAGACGGCAACTCTGACTGAGAGCCCACGTTCGCCATCACCGCATCAGAATTTGTTGTCATGCGCTGATGACAACCACAGAAGACAAACTAACAACCAAAGAAATAAATTAAAAAGGGTAAAAAAGAGTAAATACCTGTACACTGGCAGGGAAAAGCAATAAGGAGAATGAAAACACCAACTTGGCACAGAGTAATTCACGAAAAAACCAAAAATTTGCAGCAGAAGAGCACACACAGTAGCAATGGCGACCAAAACAAACCACGTCAAGACGAGTTGAGGAGGCGAGCGACCTACCACCTACCTACCCAACAATCCAGACAACAAAAAAATCGAACCTTGTTTATGTTTGTTCCACGGAGTGTTTGTTAATAAAATAACAGTTGCAGTTACATTTAATGCTCTATAACTTTTTTTTATCAACCAACCATCAAATAATAATAATAATAATAAAATAACAATAATATCTAAGAAAAAAGTAGTAAAAATGAATTACATTATAATAAAATCAAAAACAGCTATATAGACTTTGTTTTTATAGGAAAGATACAGTAAATTTATAACAATTTTTTCAAATGAAAATTGCGACTTCAATCAGCATTTATAAATTCAAAGTTATTTTATTTTCAAAATATTACATACTAATTCATTTAAAATACATTTTAAATTGTATTTAAACAGGAAATTTTGAATTTTAAAGAGTTTCAAATGAATTAATAAACAAATCAGTCAGCTGACGTTGGCTTGTGACTTTTACGTCATATGGTTATCTGATTGGTAAATTTATATTCGGAAGGTCTGCGATCTAGATCTTTTTTAGTGCATCAATTTTAGAGTTAGTGATTGAGTTTTAAAACATGTATTAAAAATAGCATGCTTAATTAATTGTTAAATTCACGAAATTCAGAAGTTTTGATAATAAAAATTCTTTTAGAATTTGTGCCAGTTTGTGTAATTTAGTGAAAGTGTGTTAAGTCGTGATATACCTGATTACCCAAACTTCACTCAAGTGTTCGAAGACTTTTATCCTTACAATATATAGTCAAAATGAAAATCATATCATCAGTTTTATTCTTCTTCTTATTTACTGCAGGTAAGGAAAGACATATATATCTATAAGCATGTTTATTTTTTAATGCGATTTTTGTGAGATAAACAAATCGGCCCTTTAAACCGACCATCAGCTCTACTTTTACGTAAATATTGATAGCTCTAAAATATATTGTTTACATAAATATTGCATTAATGATATGTTAAATTTTTGCCATTCCAAGTAATTTTTCCTTTTTATCCTTTTAGTATAAGCTTGGGAATTCGTATATAAGTTACGCCTCTTCATCTCCAGGTTTTAGTGACGACCGTGCATGAATCCCATTTGCTCATTTCTGAAACTTGTTTTAATTAGTCAGTTTATCATTGAGTAATCTAATTTATTGACTACTGTAAAAGGAAAATTAAATTATAAATATAATTTAGTTTGTGTTAAATATATTTTCATTACCGCCCCCTATAGGACTACTATTGTTTACACAAAAAGTATCTGTTTATTTAGTTGAAAGATTTTGAGCCTGAAAATTGACTGCAAATTTTAAAGAGAAACCTTACCGTCCCCATCAAGTATTTCTGGAATCATAAAATTATTTTTATTAAAATAAGGAGTAATTTAATTTCTAACTATATGTCATGAATAATGAGCCTAACAATTCCAAAAAGTTGAAATATTGTTCTGATTTCCGTACTATCTTCATTCCTTACGGTCCATTATTATTAAAAATTTGAGGTATGGTAAGGAATTCAATATGCAAATCAGTGTTGAATTGCAACAGTGTGCTAAAATAATTAGTCATTTTATGTAGAGGAGAGGGGGCACATGTAATTCCCCCCCCCCCTTATAATTTAATAATTTTTAAATAAATTGGTTTTTGAAAAGACACAACAAAAAGTCATGTGTTTAGTCTTTTCTTTATCTTATGGAGAATCTGGATTTTTTAATGTTTCTTTATTTTATGGTATTTAAAAAATAAAAATAATATAATGAAGTGGAGTGTAGCTTATGTGATTTTTAAATTGTACAGTACAGTATTGTATCAATAAAATATTTTTTCTAAAATTTTATCTTAATATAAATAAGTCATTGTTTATATATGTATATCTTAAGTCTCCTCCCAAACCACTGGGCCAATTTGAGCCAAACTTGGCACAGTTACAGCTTATGACCATAAATGAAGTACTGTGGGTGTTTTAAATTTCTAACATAATGGGGGGGGGGGGAGATGAGAACTCTTTTTAAAACCATTTTTTTTTTTTTTTTAATTGTAGCTAGAAACTTCAAGTTTGATATGTAGGTTACTTTTACTGTACTATATATATATATATTCTTCCTAAGTAGATGTTTATCGAAATTCAATATTAAAAAGGGGTGAAATGATTAAAAGTTCTAAAACTACACTTTTATCAAAATTTCATGCATGCAATATAAAAGTTTTACTGTAAATACTGAATATGTAACAAATAATTTTGACGACTAATAAGAATGACTTGTTGTTTTAATATAATTAGAATAAAAAAGAGCTAACATGTTAGAATGACGTATTTTCACAAAACCTCTCGAATGAAATACTATCATCTCTGAAAATGACAACATTTCTTGGAAGTTATTCGATAGAAAGCATGCATTTTAATAAAGAAGACTGCTCCACTTCTATGATTGTCACGTTTTATTTTACTAACGATAGAATAGGCAGTAAGAAATAGTAATCTTAACTCCAAATTATAATACAACTAGCAGAAAGGACGAAAGAAAAAAAAATTCAAAGCAAAGCTAATTTGACCTGTTCGCCAGAAATTGCTTATTCTGATTCTTGATAAAGGCAAACTTTGTTCAAATCTATTAAATTCTATGGAAACCATTGTGATTTTCTGTGTGGAGAACAGGTAGAAGTGCTAGACACTCCTCTTAACCCTTTAAGTGTTAAATTTCAGACTGTTCTTATATTTTACTGTAATAAGGGTCTAAGAGGAGAATTTTTAATTTCATGCTTCTACAGGAAACAACTAAAATTTTTCTCTGTGTGAAGAACGGGTAGAAATGTTACACTCCTTTCACACCCTTAAGGGTTAAACTTTGTAAAATTCTAAACATTCACTTTAAATTGGTCCTACAAAGAAACATTTTGCTGAATTTGAGGTTTTTATTGCAAACCACTGATTTTCCACTTGTAAGGAACAGGCAGAACTGTTAGACGCCCCCTTCCCTGTAGGGCCTGTTTCACTTGCTGTCGCTGCGCTTTTTTTTTAAGTCTGATTTTTTTTTTTTATATTTTATTTTGAAGTTGCAAAGCGAAAAATTTCATGTATTGAAAATTTGTGTATTTTACAGGTTCAAAATAAAATATTAAAAAAAAAATTGTTTTTAAAAAAGGTCTGTCAGTTTAACAGTTGTGAATTTTCTGAATGTGAAATCAAAATTTAAAAATATGTATTAGTTAATGAGTTTTTTAAGTAAAGAAAATTTCCTTTTAGAATAACATTGGCTTAGGCTTCTGGTGACAGTGAGGAGGGCCTTAAAGACTAAATTTTTGAAAATGCTTATCTTTTCCCTTAATTAGGGTCTATGAGAAGACATTTTGCTAAACTTCAAGTTTTTAATGCAAACAACTGCAGAGACACCATGAAAAGGTTAAACTTTGACTTCCCTTTCAACCATTCAAAGGTTAAATTTCATTAAATCTACTTAGGGAGCACCTACGCCATGAAAAGAACCACTTTCCAAATGACACGTTTTTAACTTCGGTGAATTAGATTCAATCTTAATAGATGAACGAGTGAATCAACAGTATTTTGCCATTAGATAGAGATATATGGGAAGGCTTTTCCAATGAGCAGATATTTTGTTTGTCTGAATAACAAATGCAAGATCTTTTCATCATGGCTTAAAAAATACAGAAATATTTACATGCCTTGTCGTAGGGTTGGCAGGTTTTTGACACTTGACGGTTTAAACCATGGTTAAAACCATCATGTCAAAAACCTATATTTATAATTTAATTGTCGTATGAAAAATTAGCTTAATAAAATATAGTTCATAAGGATTTTTTGAAAAGTAAATAGAATGATGTTCTTTGAAAAACACATTGTTACAACATTTTGATTAATATAAAAAACAAATCTTTAGGCTTTTTAAAATTTTACTATGAATTATTTCTATGTTCATTCAAAATATGCTGTGATACTTTTATATATTATTATGAAATTTATTTATAACTATGCTTGATATAGCACCTGTTAAACTTAGTTATGCGGTACTTTAAAAATATAGTTGTTTTCAATAAGATATTATTTATCAGTATGTTTTAAAAGGTAAACATAATACATATTAATGTTTTTGGAGAAACTTTATTTTAACATTTTGATTAATATAAAAACAAAACTTTAGGCTTGTAAAAATTTAAGATTCATATATCATTGATAGATCATTTTGATTGACAGATCATTTTATTTGCAATACAACATTGTATAGTTTAATTTTTTTAGTATTGTGCTTTTAGTATTATGTATTTAACCAGTAAAATAAAAATGCATAGCCTAATATTTTGTATTTAAATATTTTATAGAAAAATATAACTTTTTTTTTTCTTAACTTAATGACTGCTGATATTGCAAGTTTTTAAGAAAAGTAATAATTCTGAATGTTAAAAAAGCTTGAATTGTGTCTGAAATTCATATAATTACCGTGAAACACGAGAAATATGAATGCTTTCTGGACATGTATAAATTGTAATAAATGTAATATTTACCCATACAGATTTTTAAAAAAAATTAGTCTAAGCTGTAGGGCCCACCAGCAGCCAAGTGGTACTACGCTCAAAGCTGGTAAACATGAGGTGTAGGGTTTGATCCCAGGGCGCACTCGTTGCCCTAGCCATTCAGAGTTTTTAATGTTTTTCTCCGAAACTTGTATAAATACGGACTTGGACCCTGTAGACAGACCCACACGGAGGGCAATATCCCTTAGGCCTAAGATACTACACTAGAGTAGTGAATCAGCCTTACTCCCAAAACACCGAACACCAATAGTCCAAGCTATAAACAGGTACAAATATGGTACAACTATAGTATTTCCCCTCAGCTGAATTTAGCGATTTTTCTTTGGCGCCGATTTGAACGATAACGATGTCATTCTGGATTGTTTGCGATAGATATAACATGGCAGCCATTGCTTATTGCCGTTGCTGATGTTTTGATCGCGTGATATGATGGTGATTCGAGACCCGAATCAGAGTATCGATACTTTTTTCAGTTGTATCGAAACGTAACATTTACTGATTCATGCATCGCTAATTAGGGGTATACAGTGATGTTTTTTTTTTGGGGTTTAATGCTCGCGAAGCGAGCAAACAGCAGAAAACATAGCGACCGAGGCTCCATGAATTTTCATGCTTTTACTGATTCATGCTCCACGAATTGGGGGAGTCCAGTGATGTTTTTTTTTTTTTGTTGTTTTGTTTTAATGCTCGCAAAGCGAGCAAACAGCAGAAAACAGTGACCGCTGCTCCATGAATTTTAATGCTTTTACTGATTCATGCTCCACGAATTAGGTGCGTCCATAGTGTTGACTCTAGAACAAAAGGGCCGCTGGGGGGAACTCTATAAAAGGGCACTTTAATACTCTCAAAAGGGGCACTATAATATTCTCAATAATTCAAAAAGGGCACTATAACATCTTCATAATATATCACTTACAAAATGTAGCCCCCCCTCCAAAAAAAAAAAAAAAAAAAAACCTTACTAATTTTTTTTTTTTTTTTTTTTATAGCAGCAATGTATCCAAGGTATAAATAAACAAAATAAAGAAATTTTAAAAAGAAAAGAAAAATCAGATAAAAAAAAAATAAAAAAATAAAAGCTTGTACAAATAATATTATATCATAGAATGCACAAAGACAAAATCAGATTTTTATGAGAAACAATTTTGAAATTTTTTTTACATTTTTGAATGAAATATATCACTTACAAAATGTAGCCCCGAATTTTTAGTTACTATTTGGTATACTGAATGAATATTCATTATTCAGTAATAATCAAACATTTAGTGCATGCCTATTCAAAAGAAACTTGTTTAATTACAAGAACAAGACAGTTGATGTGAAAATAATTTCATACTTTAAACAGATACAAAAATTGAATTTTTTTAAACAAAATCTTAAATTTTTGGAGTAATAATAAAGTCAAAATAATGGACAATTTTAATAGTTTGGATGTTAGAAAATGTAATAAAACTGAATCTACAATAAAATAATTGAAATTGTACAACATTAAATTCAATTTTAGTGCAAACTAACAGCCATGAACTTTCCTGAAACTTTTTTTTTTCTTTCTTTCTTAAAATTATTGCTGAATATACCTCAAAAATCGAGAGTTTCTCGTAGAGGAGAGTGGGGGGGGGGGAGGTAGAATTACGTTTTTGCCGTTAATTAAATAAATATGCTATTTTCCCCGTATTTGACAGAATTCCCGATATTTTTACGACCGATTGCCGAAATTTTTAATTATTTCACTGCAAATTTACAAAATCTACTTTTAATAGCAAATAATTGCTAATAATATACTATAATTTTGAAACTAATTGATAAAATTCACTCTTCTTTCAACGATGATTCCTAAAATTCGCGATATTTTTGCGGTTAATTATATCGAAAATGGGGTTAATTATTAACGAAATATACAATTATCTGGCTGCTAATCGATGAAATTTGGGCCCTTTTTAAAGCTACATCCCCCAAATACCAAATTTTGCTGTTAATCGATGAAATACGCACTTTTTTCGAAACCTAATCCAGAAATATGTGAAAATTTACGGATGAATTAAAAAACGATTATTTCACAGCTAATTGTCAAAAATTACGTTGACTCGGAACAAAATTATTTTTTTCTCCTAATAGGTAAAAAATTGCGCATTTTTTTTTTTTTCAAAGCAGATTTCTGAAATACGCAATTATTATGCGGCCGATTGTCGAAACACACTATTATTTAGCTACTAATCTATGAAAAATGCGTTCTTCTGAAAGCTGAATCTTAAATACTCAACTATTTTGCCACTAATCAATGAAATTTGCATTTTTTATTTATTTTTTTTTTTTTTTCTAAGCGGAATCTCGGAAATCGGGAATAATTTTGAAGTAGATTTCGCAAATACGGGATCGCTTACCCACTAATAATAAAAAAAAATTACGTTTTATATGCTATCATTTGGCTGCTAGCCAATAAAGTTTTTTTTTTTTTTTTAATTTCCCCTCTAGTTGATTTCAGTAAATCGCGATACATTATTAGCCGATAACGGAAACACGCAATCATTTCGCTGCTAATTAACAAAATTTATGTTTAATCGCTGAAAAAGGCTTTTGATGCTAATCGATGAATTTCTTGCTTTTTTCAAACAGGATTTGCATTATACGTATGATTTTGTGGCTTTTTATAGAAATACCGAATTATTTTACAGCTAATTTTTAAAATTACGTAATCGTAAACTAATTGCTAAAATAGATGTTATTTTTCTAAAAATGTGTAATTATTTAGTCATAAATCAGCTTTTTTTTTTTTTTCTTCTTTTTTTTTTTAAATTTGATTACTGAAATGTCATTTTTTGCGGCTGATTTATAAAATACGCAATTTTCTTGACAAATCCATTTAAATCCAACGATTTTTGTGAAAGTCTCATTTTCAGATATGAAAATTTCTTAGAATCACCCACGCACTATAAAAACTAAGTTATCGCGTATTCAGTTATCTCAACAAAAAGCACAGAAAATATTCTTTTTCTTTCTCCAACGGTAGATACTTGGTACGATAAAGTTTGAAATTTTCCATGATTTTCTCAGAAACTTTGTATATTAAAACACTTAAGAAAGTTTCCTATTACAGAGGACAATTCCTCCGTTAAAGTCTGACTAAATACTGTTTTCTCCAAAACTCGCGTGATTACGGCCTAAGACACTTTAGAAAGTCTCCCACGGAAGATAGCTCTTCCTGGTCTTAGATTCCTAGCATTGTCAATTGTACTTAAAGTTAAGTAGCTTTGAATCCATTATTTTTATCAATAAATAATTAAAATAAACAATTTTTTTCCTTAGAAAGTATTATTTTTAAGCGACTTATTAAGCATTAAGATAACCCATGAAGATAATCAATCATAGCATTCCGTTTCTTTCTTCCCAGCTTGCGGTTTTAATTAAGCACTCTCAGCTAATGTAAACAAATACTTGTTACCGTTCTGAGTCAGCAATATTTCGATTACGCAATGCCTAGCACTAGAATTTTTTTTTTTTTCTTTACTATTTATTTATGAGTATTGTACGATGAAGCGTGTGGTTCTTCAGCTAGATTGTAAAAGTTAGTTTTGTTATTTTTTTTTTTTTTATTTATTTTTTTTTTCAAAAGGAGTTGAAGGACTTTCATAGACAAAAAATAAAATTAAAAGAATAATGTTTATGCGGCAACTGTTGGAAATGCAAAATCAAAAGTTGATAAGGATTGGATCGCGATATGTGTGCAAGGCAAAAAAGAAAAGAGAAAAAGAATAGTAGTTTTTTTTTTTTCAGTGTCTGCCACTATTCAGTTTTTTGTATTCAATAAAATATATTTAGCTAGGTGGTCAAGGAGCATATAAAAGGGAGCATTTGCGGAGCATAAAAAATAACTCGCGGAGTTTTTAAATTTATTCGGAGAAACTTCGCAGAAATCGGAGCAGTTGGGAACCCTGTGAAAAATACAAATAAGGGCCGCCGGGCGCTAAAAATGAGTTAGTAACGGCCGCCGGGCGCTAGAAATAAGTTAGTAAGGGCCGCGGGGCGCAAAAATGTGTTAGTAATGGACCGCCGGGCGCTGCACCCTGCTAAATCGGCCTAGAGTCAACACTAGTCCAGTGATGTTTTTTTTGTTTTAATGCTCGCGAAGCGAGCAAACAGCAGAAAACAGTGACCGCTGATCCATGAATTTTAATGCTTTTACTGATTCATGCTCCACGAATTAGGTGCATCCAGTGATGTTTTTTTTGGTTTTAATGCTCGCGAAGCGAGCAAACAGCAGAAAACATAGTGACTGCTGCTCCATGAATTTTCATGCTTTTACTGATTCATGCTCCACGAATTAGGTGCGTCCAGTGATGTTTTTTTCGGTTTTAATGCTCGTGAAGCGAGCAAACAGCAGAAAACATAGTGACCGCTGCTCCATGAATTTTCATGCTTTTACTGATTCATGCTCCACGAATTAGGGGCGTCCAGTGATGTTTTTTTTTTTTTTTTTTTTTTGTTTCAATGCTCGCGAAGCGAGCAAACAGCAGAAAGCATAGTGAAACATAAAAAAAATATTTCATAATAATGAAAAGTATCGTTTCATGACATTTTGATTAGATTCACGACGTTGTGAAACGATTCACAGTTCCGACTCACAAACCGAATCAAAACACCATCATACCACGTGATCAAAACATCGGCAACGGCAATAAGCAATGGGCGCCGTATAGTAAAGCTGTTCCGCCACAATCGCCAAAGAAAAATCGCCAAATCTAGCTGAGGGGAAATACTATAGTTGTTCCAAGGAAAAAAAAAAAATCCAGTATTCCTGTGTTTTCATGTCTTATGTGAAAATTCATAAGTAACTTCGGAATTTTAGAATTTCACAAATATTAATATAAATAAACATAAACATACAAAATATAACTGTATGCATACTTTGTATATATTTCTTAAATTATAAACCAGTATATTTACCTAATTTTTTATAAATTATCTACAAATTGTTTTCCGATTTCTTAATTTATAAACAGCATAATATTTAGATATTCACTTGTATATGGCAAATATTACTAAATCCTATTTCTAACCAGATTTTAGCTCATTTATAGATGTTGAATTTTGACAATACAGGTTTTTGACGGTATAGAGGTTTATGACAGGTTTTTGACGGTTTAAACCATGTTTAAACCTTTGTCATGTCAAAAACCACTTTTTGACGTCAAAACCCCAACCATGCCTTGTCGGGCATGCTACTCTGGAAAATACATGCCCAAATTAAACTTTTGCATGCTCAAATATCTTATTCAAATGCATATTAATAAAACATTTCCATAACTAGTGAAAAGAATCTAACAACATTATACCTGTAGTGGCATTGTTTATTTCGTTTTAATTTAAGTAAGTCAAGACACTATATTTTAACACTTTATTTTGGAAAAGTTCTTTTGATTAAATATTTGCATACCCAGCTGGGTATACAAGAAGGGAAAATACATGCCCAGTTTGAATTATTACATGCCCCGGGCATGTTGAGCAATATAATAAGCCCTGGTTTTCATAGAACAGTAATTTCTCATTTTTAAGAGTGTTTGCCAGAACAACTTGCATGTTGATCCACAATTCTATTAGGCAATTTTTTTTTTTTTTTTTTTTTTTTTTGGCGATTATGGCAAAATGAAATTTTTGGAAGTGGTTACCATGGGTTCCAAACATAAACAAATGTTGCAAAGAAACCAGAATGACATTGTTATCGTTCAAAATGGCACCAAAAGGAAATTGCCAAATAGGGTTGTGGACTAACCTGCAAGTCATACACAATTAAAAAAAGAAATATGAGACTTATCATAAAAAGGATTCATTTAAATATAGTTACCAGCAAAGCAGGCAAAGCCAGGTAATATATATAGATAATCCTATTAGTCCCCATCATACTGTAGGTATGGGGAACTTATGTAATCGGGGAAAATCTTTTACTTCAGTTTACTTTTTTAGGTGTGAGGAATCAAAAAATGACAAAATTTGTAGGGTGTCTTAGTTTGTTAGTCTGTGTACAAGATATCTCAAGAACAAATTGTCGCAGAGAAGTCGGATCAGTTTTAAAATATTAATTTCGACACTGGCAAGAACCCTATTCATTTGCAACATCCAAATTAAAAAAAACTTCGTAAGTTATTAGAAATTTAGGATTTTCTTAACATGGGAGAATAGAGCAAAATTTCTCTTAAATGTGCATTAAATGGAAAATTTTTACTGTAAAAATGTCAGACGGGTTTTAAAATATCAGTTTTGATGCCGAAATGAACATCATTAACTATAAACATGCTACTTTGAAAATGTTGCAAGTTATTGGAAATTTACAAATTTCTTAATAGGGCAAAATTTCTCAAAGTCAATTTTGAGGGATATTTTCATCGTAAAGACGTCAAACCACTTATAAAATATTATTTAGGATACTGGCATGAAGATCATTGACTATGAATTTTCCAATATAAAAATTTCGTAAGTTATTGGAAAATTACGAATTTCTTAACATGGCATAATAGGGCAAAATTTCACAAACGTTAATCTTGAGGGATATTTTCATCATAAAGATGTCGGAACACTTTTGGAATATTATTTAAAATACTGGTCTGGTATGAATATCATTGACTATGAATTTTCTAATTTAAAAGTTTAAGTTATTTAAATTTTACGATTTACTTAATATAGCAGAATAGGGCAAAATTTCACATAAACATCCATTTTCAGAGATTTTCGTTATAAAGATATCGGACCTATTGTAAAATGACATTGACAAACTAGCTTGAACATTCACTACAAATATTCTAATTTGAAAATTTTGTAAGTTTTCTTAAATTTAAGATTTTATCAACATAGCGAAATTGAGTGATGTTTTATATGAATTTTGGGGATTGCTGCATTGGAAATAGTTAGTATGGAAAAGCTAGTATATTTAGCATAAAAACTAAACTACGAAACTGACCCCAATAAAATAAATTAATAGATTAGACTAAGGTAGCTGCATAGATCTGAACGGTGGGTAGCCTATGAAGTGGACCATTTCAGTCTGTCACTCTGTCATGTGATTGGTAGAATTCATTTCTTTTAACATGAATATGCAACTCGTATTCAAAGTATTAAATTAATTGAGAAAAAGTAATACAAAAGAAGTTATTTACAATTTTATTTTTATACTAAGTAAATGCAATTAAATTTCTTATAAATTAAATGTGGAATCGCAGGGTTCGCACTAAGGAAAAAAATGAGTGGGATTCTCCCACTCTAACAAAAAATTTAAGTGGGATTTTGAAAATTTAAGTGAGATTTTTGAAATTTAAGTCAGTAATTACACTTTACAGAAAAAAAGTATTTTCAAGAAATATGCAAATTACAGACATGTGATTGCTGAAATTAGAAATTAGCTGAAAAGTTTTCGCAAATATGATTGATTGGATGATTAGTTGAATATTGATAACGTCACTTTCATAAACTGATGACAAACATTTATACTATATAGTTTTTATCTACATTAAGCATTTTCAGGATTTTTTCATTAGCTTAAAAAAAATTCTTCAATATACCTGCAATAACTTTTATATCCACATAGAATTTTATTAAAATTTCACACCAAGAGTAAAACAGATTTTTCAAACAAATATAGAATATGATTTTTATGTATGTACATTAATCATTCATATAAAAGTAGCAGTAGCTAATTATTAGTTTCAAACATGCATAAAACAGACTGAGTATTAATTTTCTTAAATTGGTTTGGAAAAAATTTTCTTATCTGAAAAATCTATTCTTCATTTCCCCCATGTTTACAAATTTGGTATAGATATGACACCCCATAAAGATTTAATTTAATTGAGAAAAAATAAATAGATTCAGTAAGTTCAGCACTAAAGGTCTAAAAATAATTACATATGTTAGAAATATTGAGCACTTCTATTGCTTTATTGTTTCTAGAATTGATCATTGACCACAATCCATATTCCGGAGATTGGAAAGAGGGGGGGGTTAATTGGTGGGGGGGGGGGGTAAAAAAATAATTACAGAGTAAGAAATATTAAACTCTTTCAATTCTACTTCTAGAATCTAATAAAGCAAGTTTAAAATGAATATTATAAAAATATAATTTATGTTGCAGATGGGTAAAGATTGAGAAACAAGACTTCTGCAGAACATTTGATTGCTGATCGCTAGATGGAGATAAATAAAGGGGGAGGTGGGCAAAAAATAATTACAAGAGCAAGAAATATTTAACAGTTGTATTTATTTACAGGTTCTAGAATGTCATAAAGCAACTTTGAAATGGATATTGACATTTATGTTGTGGATGGAGAAAGATTAGGAATCAGAAGCTTTAGTAGAACATTTTATCGCCGATTGTTCCATTTTTATTTATTTATTTTTTAACGAACAATATCCGCGATTTTTTTTTAAACGGAAAAAATAAATTCGCGGAGTTCAATGAATTAGATAAAAAAAAAAAAAAAAAAAAAAAAAATCGCGGGAAAAGCGCGCATATGAAAATTTTTTAAGGGGGATTTTTTTTTATATTGCGCGATTCCCGCGATCCCGCACTCTAGCGCGAACCCTGATTGAATGTTTAGATGAGATTTTAACATTTACGAAATATAAAATACAATAAATTAGATATAAATAGCTTTTTGAAACGAATCAAAATATTACAATAAAATTTAGATTGATTCAAAATATTAGAATATTTTATGCAAAAATATTACCTTATGGATATCAAAGTAAATGGTAGTTAATATTCATTTTAAGTAAATTGGAGTGTAAAGGTTGATATTTTTTTTATTTACAAACTATGTGAAAAATACCAGAGCCGGGAATCTAATCCGGGCACCTCTGCTTAACGCATGGATGCTCTACCACTGAGCTACCCTGGCTGACAACCAGCTAGGCATTTCTCACATAATATTCGTTGGCCAAGTCACAGAGTTTGCAAACGCAGCTGTATCAAGTGACAATATTAATTGCAGCACAACTCCATAGACCACGAAATTTCAATTTAGAAATATTTATTCATGAATTCATCAACCGTGAATATTCATTTTAAGTAAATTGGAGTGTAAAGGTTGATATTTTTGACACCTCTGCTTAACGCATGGATGCTCTACCACTGAGCTACCCTGGCTGACAACCAGCTAGGCATTTCTCGCATAATATTCATTGGCCAGGTCAGTCAGGAAACTGAGCAGCAGCATTTAGGTCCACCCCAATTTCTTTCTTCCCTGATAGGGTACAAATATTGAGTATAAGCAACAGAAAATTGTTGATTAGATTCACTTACATTGTGTATCGTATTGTATTTGCAGAACTTAGCATCCCACAGTCCCAAGTTGAAACTCCGAATAATTAGACAATAAATGTAGAAACAACATATAATTTTTTGAAAGAAAATTAAAAATGTACTTTCTGAGTTACTGAAAGTCAAAATGCTTAATCTTAAAATGAAAAATTTCAAAAATATGTGCAATGTTATATATCTTTCGAAAGTTTGTATTATGCTTTCTAATGGCACCAAACTTATGCCTCTAACAAGGAGAGGTCACGACATGGAAAATTCAAACCGGGACGAAATTGCGCAGGATTGTAGTATACTATGAGGGTAACAACATATTAAAGCAGTAGGACCCACTATCCAAAAAATTTCGAGAAAAACACATTTAAAGTTTCAGTAATCTTTAAATACAAGTTATTTCGTAAAACAGCAAGCGCCCCAGTGGTGTGATCTTAAAGCGCAAGTTTGCTAGCCAGACGACTTGGGTTCGAGGCTACCTCGGGGCAGCTTTCTTTTTTTTTCTTCAACTTTTTATGTAATCTAAACTTTTTATTTATTTTTTCTTTATTTTACAATTAAATTCAAAATTTGAAAATTTTAATAATTATTTAATTTTCTTGAGTATAAAATAACTTTTTTCTTTTTTTTAATATTTATAAATTAAAAATGCAATAAATTTCTATAACTTAAAAAAAAAGTTTAGTTTTACAAAACCCTAAATAAGAAACATAAAGAAAACAGACAAATATTTAACTAATTAAAAAATAAGCAAGCTGTAAACAAAGTGTAAAATAGTTAGCAGCTTCCTGATTTTGTTTGAATGTGTATAAATTACGTAAACGCTTCTAGCTTGTTAATAATAAAGGGCGGGTGGAATTTTATTTTGTGCAAGGAAGGATAAAAAAAAAAGGAGATATTTATTAACATTTAAAATCTACATTTAAAGATAACATTTCTTTATCTGTAATAATTTACTAGCATCGTAATCCTATACAATAATTTTTAAAGAAACTGTATTGATATATGCAATTAAAATATTGGTATATGCAATAATGATATATGCAATTAAGTAATTATATATGCAATTAAAATGATCATTTCTCTGTATTTTTTAAAATTTTATAAACAAAAGTACTATTGTTTCAAGCATACCTAAAATAAAATATATTTCGATAAATAATCAAAAACAGTTTCTTTAGTTTTACCTTTATTTTACAGTTAAAATAAAACTAAAATTTATTTTTTAAGTTATAGAAATTTATTGTATTTTTAAGTTATAAATATTAAAAATAGAAAAATTTATTTTATATTCAAAAAAATTAAATAATATTTTATTAAAATTCTCAAATTTTGAATTGAATTATAAAATAAAGTAAAAATAAATAAAAAGTGTAGATTACGTAAAAAGTTAAAGGGAAAAAAAAAGTCTCAAGCAAGACTCGAACCCAAGTCGTCTGGCTAGCAGACCCGCACTTTAGGATCACACCACTGGGGCGCTTGCTTGCCTGTGAAATAACTTGTATTTAAAGATTACTGAAACTTTAACCCTTAAACACAGACGTGCGGTCTGTATGACCGCTCCGATATTTTAGAACTGCAAAACTCTTTATAAGTTATATAATTATTCTCCTTCTTTTCAGTACTTTCATGTTGGCATTAAATATAACTACTTCTAAATTTTTATTAAATTCTACGCATTAGTTTTTTTTTTAAATAAATTTTAAATTTGTGCCGCGGTCATATAGACCTCACGTCTGCGATTACGTTACTTTTTCTCGCTTGTGGGAGATGCGGGATTATTACAAATTTTTTTTACAATTCTTTATATAATAGCCTTTTTTGCATTATTTTATATAATCCAGACACTGTTCATGTGGAATTTATTAAATAATTTCATTTGTACGCATTTTCAAGTATGTTGTCCTTATTTTCATTATTTGATTCATTTTTCTGGATTTTTTCATATAGTTTTTAGAAATCATATTTTTAATATATTAATTTTATAGTTTTTAAATGAATGAATTACCTTAATATAACTTGGAATGTGTATTCTTGCATATAAAATAGCAGGAATTTATTATCTTCAAATTTTGTATTTTAAAAATGCATAAAACAGCTCGCGGTCTGAGAGACCGCACGTCTGTGTTTACGTGACAGAAAATAAACGTCTGTAGTTAAGGGTTAAATGCTTTTTTCTCGAAATTTTGTGGATAGTGGGTCCTACTGCTTTAATATGTTGATACCCTTATAGTACATGCGCATAGCCAGGGGGGGTGCCCTGGGTGCCCGGGCACCCACCCGCTCACGCACATACATTCAGTATATTTAACAAAACCATATTGAAAACAGAAAAAAAAAGATTTGAAGGTTAAAAGAAAAATTGTTATTACTAATACCAATGATTCTATGCGATAGAAAGACACTTTCTTAAACATGGTAGTAAAATATATTGAAAAGAATAATCTAAATTGTTCATAAATCCAAATTTACTTGCACATTTCTGACGAAAATTTGCAAAGTAACTTTTCTTGGTAAACAAAAAAATAAAAATAAAAGGGAATTAGTAGTTTGTTTTTCCTTCAAGGAAAAGCAGAAAAAGAGGCGTTAAAATGATTTAGTTTATTTAAACTCGTGGCCTTAACATTCAAGTTTTTTTTTTGTCATTTCTTTTTAATAAACATTTTTTTAACTTTCTCTTACCCATACATGTTGGAGAATGTAATGATTTGTGGTCCAGTTTTTGAATATGAAATAGTTTTTACAATAGTATGTCTTGAGGTCCGCTGATTTGTATAACCAGGTTCTTGTGGTTAGTCTGCATGGGCATAACTCAAAAGCAGATATTGGCAGGAAGTCTAAAATCGTATTCAATTTATATCATAACTAGCTGGCTACGCCCGCTTCGCTGGACCCTATTTTTAAATGAATCACTATAATTACTGAATTCTCAAAATTGCATTAATTTTTATCACGTGAAAAAAAAAAAAAAAAAAAAGCGAAACAAAATCTGATTAGGAAAAATGTCGATTTGTAAGTATCGAAAACCTCTATGTACCAATTTTGAATGATCTAACTCTATTTTTTTTGCCCCTCCGCCCCCCCTCCCGTCCCTCCTAATAACGTTACACTTTCGAAAATATCCCCATTCGACTTGCAGGCTATTGAAACCTATCTGTACCAATTTTGAAAGGCCTAACTGTATTTCTAATTGTTTTTGCCCCTGCTGCTCCACCTGGGGGCTGAATTTTTAAAATTCCAGAAATTGGTTTTTAGATATTTGTATTAGCTATTTTTTATAGCAAAAATTTCACGTATATCTGTTTTTTTTTTTTTTTTTTTTTTTTGAGATATATAGGATTATGCGACATCGCGTTTTATGCATGTGAAATCCCGCTTTGCCCCGCCCCCCTTGGGGACCGAATTTCGAAAATTCCAGAAATTCGTTTTTAGACATTTATATTAGCTATATTTTAAAGCAAAAATTTTACGGATATCTGTTTTTTTTGTTTGAGATATGAAGGATTTTTTGAATTCACGTTTTGCCCCCCCCCTCCCCCCCTTGGGGGGGGCGAATTTTTCAATTTTTTTTCCCTAAACCATCCCTGACCTATAAGGAAAACAACAAAAAAAGAATGATCGAAATCGGTCAAGCCGTTTACGATTTTATAAAGGACATACAGACATTCATTTTTATATATATAGATGATCGTATACTATGACAAGCAAAAAGTTCAAATACATTATTGTTTAAGTTCAAAATTTCTAGTTGTACATATCAACAACATTTTTAAAGAGAACTAAACATAATGAAACTAACATAGTCTATTGATACAAAATAATTTTCGTATAAAAGATTGTAAAAAAAGTTAGGTTCGATTAAAAGCATTCATACCAAATTACATTGCGTCCAGTAAAAACGTTTAAAAATTATAATTACTTTCCCTTACCATGAGTTACAGAAAGTATTATTTACAGGGTCGAATTTTCGAAACTAAATATTTGCGATAATTTCAGGTTTTGAAGTTCTTTGAATGCAAAAATAATTTGTTTAGTAATTGTTGATTTGAATGCATGTCTGGTATCATAATAACTCAGCGGGTAATTTTTTTCCGATTACACTGGTCTGCGAAATCGTACTTTTCAAATTTTTTATGTACTGCGTTGGGTGTCTCTAATGTGTTTTGATAATCTGAATTAGAAATGATTATTTTTTTTTTCCTATCACGTAAGAAATTTTCACAAAGTAATGATGAAAATCGGAAGAATTCGCCTAGAAGTTATAACAAATTCGAAACAATTTATATAAAAAATGCATTGAAATAGGCTTTTATTTACACATTATCTTTTAAATGTATTTCTTCACATCGAATCTCCCTCTAGAGCATTTTACCTTTTGTGCAAGGCTTGAGGGTCGTGTGTGTGTGCGTGTGGGGAATTAATTCTCTACACAACATGCAAGAATATTCTGCTAACATGTTGAAAATGTATCGTCTCTGATACCTGCTTTCCATTTCTTTGATGTCTTGATGAAACAGCTCTCCTTGTTCTTCACTCACATCACCCAAATTTTAAGGGAAATAATTTAGATGGGAGTCGAAAAAAATGAAGCTTTAAGCTCGAACAATTCTTTTTTTTTTTTTTTTTTATGAGGGACATTTTTAAATAGGTTTTCCTTAAACAGCATCCAAAAATATATCAGAAAAACATATCAACCTGAAGAAAAAAATTTCTTCGTCGGCCTGTCTTATTTGCTATTTAAAAAAAAAAAAAAAAAAGAAAAGACAACACTGGAAAGTTCAAATTAGTATTGTTAATCATATCATAAGCAGACTTTTCTTAAAAAAATTACTGTGGGTGAAAGTTCTTTGAATCAGTTTAAAAATATTTTTAACTTAAGCCTAAAGTAAATGTTTTAAGAATGTAGGAATTGTAATCAAACAGAGGGTTTTGAAGAATGCAATAGACATGATACCCCTTCACAAAAATACATGCCAAACAAAATTGTTTCTAAAACAATTTTCAACTTTTTTAAAGCACCTCAGAAATGGTCAGTCAAGTATACAATATCTTATTTTTGTGACTAAATGCCACATTTTATTTATTTTTTTTTTACCTTATTTAAAAGCTGTCACTCAAACTTAATAATAATAAAACATTTTATAATCGTTTGCATTACTTTTGAACTTTGACAAACGATTTGTAGCTGAAAATAAATTATGTATTTATGAACAGACGATTTTGTATTTGTAATTAATAAAAAATCTGGAGTGACTCCACTCGACTCTCCGAACATTGAGTAATTAACAGTTTTGTAGATAAAGTAAAGAAAGAGTAGTTGTTAAACAAACAAAAGAGAGAAAACCATAATAGAGTGTTTGAGTATTTTTCTCCATCTATTACACGTTGTTTTATTTAACGCTACTGAACTTTGAGCCCATAGATCATAATGATAAAGAAATTTTTGTTGTGTCCCTGTAAAAACCTATAAATGCTCGATTCACCAAAATGCTTATAGTTAGTGTAACAGTGATTTATAATACTCATATAAATTTTCAGCTGAATTCAATAAGGCGTTTAGATGCTATCGTACTTTTAAAAATTTAGTCCCATAGGCCATAATGATACAGAATTTTTCTTTGTGTCCCTGTAAAAAAACTGCAAGTGCTAGATTCACCAAAATCTATACAGTTAGTTCAACTGTGATCTATAACATGTGTACAAATTTTTTGCTCGGATTAATAAGGTGTTTAGACGCTATCACATTTTTAAAAATTTGGCCCCATAGGCATAATGATAAAGAATTTTTCTTTGTGTCCCTGTAAAAAAACTATAAGTGCTAGATTCTCCAAAATCTATACAGATTGAGTATTTGTGATCTATAATATGTGTATAAAATTTTTGCTCAATTGAATAAGGCGTTTAGATGCTATCGCACTTTTAAGATTTTGCTCCCATAGGCCATAATGATAAAGAATTTTTCTTTGTGTCCCTGTAAAAAAACTATAAGTGCTAGATTCTCCAAAATCTATACAGATTGAGTATTTGTGATCTATAATATGTGTATAAAATTTTTGCTCAATTGAATAAGGCGTTTAGATGCTATCGCACTTTTAAGATTTTGCTCCCATAGGCCATAATGATAAAGAATTTTTCTTTGTGTCCCTGTAAAAAAACTATAAGTGCTAGATTCTCCAAAATCTATACAGATTGAGTATTTGTGATCTATAATATGTGTATAAAATTTTTGCTCAATTGAATAAGGCGTTTAGATGCTATCGCACTTTTAAGATTTTGCTCCCATAGGCCATAATGATAAAGAATTTTTCTTTGTGTCCCTGTAAAAAAACTTTAAGTGCTAGATTCACCAAAATCTATAGGGTTCGTACTATGGTGACTTACAATATGCGTACCAACTTTCAGGTTAATCGAACAAAGCGTTTAGATGCTAGCGTGTTCACTCACAGACATACACACATACACACACACATACATACATCATCGTAAAAATAGTGAAAACGGACTCAGGGGACCTCAAAACGTATAGAAACATCAAAATCTCGAATTCGGATTTTTGACATGATTACAATACTTTCCTCACTATAGTGTTCGGAAAGTGAAAAAGAAAATTATTAAAAATTAGGCTACAGTGTAAATATTTATTCGGATTCCTTCTTCTCGTGCAATTTTATAAAACAATTTCCTCTTTCCTGAAAATCCTGGATCTGGAGAAGGCGGTGTATAATTCTATTAAAGCTGTATTGAATGACAAAAGAAACGAAAAACTGTTCTGGAATCATGTGCAAATATGTGAAGGACTTGATAATTATTCCAACCAAAGAAAAAAAGAGAGTTTGAAGAGGGAGCTCAAGACAACACAAAAAATACAAACATCAAAGAAAGGTATGCGCAAAATATGCTCCATTATTTAGTCTATTAATTTTTTAAATAGCAAAGTCGTTTATTTGTGTGGGTAGAAAATTTCCGACATTATGTCATGATGATTTTTCGTGCTATTTTATTAATGAATGTTTCTGGACTCGATTATGTATGCAATTTTGAATTGTGGTGGTTGCTAGACAATATTTTCGGCTGCTGGCCAGTGCACGGTCGGATAGTGAGACACCACATTAGCTTTTTATCTGTCCTCCATTTTGATACATTTACTTTGCAGGGATTTTCAGTGCAATTTTATTGGTATGTGTCCCTTTTAATGTTTTCATTTTACTTTATGCAATTTTTCATGGAATTCTTATGTACAGTGGAAATTCGTCAATTTATTTGGCTAATGGTTAGCTCTTGGTCCGGTCTGTGGCGTGTTTCTACACTTTCCACAATTCGATACATTTATTTTTGCGACTTTTACACACATCACATTTTTATATTATGGTACACACAACAGTTTATTACAATCTTATTAATAAGTATCACTTTAATTTTATAACGATCACAGTACCTGTTTGTACTATTCTGTTTGAAACTAACATCACAACTACAGCAATACAACAGTGTTTTAAAATATAGAAAATAAATGCTATTCATGAAAATGGGAACGAATAAAATAATAATTTTTAAAAAGTATCTACAAGATTGTATTAATTTAATATATATATAAATATATTTAATTAATATATACAGGTTCATAATTTGAAACTGGTAAAATAAAAGAAATGAAATGAGATTATAAATAAACATATTATTATAATTCTACTTTATCACTTTGTGTGCGCAATTTAAGTTACATAGTATAAGTTTTTCCGTAGTTTAGTTTTTAGGTTTTCGTTTATAACTTAAGGCTTCAGATTTTTAATTAACCTTTTAACGTTCATTGGTTTCGTACTGAAACCAAATATTGGACACCATTCAATATTTTTTATGCAACATTCTTTCCTTGTTTTAATCAATTTTCAAACTTCTGTTCCTTTTCTGTTAGACGGATAGCGGCACTACTCTGAATGTCCAAACTTTATCAAATGATATTTCAAAAGAAGTCAAATGCACCGATTTACGCTACCAAAACTGCAGTCAACATTTTTTTACATGGGCATTTTTAACGTTGTGTAAATATTGATATTTCTGTTCTGCGTCAAGTCTAGTTATTTATTCTAAGAGAAAGTCACTTAATTTATATGTTAAAACGTACATGTGTTAACTTGTGTAACTTTTATAAATGTGTTAAAACACACACATGCATACATACGCGCACTATGTTCATAATGTATTCATATTGTAACTTTTAGTTTAAAATTTGGGCACCCCCCCGCTCGGAAAGCTGGCTACGCCTATGTAGTATACTACAATCCTGCAGAGTTTCGTCCCGATCTGAATTTTCCATGTCGTGACCTCTCCTTGTAAGTCAATCAAACAAAATACACTACATAGATTTGTATTTGTACCTAATACAATAATTTTCAAAATGTTTCACTTTTTACCCATTTTGTACCCCTGTAAAACTGAAAGAAATAGGGACATATTAATTGGTATTCATTCATTTCTCTATTAAAAAAAAAAAAAAAGCCCAATTTGATAAAAATCTGAGAAGTGGGTGGGGAGGGTCAGATTTAAAAGGGCAGATTTTTTGCGTTGATTTGACTTGGAATGACTCATTTATGTTTTATGTAAGTTAAAAAATAAAAGTGCAGTTTTAAATAAGGGTTTTACAAAAACCACTGGTGTTTTTCAAAATGAGTTTATTGAAAAAACCCAGACTTTTTCATGTTGGGCAAAATCAAGTGAACCGTGCTTGAAAGACCTGTAAAGGTTGATTTTGATTTACTGTATAATAATTATGGCATACGATAAAATACTGCAAGAGTGTGCCCCTTTCGATTAAATGGACCCCTCTGCTTTTTGCCTGATTTTAATTTATTCTGAAAATACCGAATAAGCACGTGCTCGGATTTAGACTCTATCTGAATAGGACAATTTCTTTCTTTTTCCTTTTTTTTTTTTTTTTTTTTTTAATCATTATAAAATGAGGAGCAAATATTCATACCACGTTTTCTCCTTCAGATACAATTTTTCAGACAACACAAAAAAAAAATAAAAAAAAAATACATCTAGACAAATCATAATTAGGTTTTACTTGATACTAGGAAAATATGTAGGCATATCTAGGAAGATAAGTAGACATAATATTTTTATGTTAAGTTTAAAGAAAAATCACTCTTTTTTGGAGAAAACACTGGTTGAATGTTTGCTCCTCAAATATGAGCATTGACGTGTTTTATAATAAATCAGCATTGTGATTATTTGAAAATCAAAAACATAAGCTTCCTAAAATATCAGCTTTTTTTTTTTTTTTTTTTTTTACAAAATAATTTATTGGAAATGGGTGGGGGGGGGGGTATCCGTGAATTTTTCGGGTTAGCTGAATATGCCGGAAAATAAGAGTGAACTGCATCTGTTTTACAGGGTTGGCAAGTTTCTTCCAAGTGGAAGAAATGGAAAAAACTGTTTTTCTTTAACATTTATTATATAAATTGTATTTAATGCATTTTTCAAATTAATAACTTTAAATAAATTTAATTACACCTATAAAAATTTAATTATGTATGCTAAATTAATAATTACATGAGATTTTTAGCGAAGATCATATCACACACCAAAATATTCAAATCCATTAAAGAAATCAATTTTACTTAACCAGTAAAATTTTATTTAAACAATGTTGTTATTTTTTTAACTGGTAATTAAATAGTATGTATCACTTTCCTCTATTTTCTAATAAAAGACATTTAATTCAGAGAACAGGTGCACCAAACATTAAGAATGTTTGGTTAATTTAATTTTTAATTAATTACTATTATTTTTGTAATAAGTTTTCTTTTAGTCCAAAACTGTTCTCTTTTGAAGTAAAATTTAAATTAAAAACCAGATTGTGTTATTTTGTGTTTAATATAAAAAAACCCAATTAAACCCCCCAAAAAAAACCACCCGGGCTGGGCTTAAAAAAAAAAAAAAAAAAAAAAAAAACTGATTTTTTAAAAACCCTGGTGTAAACACAGTAGCATCTAAATGCTTTTTTTTTAATGTACTGAAAATGTATGCATGTTATGTTATTGTCACACGAAAACTATGTATAAATTTTGGTAAATATTGGCATTTTTACAGGAACGTAACAAAAAAATTCTTTATCATTGACCTATGGGTTTTAATTATTTGAAGTGCAATGGCATTAAATGCCTTAAGATTGATTTCAGACTTCTCCCCTTTATTACTTCTCTTACCAACCATAATTAGTGGTTAATTTTCTGAATATTAATTAAATAATTATTTCATGGTCTGAGTCACTCCATATTTTTCCCTGATGGTTTCAGGTATAGTATTGAAAAATATCTTAATATGAAATGACTAAAATTTAACTTTCAGAGAAATTGAAAGGAGGCCAAAAAAAGATTCTTTGTTCTTGAGAAAAGAATTGACTTAATTTTTTGCTTACTTTCTTACATCCTTACGTATATTCTATTTTGTTTTTCTATAAACAAAAATATGGATTTATTATAAGAAGTTTTGAAATAAATTCTGCTTATAATTACTCACCCACCCCCCTGCTTTTTTGATTATTGTTAAATTGAATGTAAATATTCCTATGGGGGGGGGGGGGGAAAGGGGGAAATCATGTTTATAGTTGATTATTGAGCTAAAAGATGTATAATTATAAAGCATAAAGCAGAGTAAAAGGTGGGGCGGGGGTTAGAATAAAGTCAATTGAAGTTCCATAAAGTAAAACACACATATAAACGCCATTTAAATTGCATTCATCCGAGATATGTACAATGAGAATTTTGATAGTCCGGCTAATGGTCGCCACTGATAGTGATAAAAAAAAAAAAAAAAATTGTGTATCAATGATCAATTGCCACTTTCTGTGATCTATAAAAAATTTTTTTAAAAGCTAGCAATGAAAATCCATGAAAGTGCTTCGCGGAAGCTATGTTTATGTATTTTTCAATCTTTCTCCATCCAGGGTATAAACGTCAATGTTTATTTAAAACTTGCTTTGTTAGACTCTAGAATCTAAAAGAAGACAAATGTTAAATATCTCTCACTCATGTAACTTTTTATGCCCCCTCCCTCCTGCTAACAATAGGCGATCAATACATCGCAGAAGCCTTGCGATTTCCTGTATTTCTATATCAACAACTTAAATCTTAATTGTCTTTTAAACTTATCTTATTCGATTCTAGAATCTGTAAAGAAGTAGAATTGTTAGATATCTTTCACTCATGTAATTTTTTATGCCCTTCCCACTAAACGATAAAAATTTTTCTTTCCCATTTTCAAATAGAAATCTTTTTTAATGCTGCAATGGTGACAGCTATGAAAGTTATGTTTCTCTGTATCTGTACTTTTTAAGAGAAAGTACCTTAATTTCTGAAATAAAATTATTTAAAAAGATGTGTGCGTCTTCATAAAAAAAGTAATAAATAAAATTGCTAATTGTCTTTACACATGAGCATGTAAGGTATTGATGATGCTGAAGTTTGACATAACAGATTATTTTATTTAAATAATAAGTGTGGAAACTTAATCAACTAAAAGATAAAAACTATTACTATTATTTCAGTTCTAAAGAGTTTTTAATTTAGGGTGAGAGGCCTATTTTTTAAGCATGTGTAATGCAGGGTTGGAAAAAAATCTTATTTGATATAAATAAGATTTTTATTTTTTAGAATTTGATTTTATTATTAAAATTGTGTTTTTATATTTTTTGCAATATACGTAAAACAGTTTGTTATATGAAATAACTTCTTTATTTAGTATATTTTATTCACTGATTACTGAAGAGATAAATTTAAAGAACAAATTAAATGTGCATTTAATGCAAACTATCTAATTTAAATATCTCTTTTATATATATATATATATATATATATATATGAGAGAGAGGATACAATATTCTTTAAACAAAAAAATTATCGACTTAATTGTTTCAATAAAAACACTAGTTTTGATGCTTTGTCCACTCCTAAATTGTTACGAAGGCTAGAATGAACAATAACAAAAGAAAACTGTCTTTCTGTTCTAGCAGATGAAGCCTTGGTTATTTGGTAAATAAACTGGATTTCAAGTTCTGCACTGTTTTAAAAAAAAAAATGCTACTGCTGCTAGAAATTCTCTGTAATTTGAGAAAATAGTTGTAAATTATGGGGAAAATTACATTGACAAAACCGTTTTTCTGTCATTACAGAGAATTTTGGGCAGCAAAGTTGCATTTTTGACTTGGACAAATTTCTTTAATGAATTCTAAACCTTGATTATATTCATCCCCATTAACTAAAATTTCATCTTGATTTAAGACAGAGGGATAGATTTATTTAGTAGGTCTCAAGCCCTGAAATTCTTAGAAAAAACACCTGTTATCCACTTACTACTTAGTATTTTTCTGCTGACTAACTTTCAGTTCTCCTTATGTCAGGTGAGATAGATGCTTTTGGAATTTAGAAGTGCAAAAGAAAAAAAAGGTTGATTTAAATCAATGATTTTTTTTTTTTTTTTTCTAATCAACTGAGATTTAAATCATGCCAACCCTGCTGTAATGTATCGTAACAAATTAAATTTCATTGTCTATTTGTTTATTTCATTGATATCTTATCACACACACACATATATATATATACTTTTTTTTTTTTTTTTTTCCTGTGTCTGCAAAACAATGAGAACACTCTTTGCTGTCTGAAAGAAATAGTCCTCTCCCTCTCATCCTTAAAAAAAGTGGCCACTATCTTAAAAAAAATTGGCTACTAATGAAATTGATAGTAATGCCCACTAATGAATTTTCTCAGTTTTGCCCTCTACAGGGGTGCATCATATCTTTATAATCAGTAGGATTGTGTCGTGATTTACTAGATTGTAAAATCTGAATAAAGCATCCTAATTACGTATTAGACATTCAGAATAGAAGTGAAAAGTATAGTTCAAAATTTGAGAATAAATTGCATACCTGTGTATTCCAGTTTAATCAATCAAAATAATTGGTCATAAAATTTAAAACAACTTTATTTTATGTTTTAAATTAATTGTTATTCTTATTTTGTATAAAGTGACACAAACATTAAACAGAAATTAAAGTGTAGAGAATTTTTTAAAAAGCATTCACAGTGAGTTACAGGTTCAATTCTCAGTAGCTAAAAAGTAAGAACCACACAGTCTGAGGCGTATTTGTCTCATGTGGGAGGATGCTAATGCAATGGAGTCATACACTACACTCTCATCCTGAAGAGGTTTAACAAGAAACATTGCTATTGTTATAGTTCTTCAAAAAGAAAGTTATAAAATATTTAAATTTCAACATGGCATTTTTTTTATTTTAGTTTTAGGACAAATTGATACAACTACTCAAAGTACAGAAACAACTACAAGTGAAATAACTACACCCACTACTTTAGAAACTACTACATTAGCGCCTTCAACTACAACACTAGAATCTACTACAACAAGTGTTGTAACTACTACTACCAGACCCACAACCTCATCAAGTTCTACAACATCAAGCAGTACGACAGAAGCACCTGTTCCCACATCATCCCCTATACCTTCTACTAAGGCTCCTGAGCCTGCACCCTGTGAATTCAATGTGACTGAAGGGAATGTCACTTGTATTAGAGCAGAACTACAAGTTAAATTTGTGATTTTTGTTGGGGTAAGTTAGTATTTCAATATTTTGAATTTATAAAATATTGCTACAATCTTGTATCATCAATTATTCTGAATTTAAAATAGGGTTCATGTTATGTACCATTCTAAATATTGAAATGATGCAGTAGTCATTTTTGCAGTTGGGATTATTATTTTATGCTTTTATTAACTTGACAAGATTAATGTATGCAACAGAATGTAACTATTAATGTATGTAACGGAATCTTGAAATTCAATTTTCGGCCACTTCTGTTCGTCCAATTGGCCTGAAAATTTTCACACAACTTCACTATCAATAACAATACAATACTATATACAAGTGTTTCAGGGAGACTTTCTCATCAGGGTCAGGTTCCAGGGGCAAACAAAAAATCTCTGTATATAAAACGCTATCGTATGCTTCACAGAATTTGACCATTTCTGTAACGTGGAGTGACAAAAATTAATTTTTTTTTAACCCATTTTCAGCCAAAGACGCACCATTTCAGTAAATATTTTTTAATTAACACTGTGACGTATATTTTTCACTAATTTTATTTTTCTGCTATTTTTAAGGGTTCTGAAGACATCTATAAAATATTCGTAATTCAATTGGAGTAAACACTTTCTCTTGAGAAATTTTCAAAATACGCAAGTGTACTAACTTGAAACGATTATTGAAAAATTCTCCTTTTTGAAAATGTATAATTATTCCAATTGAGATTAAGCATATGCTTTTATAATGGATTAGTGTTTCAAAGTGTGTAAATAGAATGCAAATAAAACAAATGTCAAAAATTTTAGAAATTTTCATTAAAATTTATTTTTTATTTAAATATGCCTCATTTTATTTCTTAACTAAAATATCATTTTTCATGCACGAAACTTTTTTTGTGTCTTAATAAATGTAATTTAAGCATGTTTAAATGAAAATAATACCAAATTTTATAAAATTTCTATGCTTGGCCTAAAATGGGTTAAATATGTAAATAATCTGGTGTCACTCACACAACTTTCTCTTGCCCTGCATTTCAATACTATAAAGATAGAATCCTGCAGTTATTTGTTTTTAAGTTGTGTTAATAACAGATATACACAAATCAATTGCTAACTTTTAATTTACATTTCAATAAAAGCATGTTCTTTAGTATTTTCAAAGTATAAATTTATTATTCTACCTCAGGAGCATAGGAAAGGGAGAGGCTCCCCCCCCCCTCTTCCCCATTGGATATTGGAAAATTTTTCTTTTAATTCCAAATTAAATCAAATCTTTAAAAAAGCAAAATTTTGACTGTTTAGTTGTTGTTGTTGTTATTAACTAGTGAAGATTATTAACATTGATATCTTTAAATAATTTTGAGCCCCCCCCCCCCAACCTTTTTTTTTTTTTTATCTTTTTAAATCCCTTCCATGACTTTTTTAATTGCTACGTCATCATGCTATCCTAATCATTTCTTATTAGCAGACCCACCAAAAACTATTATTATATAACTATTGCATCCAGACATGAAAATGAATTTAAAATTTTTAATTTCAAAAATTTTGGGAAAATACTGGTATTTATAAAAGTTTTTTGAATTTACAAAACTAGCTTTTATATATATCTACATCTTTAGATGAATGTTAAAGACACCATATTATCACATGCTTCAAAAATTTGGAAAGATCTGTAAACAACTTAAAATCACAGTAAGACATTTTAAAAAGTTACAAAATTATACAGAGATGAAAAATGGTCAGTAAGTCATCTTTATTTTCCAGGTTGGTCAGTATATTTTAGGAATTTAGTCAGTAAAGTCAGTATTTTTGACCCAATTATTCCTGAACTTCTTTTTCAACACTAACACTTTCTAACAAAGTTGAAAAATTGTTCATTTTTTGTCTGAACTGTGCTCTAACTTCTGTAATAATTATATCTGAATTTGTCTTTCTGTCTGTAAATCCATATATTTTTATGGATAAAATAAAAAGGCATCCATAAATATGTTTCAGAATTTCTTCAGAATGTTATTTAAGTTCATTGTGGGATGTTCCCTATTTAAAATGATATAAATAGCATAACTGGTTTGTATATTATGTGCACAGGGACACTTAAAAGCATCTCGTTTTTATATATATTAATCCTATTTAAATAACTGCATAAATCATAATTAAACTCAAATTTATTTATATTATATGAAACATATTTTCTATGGAATATGGTAAATTTAGCATTCATACTTATATATGGCTATACTAAAATAATTAGATATATGTATTAACAACCACAGTTTGAAATTTGTGGAATTGCATTTTTGTTGTATGATTTTTAAATGAAGAATTATCCATTTTTTGGTAGTAAATCAATTTAAATTTTTTCAGAAGATTACATTTTTAATCACTAAAAAATTAAGTTTTATTATATAGCATTTTTATAAATATATCTAAATCAAGCTGTGTAAGAATTTCTTTATATTTGGAAGGAATATGCAATTTAGTACCATACTGCATAAATTTGTTTAAACTGAGATTTTCAGCAATATTAATATCACAAATAATACAATGTCCACACACATATATATATTAAAAAAAAAAAAAAAAAAAGCAGGCGGCTTTTGATGCATTTACTTTGTATTACTATGCAAACTTTCTTTTTCCAATAAAATTTGTTTCTTCCTTTTTGAGTTGTCAACTATATTTAAAATTCTAATTATACTATTAAACACAATTTAATCAATCGGTGAATTTCGTTGTTGCTTCGTGGTTTCATTGTTGTTCATCTGCTTTAAAATTTTGCTTTTTTAACAGACTTTAAAAAGGAAAGAAGGTTCTCAATTCAAACAGTATTTTTTTTTATGTTTGTTAGCTCATAACTTCTGAACGGATGCTCAGATTTTGATACTTTTTGTTTTGTTGAAAAGGTCTTGGTCTGAAATAGGTCCCATTGTAATTGTCTTTTCGATATAAAGAAAATACAGGGTGCCCAAAAAAATCAGTCCAAACTCTTTTAACTGATAAATGGCTGCATCTATAGTGATAAAAATGGTATGTAAGTATAGCAAAGTGGTCATGCAGTACAAGGTTAAACCACTTGCAGTGCCACCTGGTGGACAATAGAGGAGTTAGTGTTCCTCTCTCGAAAACGATTCTAGAGAAAAAAGGGAATTACAAAGTTGAAGAGTATCATCGATTTAGTAGAAAAAGATTGTTTAGACATTCATGCTAGCGTTCCTGTCTCGGAAACGTTTAAAGACAGGGGACAAAAGTGAATTATAAAATTGCAGTGTATCACCGATTTAGTACGAAATGATAGTTTAGACATTGATGCTAAAAATACTATGCTAAAAACGTGCATTTGTTTGTTCGCAATTTCTTACACTATGCACACTTGAGCTACATTGCACACGTTGTAGCGTAGCTGATGAGACATATGCTATATAGTTCAAAATATGGTTACTTGATACTTTTAGATTTGCTGTAAAGATCTTGGTCTGAAGTAGGTCCTATTGTAATATCTTTACAATCTAAACAAAATAAAACGCCATCTGGTGAAAAACAGCGGAATTAGCACTCCTATCTCAAAAACTGTTCAAAATGGGAGAAAAATTAATTATGAAGTTCTAGAGCATCATCGATTTACTACGAAATGACAGTTTTTAGACATTATTGCTAAGAATAGAACGCTTAAAACGTGCAGTTGTTTTTCCGCAATTTCCTACACTGTGCACACTTGAACTACATTGCGCACTTTGCAGCATAGCGGATGACACGTATACTCAGTGTTCAAAGTACTGTTACTGTCAGCGATTAGCGGAAAGTCGTTTTCAACCAACTTCAGAAAGGAGGGTGTTCTTAATTTGAGCTATGTGTTGTTGTTGGTGGTGTTTGTAAGCTTAGAACTTCGTAAGAGACGCTCTAATTAACAGACTTGAAAAAGGAGGTTCTCAATTCAAAGCGTAAACGGATGATCCGATTTAGATACTTTTTACTTTCTCTTACCCATAAGGTAGAGAAAGTATTGTTTTTGGGTCAAATTTTTGAATGCGAGATTTTGTTATATTTACACGTTTTGAGGTCCCCTGAATACGAAAATCATGTTTTTAGCAAATGGTCTGTGTGTCTGTCTGTTATCAGCATATCTTAAAAACAAATTATGGCAGAAAGTTCAAACTTGGTATTCTAAATGTGTATCGTAGCTTTTCGTTAAGATCAAGCAAATGGTTAGTGTACAGGGGCAATCAAGAGAATTCTAATACATTACGTCTATGGGGAAAATTGCAGGAAAGTAGAGTTTAACGTCTATAGACTGCACAAAACCAAATGAAATAAATATATATTTTTTGTAATAGAGATAGTTAACTGGGGAAAAAAATTTTGTGCATGTAGGAGCCTCGCCTCCCCTCCCCCCACCTGGAAGGGGGGGGAAGTCCCCCCTCGAGGGCAGTAAATTTTCATGATGGGTATCTTTCGAAAGAGCTCGCCAATACCTTTAAAACGAATAGTTGAACCATCGATCTGCGATAATTTAAAACAAAGTTATCAATTTTTTTTACTTTTAACGAAAAAAACTTTTTTTTTTTTTTTTTTTTTGAATATTGAGAATAAAATGGACTGTTTTTTGGATATTTGGTGTTATACTACTTCTCTAATATGGAAATCGTCTGCCTTATCATAAAAGATAATTTTTAAAAAATAATTTTAATAAATTACTTTTTAAAAAGAGAATTATTTTTTAATAACCGAATTAAATTCTATATAAATGTAGGTGCATTAATGAAACGAGGGCACAGCCCCCCTCACACAGAACTAATTATCATATAAAACTCTTCAGAAGCCTAATATGAATTGTTTAACATAGGTTTACATAACAGTACTCGTTATCTTACCTATTAATCTGCAACCTGTATTTATATTATTAAATTTCATTGTAAGAGAAAGTCGTGTGAGTGACACACCAGATTATTGTTTTATTGTAAATGTCTTGGTCTGAAATAGAAACCATTGTAATATCTTTACGGTCAAAAGAAAATACTGGGTGCCCCAAAAAGTCAGTCCCATCTCTTAACTGTTAAACAGCTGCAGCTATAGTCATAAAAGTGATATGTAGGTATAGTAAAGTGGGAACGTGCTACACGATTGAACTGTCTACAGCGCCACCTGACGCGAAAACAGTGGAGTTAGCGTTCCTATCTCGAAAACGGTTCAAGACGGGGAAAAAAGTGAATTATAAAATTGCAAAGCATCATTAATTTAGTACGAAAAGGTAGTTTAGACATTAATGCTAAAAACAGAACGCTTAAAACGTGCATTTGTTTGTTCACAATTTCCTATTTTGTGCACACTTGAACGACATTGCATATGTTGTAGCATAGCGGGTGACATTTCTGCTATGTAAAATTCAAAGAATGGTTATTGTAAGCGGTCACATCGATTAATGCATAGACATTTTAAAGACTTCATAAAGGAAGAGGTTCTCAATACAATGTTTCTCGTTGTTGTTGTTGAAATTTGTTAGCTTATAACTTCGTAAGAGATGATTTAATTTTAATACTTTTTTGTTGTCGTAATGATCTTGGCCTGAAATAGGTTTCATTATAATTTCATTGAGATATAAACAAATTACAGGATACTCACAAAAGTCTGTTCTCACTCTAACTGTTTAACGCATGCAGCTACACTGGTAAAAGCAGTATGTAAGCATCGATGTTGAAACTTCTGTCCGTCAGCTGCAATGCATATTTTGCTCTTTGTTTGAATTTTACGCTGTGCAATTTGCAGCACAGTGGGTGACATGTATTCACTGTAAAGTTCAATATATATGCCTAACAGAATTTTTGGTTATGAATACAGCGTATCCGTTCTTTACATTTGTAAAGACTTTTTTAACTTAACGTATGTTCATTCAATAGATAGTTTTTAGCTCATAACCGATAAAGGCAAGAAAGTGACACAACTTAAAAATGCAGCATTTGAGAAAAATCAACTGAAAAATAACTTGACTAGAATAAAACTGGCACAACTGTCTCTTGAGTGGGTAACTTTCTAGATAGAGATATAACATCTTTGTTCACATTGTGTACATTTCATGTATTTTTGAGTGACATAAACCATTTTTTTAGTTATGTCACTTTTCTTGGAAGTTGTGATTTGTGAAACTGCCGTCTAACGTCTTTTGATGTTCTGCTATATGAATAAGTTTTCACTGAAAAGATAAAAATAAAATCTTTTTGTAAAAAAAGTAGAACAGACTCCAAGTAACTACTATTCAGACAACTAAAAAAAAAAAGGATATGAAATGAAACTGTAAATTGTGCCTAAAAGTATAAAATAATTTCCTTCGCCAAATAACCTATAACACTACAATTAATCATAACTTTTGAAGTCGGCGCGAAATTAAATAAAAATTCATACCTTTTTATTCAATACAAAAATCAAATCCTATTCAAAATACACATCTCACATTATCATCTGGAAAACGCAGCCGAAAACTACTTTGATTCAAGAAAACAAACAAGATTTCGTAAGCAGCAAAAGTTGGCAAAGATGCTGGTATCTGACGTCCTTGGTGAAAGAGAAATCGCAATATTATCTGGCAAACATATTTAATTTCTTTGGGATATCATGATTAATTTGATAAGGTATAGTAAGAGAGTAATCAAGAATATGAAACAATACTTCGTACAGTATTTATTATGAAAATATACATCTTGCGTGTATATTTTTGCATTACGTTTTCATGGCCAAATCCAAAAGCCACCAAGGATGATTCTTATCAAAGTTATACCAAATTTGCAAAGGAAACTCTAACTTCGTAGAAACATAAATACCGTATTGTGAAGAATGTTCACTGTTCTATGTAGATGCCACTAATGGACCAATTGTATACAGTGATAAAATAATAAAGTAACATGAAAATGGATCATTCGAGACAACAGCATTTGTTGCTACAGATTTTAAAACAAACCTTTAAAAAAGAATTTAATTTTATTTAATTTTGCACCGGCTTCAAAAGTTATGATTAATTGTAGTGTTATAGGTTGTTTGGCGAAGGAAATTATTTTAGTCTTTTAGGCGCAATTTACAGTTTCATTTCATATCGGTTTTTTTTTTTTAGTTGTTTGAATAGTAGTTGTTATTTGGAGTCGGTTCTATTTTTTTTTACAAAAAGCTTTTATTAAATCCATATGGTTCCTGTTCTGGTCGTGGCAGGCTGGGTGAGTGTTGCTGGCATGAAACTAGTTTAACCCCACAGGCAAGTCACAAGTCTTGCCGCCTGCCTCTTTCCTTCCTATCTTGTGTTTCGTAGGTTATTTTTTCATTAATTTTGATAAGTTTATGGTTTTAAGTTAAGATTTGCTGTGTTACTTTATTGATTCGTTTTATTTTGCAGGCTGTTAATTAATAGATCTGGTTTCTTTACATTAGTGTATTTTATCCACTGATAATTTTTTTTTTTTAATCTTATTGGTCACTGGTGTTTCAGTGATCTTGTATCTGTTGCTTGGCTTCTATTATGCTTAATAGATCATCTTTATTGTGTGTGTGTGTAATGATTATTATTTACTGAAGAAGAGAGAGATGGAAGTCCTTGCACACAATGATTACTAGGCTTTCTTTCAGGCAACATCTTTATTTCTTCATTATTAGGAAGTCAGGAGTCAGGATAGAGCGGAAGGCGAATGAAGTCACAGACGAATCGACCCCATACGGCACAAAACATCGGGGCTCCGCAGCTTCCAGACACTGGACTTGTATAGGACGCTTTTAGGACCTGTGTAATTTTGGAGAAGCGAACTACGTTAAGTTTATTAGCACTAGGAAATTGTGGTCTGCCCTAAATTTTGGGAGAGTTCCATCTTTTTAAACCATTATTTTTTGGCGTAATCCGGCGCATTTCCAACCTCCTCCCATTTTCTTTAATTGGCTTAACGTATTTTCTCTTATTCCTTATTGGTTGTACTTTTGTTTTTCACCAGACCATCTGGAACCTTAACCAGCCAATTTGCCAAGTCATTAATACAATTATTTATTGCTTTCTTTTTGACATAAGTAATCATACCCTGATTTAAAATCATACATCTTTTATTCTTTTAATTGAATCTTTCCAGCACCCAGATATTTTTCTATTGCTCATTAAATTTATTTATAGGATATTTCCAGATATCAAAGTACTTAAATGATTAATTTAATTATTCATTTTGGACTGATCACGAATGTAATTTCGACTAGCAATTTTTATACTTTTAATTTGGATTTTTTAAATAATTTTAAATTTATTTTTATTCCTTTTATATCCCCTCCTCCCAAGGGAGATTCCCCGGGTTTGCCTGCAAAGCCGTGGGAGCTCACCTGGAGGTAGATGATGTTACAGGTGATATATATATATATATATATACCCTGTGGCAGAAATTTATTATGCTTTCTGCGACAAGCTTCAACAACACCAAAATCTTTCTGCAGGAATAGTTTGTAAAGTTAACATTTACGAATGCCAAATAAATTATTTTTAAATAGTAAATAATATTCAGTATAACCAATGTATTTAAATTTTAACTAGGCACAAATGCATATATCTGCAGTATTGCAAGAAAATACTTTTTTTTTTTTTTTTTTAAGAAAGGAGAAAATAAATCTATTGATTTTAATTGCTTCAGATTTTTTGTTCACATTACTATACAATATTGTTTATAAAATATTCAATGAATTCAAACCATAAAATGCAACAACACATAAAAAATAATCTGCAAATTTTTGAAGTGAAAACTTCTTTAGGCGCGTTGAGCACTTTTGGGTGAACAAAAATCATGGAACTCGCGTCATCGTCAACGAACGCTTTGAAATTCTGCAGACGTTCATTACCCATGACAACCCATTCCCCCCCCCCCCCCCCAATCTGGTCGGGAAGAAACATATTTTTTTACCAATTGACATCACGTGGTTTTTCTACTAGGAATAAAAATTGCAAATTTCAAAATGCTTCAATTTCCTTCTAAACTCTTTCAAACTTTCTGTGCGCCATTAACAGCACAGGGGATAGTTGCAGTTCAAATTTCATCGATTTTGGAAAAAAATTACATTTTAATTGGAAATTAAATTTTATTCTAATACGCGTATTTCAAATTCTAATTATGATTAAATTATTTTTAATATATCATTCGAAAGATATTTTGAAGTACTTTTATATTATCGAAAGTGGAATTCGAGATTTCAGCTGATTTACACGTTTTGAGGTCTCCTGAATGGGTTTTCTTTTGTATCTCAGCTACTAATTAAAATAATTTCATAAGTAATACATCATTAGAAAGCTTTGTTGATTTGGAATCGAACAGTAGATTACAGAAAATTCTACCGCCAGATGGCGCTACAATATTTTAAAATTTCAATTTTTCAAATTCTAACTATGATTAAATTATTTTTAATACACCATTCGAAAGATATTTTAAAGTACTTTTATATTATCGAGAGTCGAATTCGAGATTTCAGCTGATTTACACGTTTTGAAGTGTCTTGAATGGGTTTTCTTTTGTATCTCAGCTACTAATTAAAATAATTTCATAAGTAATACATCATTAGAAAGCGTTGTTGATTTTGATTCGAGCAGTAGATTACAAAAAATTCTACCGCCAGATGCACTATAATATTTAAAAATTTCAAATTCTAACTATGATTAAATTATTTTTAATACATCATTCGAAAGATATTTTAAAGTACTTTTTTTTTATCGAAAGTCGAATTCGAGATTTCAGCTGATTTACACACTTTGAGGTCTCCTGAATGGGTTTTCTTTTGTATCTCAGCTACTAATTAAAATAATTTCATAAGTAATGCATCATTAGAAAGCTTTGTTGATTTGGATTCGAACAGTAGATTACAGAAATTTCTACCGCCAGATGGCGCTATAATATTTAAAAATTTCAATATTTCAAATTCTAATTATGATTAAATTATTTTTAATACACCATTCGAAAGATATTTTAAAGTTCTTTTATATTATCGAAAGTGGAATTCGAGATTTCACCTGATTTACACGTTTTGAGGTGTCCTGAATCGGTTTTCTTTTGTATCTCAGCTACTAATTAAAATAATTTCATAAGTAATCAATATTTTTACCTAATATAAGGCTTAGTTCATTTAATTTGGGTAGCTTCAAATATTTTGTGCCGAATCATATAATACAGACCATAAACACTTCTTTACAAACCAAAAATAATTCGAAAATAATAATCTAATAGCTCGACGATACAATTCACAAGTTACTTAGTTTTCACTTCTATCGGCAGTCCCCAAAGACTGCTTTGATTTTTTTAAAGGCATTTAAAACATGAAATGTCTAAATTAAACAAATGTTACAAATATTTTTAAAATTTTATTACTTTTTATATATTAAATATATATATTTGTTGCAACTAAGTTGGTTCCATTATCACTGTAGATGATACGTGGTCGTCCTCTACGTGAAATGAATCTTCTCAAGGTCTGTATGAAATTCTCTGTTGTTAAGGAAGTCGTCAATTCTAAGTGGATAGCTCGAAAAACTGCACATGTATACAAAACTACCCAACATTTGCTGCCATCTTTTAAGAATAGTGGTCCAAAAAGGTCGGTTCCAATAATTTCAAAAACACCAGCTTCTCTCACTCTATCTTCAGGCAGAGGTGAACTCAGCACTTCAGCAGCTTTCGAAGAGAATCTCTGACACTGGACACATCTATGCAGAATCTTTCTAATGGTCTTCCTGCATCTTATTATCCAGAATTTCTCTCGAATTGCTGACATAAGAATTTGTATTCCTGCATGATTCATTTCTGTATGTTCATTTTCAATAATTCTATAGGTTACGTTATGGTTCGCTGGCAAAATTACTGGATATCTAAAATTTTCTGAATCTTTTCGCATTGATATTATAGTTTGAACTCTGATGACTCCCATTTCATCAACAAATGTACGCAAAGAGGATAAGTTTTTCTTAAAATTTAAATCTTGATTCTGAACAAACTTCATAATCGTAAGTTCAGCCTTTTCAATTTCTTCAACTGTTAAATTGGTCATGACTCTTGCTTCTTTAGGCTTTTTAACATTTTCTTTAAATCTGAGTATCCATGCTGTGACCTTTAACATCTTTTTATAGGAGGAACATTTCTCGTAAAAGTCTATGTTTTCCGATGATACATTGGCTGCAGAAACTATTGTTTTTCTTCTCTCTGATTCTATTACATTTAAATCAGGTTCTAAAACTTCGTTAGGCCAAAATTCTGAAGATCTTCTTAACCAAGAAGGTCCTTCCCACCACCGGGATTTTAAGAGAAATTCAGCAGTACAGCCTCTTGATGGCAAATCGGCAGGATTGAGCCTCCCTGGTACGTATTTCCACTTCTCTGGATGGCTGAGGGATCTAATTTCTTGCACTCTATTGTAAACAAAAGGTGCCCAATTTTCATTTCTTTTGATCCAAAATAGAGCATTTGATGAATCTGTCCAAAAATGTGTTGGAATACTTGGCTGTCTTAGATCTGTTTTCACACTTTGCGCTAGTCTTGCTCCTATGGTACAGGCAAGAAGTTCTAGCCTGGGAATGGTAACTGACTTCAATGGGGCTACCCGGGATCTGGCTTGCACAAGTTGGCAGGTAATGGCATTAAAATTTTCTGCTCTTAAAAAAATGCAAGTTGCATACGCTGCTTTGCTTGCATCGCAGAATACATGAAGGCTCATTTCCGTATTCACCGGATCAGGTACAAGAAGTCTTGGAATAGCAACGTCATTCAACTTATGTAGTCCCCTTTTCCATTTCTCAAATTTTTTCCCAACACATTCAGGTAATTCAGAATCTCAACTCACTTTTAGTTGCCAACATTCTTGAAGTAAAATTTTTGGTGCTAAGGTTACAGGACAACTATATCCGATGGGGTCGAATACTTTATGGGCTACTGACAATATTTGTCTTTTGGTAACTGTCTTGATTTTTTCTTGATTTTCTCGCAAATCTATACTTAGTGAATCATTGTTTAAATCCCATAATAATCCCAAAACTGGAACATTTCTTTTCTTGGAGAGAGTAGAATTTTCTTCTGTTGGATTGATAATATTATGCTCCCACCCTCTTAGATCGAATTTTGCAGTACTAAGGATATATTTAGACTCCGAAATAAATTTTTCAAGTTCTTCGGCACTTTCTACACTAGTAACACTATTATCTACATAAAAAGATTCTGCTAGTTTATCAGCAGTTTCTTTTAGTTCATCGTTAACCTGTTGCAAGTGATACTTCAGAGTTGCTCCTAACAAGTAGGGACTACAAGTGAGGCCGAATACTACTCTTCTATGCTGAAAAATCTTAATATTTGAAGGATTACCCTCCTCCCACCACAGGAATCTAAGATACGGTCGATCTACTTCGCTGAGCTGAATTTGTAGGAACGCTTTACGAATATCTGAAATTACCCCAATTTTCTTAAATCGAAGTCTATTAATTACAGAGGGAATTAGTTCCACTAAGTTGGGACCCTTTCCTAAACAATCATTAATAGAAGGAGAACCCCTTTCTCTTGCTGACCCATCAAAAACCGGACGAATTTTAGTTGTGGAATTTTCTTTAATAACTGCTCTGTGGGGCAGAAAATGTTCATTTAGATTATCACTGTATGGCTCAACTTCTTCAATGATTTCTTCTGCAAGCCATTCGTCAAAAACTGCTTCGTAAGCTTCTAATCTTCCAGATTTCTTCAGTGATTCCACGCAATTCTTCAATCTTCGCTCAGCAATTGGTCTACAGCTAGGTAGTGGAGGATGGCCTTCAATCCATGGAAGGCTTACTTCATATCTACCGTCTTCAACAGTTTTAATATTTTGGTTAAAATATTCTTCAGCAGCTATGTCTAATTCTTCTCTCGTGTTCTTATTTCCTGAATCCAAAATTCCTAAAGTATCCAGGGACCAAAGATCTGAAATCTGTGCATTGGCCAGATGAAGAGATAAAACAACATTTGTACTATCGTTGGAACTAAATTCTTCAGTTTTACCCATCAATGTCCAACCTAATTTTGTTTCAAAGGCCACTAAACCCTTCGAGAGTAATTTACTTTTCCCTGTAAAAAGTTTCCCACATACATCTGCACCAATTAACAAATCAATTTCTCTATTTTTATTTCTTCTAAATTTTGTAGAGTTGTCATAATCTGAAAATTGAATTCCCCGCCTTCTTGCTTCGTTAATCCATGGCCCATTTCGTAATTTAGGTACTTCTGCGCAAATTTTTTCTTGATCAAGAACTTCAAAATTACACAAATAGTTTTTATTTAAATCACTTAAATTTATTCTATATCGTAAATGATCATGTGTTTGTTGTAACCCACCAAACAAACTATGGTTTAATTTTTCTTGCCCTGTAGGTGTATAACCAATTTTCTTTATTATTTCTTTTTTCAAATAAGATTTCTGAGATCCTGAATCAATTAATGCTCTGATAATGTATTCTTTATCTTTATTGATTAACCTTAGCGTTAAAGTTTGGAGTAACACTTCTTGATTGCAAGTTTTGTTGGACAAAGTGGTATTTTCATTTGTAACTTGTTTTTCAGAATTATTTTCTGGACACATTATATCGAAATGACGGCGAGAACAAATACGGCATTTTACAAAGCAGCGGCAATTTTTTGCCAAGTGACCTTTAGAGAAACACACAAAACAATGACCACGTTTCATCAAAAAATCTCTTTTTTCACTGAATTCTTTAGTTTTGAATTCTTTACAATCCTGCAATAGATGTTTTTCGCTATTACAAAAATTACAGAAATGTCGTTTATTGCCTGAATTATTATTGTAAAGGCCAGCTGCAGTTGAGGGACGAATTTTGTTTCTTTTTGGTGATTCATAACTTTCTTTCTTATTTGATATGGTGGAAATATGTTCTGAGTGTTGGGCATTTGAAATTAGTGCAGTAGCTTTTTCGCGACTAACAACTTCTGTTTTTAAAATTTCAATCATTTCTGAAACTTTCCACTGATCATCATCGCCGTATTTTTTCGTTATTTCTAAAACTATGTCTGCTGGTAAAAGTTTTATGAAAATTGGGCAAAATAACGTGCTGTAATTTTCTTCTTTTATCCCTAGGGATTATAGATTTCTTATTTCTGTCTGACATGTGTCCAGTAATTTTCTTAATTCAAACATATCGTTGGATTTTTTTACAGGACAAAGATTTAGTAATTTATTTAAATGTGAATTCATTAATAATGTTTTTTTTACCAAATCGATCTTTTAATGTTTCCAGAGCCGCGTAATAATTATTGTTTGTTAGCGTGAAACCTTTTATTGCATCAGCAGCTGTACCACTTAAGTATGTTCTCAAATAGCTAAATTTATCAATATTTGATAAAACTGAATTCTTATCGATTGCTGCTTCAAACTGATCCATAAATCTTTGGAAATCGGTTGGTTCACCGTTAAATCTATCAATGTTTAATCGAGGAAGATTAATATAACCTTGATCTAATTTTGGTGTTCTATTACCTTCTATTACGGGGCTAGTCGATAAAATGTTAGAATTACTACTATTTTTTATTTTAATCATTTTACTTTTTACTTTAGTTTTCCAAATCAAAATATTTGAATTATATTCATCGCATTTTAAAACTTCCTCTTCAACCTCTTCTACTTTGATATTTTTCTGTATCTCGTCATCTAATGAATTCAGTTCCCTATCTTTTAAATTTAACTCTTCTAAATATTGTTCTAACTCTTCTTCTCCAACACCAATTTCCAATAACCTGCCTTCGATTTTATTTATTAACTTCGTGGTTTGCGCTCTAAGAACACTTCTTTTTTGTTTTTGAATTACACTCATTATGCTAATTATAAATAACAAATCTTTTAAAATATTATTATTTGATCAATTATCAAATAAAATTTCTTGTCAAAGTAGTTAATTAAACGAAAACATTTCAAAGTTATGCATTCATCATATTAATATATAATGCAATAATTCAAAACACAAAGTATTGCACAAACCCAAACTAAAATATTCTTTCGTTTCATTTTTATCAAAGGAACAAATTTCAAGAACAAAACTAATAATATAAATATAATTTATTATTTATTTCAAATGTAAGTGAAAACGAAACTTTTTCGTTGAAACCAAAACTTTTTCTCTTTATTTATATATCATCAAAAGAACAAATTTTCAAATATTCAATTAAAATAACATTTATATTTATTTATTTCGATGTTGGAGAAAGTAATCAAGTCGGCCGTCCCTGTTCTGGGGCGCCACTAATTTAATATAATCTATATATTCATGGGTTCTTTTTAAATTAGATTATAACTAGCGATAAATATCTTTTAAAATTATAATCATATTTATTATTTATCAACTAATTATCGAAAAGGTTACTCACCCTTTCTTCTTTTCACGGCCGACTTGAAACTTAGGGAGTTAGAAGATAATATCGATGACACAAAATAATATTTCTGGAACTTTGGTTTTCAGCATATTTACTTAAATGATGATGCAATGGTACTATTTACAATGAAAATATATGTACAAAATTTGACGATTAATTAACATTTTTCAGATTATTCAGATTCACATAATGAATAACTTTCTGTATATTCAAAATATTCAGTTTTCTTCTTCTTTAATAAAACAGAATCATAATGAATTTTAAGACACCGTAAAAGTGCCTTTCCTTTCAAGTCTACATCTTTTTTAACACTCCCCTTTCGAATCGAAAGTGCATCTTATTCTAATAGAAACCAAAAGAGAATCAAAAAAAAAAAAAAAAAGCATTCCCGCTGTCGCGACAGGTGGCGAAAACAGAGGGAAAAGAATGGGGGGAAAGCACTGATGTTGCAACAATATTTAAATACACAAATGTACTTATTTCATAAGGTGCAAACCAAGCAACATAAAATATAATACGGAACTCAAAATAAAAATACAACAATTTAAAAGTAACAATTAATATAGAATACCGAGTATCATAATGAAATATAAATAATTTACAATATTTATAGTTTTTGAGATTATTAGAAAGATGCAAGATAACATTCTAATACACAAGATTCATTTTTTATATTATCCTATACAAATTGCATAAAGATGTGTATTTGAAATCTAAAAAATGTGATTTGACATTAAAGAATTCAGATGTATAATTATACCATCATTTAAATACATAAAGTAAAACAGAATACAAGATCTAAGTAACATAATTATAGACAAAGCATAGTCGAAATATTTTCATTAAGATTGAGGCAAGTGAAATATTTAATTTTTAAGGAAATGTTGAAATGGGAAATGTAACAGATTTCGTGGATAAAATCTATAATAGAAAATAATGATTACAGATGAATGAAATAAATAGAAATCAATTAAAAGTATTATTGGATATTGATATCTATACGAATAAGTAAATAAAAATAAATAAATAAAAGCATTTGCTGTTTAATTAGTATTTATTCAAAACAACTACTATTAGATAAAATTCTTTTTGCTTAAAAAAAAAAAAAAAAAAATCAACAAAACCTTTGGTTTGATTTTTATTCAAAATAACTATTTAATTGCAATATTTCAATTAAAAAAATAAACATTTTTTTAAAAATTCAAATGTTTAAAAAATGAAATGAACAAGCTGTGGAAACTAATGATAAGAGTATTTTTGTAAAATAAATTAATAATTTTTTTAACGACTTCATATGCTTAAACAACAAAATTTAAAGCTAAGAATTTTAATCACAATTAAAATAATTAATGATTAGTAAAGAAAAATATTAGAAAAGTTACCAATTTTATAACTTAAGATACCCATTAATATTTATTGCTAACATCTTTTACTACATATAAAATACTAAAAATCAATAAAGTATTTTTAAGATTAATTTCTTAATTTTCTATTTTTTGAAGCAAGGTTTGAAGCTTTAGTTTTTATTTTGCGTATAACTACGGACGCTACAAATTTCCCCATAGTCTTATTTCTGTATATATTTGTGAAATGTATTGCATAGTTTGAATCAAACATTAAAATTAATGCAGCTTTTAATAATTTACGTGTATTTACTACCACGCACGTATGCACGCTTCGTATACATTAAAGAAGAAAAAAATCACTAGATGCAACTAATTTGTTGTGCGTAAATCAGAAAATGTAAGAAAATTGGTACAGCAGCAATCATATGCACTTATTTAAAAAAAAAAAAAAAAAAAAAAAAAATCACTGGATGCAGCTATTTTGTTATGCATGAATCTGAAAATGCTTGAAATATGAAATTCGGAAAATGGTCGCAGAGCCACATTCTTTCGAAAGAACATACTTTTGCAATACAATAAATACACACGGCAGGCGCGGCGAGAAAACAAAGTTTGGATTGGAGACACGAAAATGAAGTTCCGATGTGAAGAGGTTACCAGTGAAAAGTGTCGATACACCGAATCATATCACCGCATCACGAATCGCTAATGCATTCTGTATCAAAGCTAACCCAAGGGAGTTACATCCGCTTTATCTCCTCTCCTTATTCAGGTTTGAGGCGATCGTATCTGCAGAAACGAAAACTTGTTCTGCAGAACAGTTTATAAACCATTCTTTGAGTTTCTTTTTTTCTCTCTCTCTCTCCTTCGCGCGCTCTCTCTCTCTCCCCTCCTTCGCTCTCTCTCCCCTTCGCTCTCTCTTTTTTTTCCTCCTTCGCTCTCTCTCTCTCTTTCTTTCTCTCTCTCTCTCTCTCTTTTTTTTTAAACACAATGGCAATATTTATTTCACTTAAGTGAAATCTTTCTGCAAGAACACTTCTGTTTCTGCGACATTGTCGCCGTGTCGCCATGTTTCTGCCACGGGGTATATATATATATATATATATATTGTGAAATTAATAATTTATTAATTTTATAACTAGGTTTATGAGAATGTTTTACATCAAATAAAATCGGATAATTTTATAAAATTCCATTTTGGTTAGGTAGAATATGCAAGATTTGTGGACATTTTCAATTGAGTTCATATTGATATAAACAATTTGCATATCGTAGTGAATAAACTGTGATTCCATTAAGTCTTTAATTTAAATTTTTCTTAATATGAAAGAAATTTTATTGTAATGTTATAAAAATTGTGTGGGTGGAAATTTATACATTAAAAGTTAGCCTTTTTAGAATTTTTGACTGCTCAATGCAAATTAATACTTTAATGTAATGGATGGCTGGTCTGGTTTGCCCAAAATATTAATTGTGCAGATTATATTGTATGAAATATGATATTAACCACTTTACAGAAGTATACAATGTCATAATAACAATGATCACTTATTTGAGTTATCAGGAAGTGACTGTGTTAGCTAGTGTGAGAAATTGCATTTTTATTTTTATTATTTTTTTTTTTTTAATTTCAGGATAAAGAGTATCCTGCAATGCTAGGATGTGGAGCTTCCCTTGCTGGTAGTGATTGTTCATCAAATGATACTCAAACTTTAGTTCTGTCTGAATCCACTCACACATTGACCATGGTATTTGAAAAGAAAGCTGGTGAAGTTGTTGTAAACAATGTTACTTTTAGCTACAATTTGCCTGAAGGACCTACAGGTGAGAATTTTGCAAAATCATAATTATGTATATTTTGTATTAAATTGTATACAACATAAGATTTTTATGCATTTTTAGTTGTATTTATCCAAGCCTTTATTTATAGGCACTGTCTCAAATTCTTCAGAAGGTCTGTTTAACGTAAAAGTGGGAAATTCATATAGGTGTAAAAGTGAACTCAAGGTTCATATTGAAAATGTTACAATGGAAGTCAATGAAGTACACATTCAAGCTTTCTTGGAAGAAGGCAAGAACTATGGTGAAAGTAAGATTTATCTTTTTTACACATCTGTATACAGCTGTATTTGTTTAATAATTGCATAGAGAGATATATTTAATTTTCTTTTTACATCCAAAAGAAAAAGAAGGAAAAAATTGTAAGGCTTTCTTTTAAATTATGATTTATAATTTATTAATGGTAGTTTTAGGAAATTAAGTAACTATTTATATCCAAAGCACTCATTTAATTTATACACTACTTTAACCTGTAATTAAACTGCAATATACTCTTTTGCTAAAATAGTATTTATATTTACCAAGCTTCCCAATTTCACAGATAAATAAGAGTTTATATAATTTTTTTTTTCCTTTAACTTTCGCATTAAATGTTTATATATACATGGTCTGTCCCGAAAGTAATGCGCCCATTTTTACTTTAAGAAATTTATTGAACTGATTCGTACACTTACTCAATATTTTTCGAAATACATCCTTCCTGCTTCAACACACTTGTTCCGATGCGATTTCCATGCTTTATATGCGTCCTGGCAGTCAGTCAGAAATTTCCTTTAGTAACCCCGTCATAGCCGCCTTGGTGTTCTCCAGGGTCCCCAATTGCTGTTCTTTGAGGAATTTTTTAATCTTCGGGAACGAGAGGAAGTCGGACAGGGACAAATCATAACTGTAAGGCGGCTGGAGGAGCGTTGAGATGCTGGGAGCATTGTCATGGTGCACCTTCCAGGAATTCTTGATCTCGCGGCTGACCCATTGCTTTAACTTTTTCAGTACTTCAACGTAGAATTTGGCATTGACTGGTTTTGCCAAGTGGAACAAATTCAAAATGGACCACTCCCTTGGATAAAAAAAAAAAAAAAAAAAAAGAAAAAATGAGTATCGCTTTGACCTGCGATTTGCTCATTCTTGCCTTTTTTGGGCGTGAGGACGACGTCGTGTGCCACTCTGTGATCTGTCTTTCTGTTTCTGGGTAGGTAAAGAAGGTAAAAGATTCGTCATCACTTACCACATTGTCCAAAACAATCGGATCGTCCTCTCAACACTGCAACAATTCTGCTCGAGAGTTTGTTCCATCTTGATGTCGACCGAGCACTCGCACAAGGGCTCACTGAAACAGGCACTGTGACTCTGCAGGAGCTCAGAGCCTGGTGGCGCTGTACTTACAAGACTCCACCCACCCCCTCTGTGCAAGCAGTAACCCTGTGTGACGGATAGTTGTGGTAGAAGAAAATAGGGCGCATTACTTTCAGAACAGACCATGTATATAAATTTATTTTTTAGTATAAACTACTGCAATGGATAGGCAGTTTTTTCACTTTATTTTTTTTATTCAAGCATTAATGAACATTCTGTTTGTATAGAATTTTTCATCCATATATTTATACAATACATTTTTTCAGCAATTTTAAAAATATGTGTTTTCTGAAATTTTCTCAAAATATATTAAACTGACATTTTGTTTATATATCCATGAAAGTAAGACTGTTGGCACAACAATATATGTATACTAATGACTTATTTTATAAATTAATATAACAAAAAAAAAAAAAACCTATAAAATAGCATTTTATTAAGAGCTAGGAACTCTCAATGAAATGGTTAAACTGTTTTGTGACTTAACCTCCCCCCCCTCCTATAAAAATAGGAGGGACTCTGTTAAAAAAAAAAGGGGGGGGGAAGCCTATTTTACTGTATGCAGTTGTCACACATTCAATTATAGAGAGTGAATGTTGTGAAAACTCTCATCAATCTCCACAAATTAGTACCCTATTTCTCAAAATCAAAATTGGCAGGTTTTTTCGCTTAAAAGCAAACTTTTTTTTATATATATACTATGAGTGCAGAATTTTTATTAATATTGCATAAGATATTTTGTAGCACTTATCTGTTCTGAAATTTCCATGTAAACTAATATCTTGATTAAATTTTTTTACTGAATGGAAACATTTTTATTTTTCAGTTACGGAATGTCCTGCTGATGAAAAAGTGAGTGATATCGTTCCCATAGCAGTGGGTGTTGCATTGGCAGCTTTGATCATTATTGTTTTGATTGCCTACTTAGTTGGCCGAAGGAGAAGTCGCCAGAAGGGATACCAATCAGTCTAAGTGCTTTAAGTCTGAAGACTTGTTTTCCTACGTGAAAGCACAATCTTCAAGAAAAATGTGATTTATTGTAGAATGAAAAAAAAAAAAAAATAGCAGTTGATTCTGCTAATGAAGATTTTTGACTGGATGAGACTGAAAGAATAGGGTTATATTTTCCATATCTTCAATGTAAAGTAACTTGTAAAATATTAAATTTTTGTAGGGGGACCAGAGATTTGGAAGAACATAGGTGTTTTTCTTTCTTTTCAATAAAGATTTAAAAACAGCCTTCAAAAAATTCTCATTCCTCCGTTTTTTTAAAAGTTAGAAAATTTTGAAGACCTTAAAATAATTTTATCTTAATATAGCTGAATTGATCCTATCATCCTATATTAATTCCAAAATTATGTGCAAATCTACAATGAGATGTTGTTACTTTCTACTAACAGAAAGACTGGATTTATTGAAGCATTTTTGAAGTGTCCCTTGTAGAAAACTGTAAATACGAGTGGCATGGTGTGGATATCGTTAAAGTTTTTAGCCTGTTGTACTTTTTAATTAAATGATGTAACTGCTTATTTTGCTTTAATAAATTGATCCTTCACATTTTTTTCTGACTGATTATTTTTTCACATTGAAATTAATTCACTTTCATATTTTGAATTAGTTATGTTTTGCCAAAGTTATTTTATAAGTGTTTGAATTTTACAAACAATTAGCATGCATTATTTCTAAAACTTTTAAATATCTGTTAAAGCCATTTAGTTTATCCACAGAATTTAAAGATTTTGTATTATCTAATATAATCACACTCAGATAAAATGAAAAATCATCTGTGAACGTAAGACTCACACAGATAGTAATAAAATTTTGGATAAAAATGCTTAAAATTAGAAGTAAAAACTTGCCAGGGGGCATGTACTTCATAAAGCTGTGAAAGCTGCATCGATTATTTTATATATATATATATAGATATATAATCTGTTGCTTGGCTTTTCTACGCTTATAGAATAATGATTTATTAAGTGTAGTAGAAACCAAGCAACAGATAAAATATCACTGAAACCACAAAGACCAATAAGAATGAAAAATTTCTTTATGTAGGAGAAGCTCAGAAAGATGAAAAATTCATCAGGGGATGAAATACACATATTTAAAGGAACAAATTTATTAACAGCCTGCATAACAAATGAAACATTAAACTAATTCAACAAAATCTTAACAGGAAAATATAATCAAAATTTATGATAAATTAATTTAAGAAACTTAAGAAAGGAAGGCAGGCAGCAAGACTTAACTTGCCTGTGGGGTTAAACTAGTTTCACGCCGGCAAACACTCCCCCAGCCTGACAAGACCAGAATAGGAGTCATAGATTAAAAAAAGCAAAATTTGATAGCAGATAAAGAATAATGAAACTATGAAGCAACGGTGAAATTTACATATATTTCTAGGTGTTTAATAGTATAAAATTTTTAAGAATAAGTTGACAACTAACAATGAAGAAATTGAAAATTTAATGGAAAAAGATTTCAAATTAATACAAAGTAAATGCAACAAGCCTTCTGCCTTTTTTTTTTTTTTTTTTTTTCATGAAATTTCACAATCTCACCTAAACATCCAGCCAAACAACACCACCCATCCTCCATAATCAAACATCTGCCCACCCAACCACTACCTTTTTTATTGTCTTTTTATTATTTTATAATTTTTTTTTGTTAAAATACACTAAAGTGTACACTTTTTTTTACATACTGACAGAGACATGGTTAGGGATATAAAATAAAAAAAATACAAAGTTTTTAGGAAAACCCTATTTTATCAGTGGCTGTGATCAGTTTATTAATATTCTTGTTTTGATACTTCGGAGAGCATAAATTGAAGTAAATGGTTAATGATGTTTCTAAATACCGAAAGATGCAGACAGGAATTAAAATGTGTAAGTAAGTTTACTTTAAATTTTAAATCTTGCCGTTTGTCATCGATATCTGTGTAAATTTTATTATCATCAAAGATTATTTTAATTAAAAGGCTTTATATAAAAGGACAAATGTAAAAGATTAAATAACTTGTTCAGAACATTTATATGTAACAGGACGTAAAATATCCATCTTCTCATGTAGGTAAAATTATCGGATGTGTCACTCACACGACTTTCTCTTACCCTGAAATTTAATGTTATAAATACAAATTGGAGATTAAGGGATAAGATAACGGGTACTGGTATGTAAACCTATGTTAAAACAATTCAATTTAGGCTTTGAAATAGCTTTATTTGATAAATTCTATGTGTGTTTGGTGGGGAGAGATGCTACCACCCTTTTCTCAACCCCCTGTTTCAGTATTGTACCTACATTTATATAGAATTCAAATCTTATTAAATTAAGAAGTTCATTTAAAATTATTCAGACAACATTCACACTCAACATTCCTTGAAACTTATCAGTCTTGATCAAACTTTTCTAGTAACAAACATATTAACTTCAAAGTACATTTGGATTGCATGAAATTATTGGTTTTTAATTTACTCTAATTCACATAAAGATCAAACATTAAAAACTTGACTTCAGTATTCAGGAAGCCTCAATGTGCAAATATACAAAAACCAAGAGACAAATATTTAGCTTAAAAAAAAAAAAAAAAAAAAAATACATTATTTAGTCATTTTTTGTATAACTCTAAGGAATTAACTTCAATTCCTGAGCAGTTTTCCTGGACATAGTAAAATATTATAGTAAAACACTTCAAGTAACAATGAAAAAGAATGTTATGGCTTAAATTTTGGCAGCCCTGTGTAACTTCTGAAGGTTATGTACACACTACATAGTGCACATTAATATAATCCTATATTAATAACACACGGCACAACCTGAAATAAGCTTCCATCAATTTTAAAGTATTGGCAAAACATTTAAACTACCTTACAAAAACTTTTCCATTTAATTTGGCTAATTAATTTTGGTCACACTGTGACCATCTTCAGAGCCAAGACTAAACGCTGACGTTCTTCTGTTGTTTATCCTTCTGTACACAGAAGAACGTCAGCGTTTAGTCTTGGCTCTGAAGATGGTCACGGTGTGACCGAAATTAAGTAGCCAAATTAAATGGAAAAGTTTTTGTAAGGTAGTTTAAATGTTTTGCAATATTATTATGCTTTTCTTTAAAATTAAATGGAATTTAAAGTATTGTTTTACTATAATCTAGTTCTTTTGTGTAGCCTGTAAATGAACAGTGAATCATTTCCTTACTGTATTCTACATGAAACATGTTTTTACGCATAGAAAATTTTTATATGTCTCATTTTAGTGTAGTCTATAGATGTTAAACTCTACACCTGCAGTTTCCCCAATAGACACAATGTATTTGAATTATCTTGGTGTCCCTGCACATGAACAATTTTGCTTCATCTCAACAAAAAGTTTAGTGTAGATCCCTATATGATACATATTTAGAATACCAAGTTTGGACTTTCTACTATTATTTGTTCTTGAGTTATGCTGATAACAGACACACACACAAACCAATCGCTAAAAAGGATTTTCAGATTCAGGGAACCTCAATGTGTAAATATAACAAATCTCACTTTCAAAAATTTTACACAAAAACAATACTTTTCTACTATATATATGGGCGAGAGAAAGTAAAAAGGAATTGGTGAATTCATTGAGAGTAATTAAAACGTAAAGTAATTGAATATAAGGATGTATTTCTGTGTTTTTTTGTTTTTTTTTAACCCAGCAATGTACTGTCAGTTTGGAAAAAAGTTTTTTTTTTTTTTTTTTTTTCAAATTTAAATTTTCTTTAAAGTAGAAAAACTTTCTGTGAACAGTGTCAGGGGTAAATGTGAATTCATGAAAAATTACCTGAAATCTTAGCAAGAAAAAGTTTTCATATTGTTGCATACTTGGGGTTCGGGAATTGTCTCTGAATGAAAAGAGAATCTTGCAGAGGCTAAAAAGTTTTACTTTCAGAAAATTCCAGACAATTACAGGTCTGTAAACAAATTATCACGTTGAGGTCACTAGAAAACACAGCTTTAATAACAGCTCTTAGTATCAAATTCATAACATAAACTGTAGCATAGCATTAACACACAGTAATAAGCTGTAATCAAAGAGGCTCGGTGCTCTCTACACAGCAATCAATGCAGTGGCGAAAACTGACTTGGCTGGATAAGGCTTCCTTTTATATACCCTTCTACAAACACAGAATTGTCTGGTAACTTCACAAGGAATCAAGTTGGGGCTTAGATATTCAAAATATCGATAATAGAGATTTTCTTGCCAAGGTTGCCAAAAAAAGTCACCAAGGAGCGAAAGTTGCCAAATTTGGTGGCAAAGCCTTTACCCGCCTTGGTCAGTGGTGGCGTCAGAAATTCCCCGACGGGGGGGCACCGGTTCCCCGACAGGGGGGCACTATATGTAGAAACATTTTTACAGGCATATTTAACACCATGCACCTTCCTGTCAGTGTCTATCCGCCATGTCAAATATATAATGGTATTTTTTTACTTTCTTCTATATGTAATATAGAGAAAGTATTGGATTCGCAAAAATTTTCGACCTCCGTTTTTTTGACGGATCTACACGTTTTGGGATGTTGTGAACACGAATTGATAGTTTTTAAAAAATGTCTGTCTGTGGTTTCTTGTTTTCACCGTATCTCACGAACCAATGAATGAAATTCAACCAAACTTGGTATATAGTTGGACCCTGGCGGGGCATTGTGCTGATTAGATTTGGGGATCAATAGCCCATCAGGTGGCGCTGTGATCGCATTTTATGTAAATTTTTAACACGGCAGTATAGGACAAATTTTCGTATTTTTCACCGTATCTCACGAACCAATGAATGAAATTCAACCAAACTTGGTATATAGTTGGAACCTGACGGGGCATGGTTCTGATTAGATTTGGGAATCAATCGTCCAGCAGGTGGCGCTGTGATCGCAAAATTTCGTATTTTTCACCGTATCTCACGAACCGATGAATGAAATTGAACGAAACTTGGTATGTAGTTGGACCCTGACATGGAATGGTGCTGATTAGATTTTGGGAACAATCGCCCAGCAGATGGCGCTGTGATCGCATTTTATGTAAACTTTTAACATGGCAGTATAGGACAAAATTTCGTATAAATATACATAATGAGCGTTATTTTAAACTTGAGATTGTAAAATTAATATGAATTATTGATAATAGTAGTAGTTAACTACGAAAAAAATTTTGTGCATGTGGAGGCACCGGTTCCCCCTCTGGGGGGGAAGTACCCCCCGGGGGGGGGGTAAATTTTCAAGATGGTTATCTTTCAAAATATCTCGTCAATACCTTTAAAACGAATGGTTGAACTATAAATCTGTGATAATTTAAAACAAAGTTATCGATTTTTTTTTTTTACTTTTAACAAAAAAAAAAAACCTTAGAAAAAAAATCGTTTTTTTTTTTTTTAAATATTGTTGAATATGCTTTACTTTTAGCAAAAAAAGAACTTAGAAAAAAAAATCTTATTTTTTTTATATATATATATTGTTACTGATTGAATATGTATATAGGAAAATATAGAAGAAAGTCTTGTGGTGGCCACAACATACTAGTTTTTTGTTTGTTTGTCCGTTTTTTTAAAGTGCTTCCGTACCGTATTATTTTTAACACCAACTAAGATAAGAAAGAGGAGGGGGTTATAAGTTTCAAGCCTTTGTGTGTTTGATGCACTGTAACATCCAAACGAATAGACCGTCTTTAATGCAATTGATAATTTTTAATTGGTTTTGTCAAAAATTAAAAATAATGATTATGATTTCACAGTAAAAAACTCCTAAATTCAGTTGAAAATTGGAGTTTTTAAAGACAAATTATATTTAATTAAATTCATCACCAGTGCCACATTTACATTTCATAATTTATCAGCTAGTGTTCTTCCAGCTGAAAATTAGAGATTTTATGGAAAAATTAGAGTATTAAATTCAAGGTAGATTGTTTTTATAAAGTTAGGTTTTCACTTAATCGCCGTGTCATCTCGTCTATGTATCGAGCTATTCCCTACCCTCCTAAAATAATATATATGTAATATGTATATAAAAAAGGAAGAAAAAAGTAAATCATGCATATTAGAGCATGAGCATAGTTGTGAAAAAATAAATAGAGTCAAAGACATCCAACAAATGTCAGATAAAACTTCCTTCTTAACATGGTATACATTTCATTTGTAAATAAGTATTTACATATTACATTTCTCTTAAATGTTCAAATTTTACTTACAATATGCTGATTTAAATATGCACTTAAGGTATAATTTTCTCATAATCATACAACATCAATATTAAAATTACGTTATTTAATCTTCATAATGTTAAATACTTCATGAACAAATGCAGTAGACTTCCAGAAATCCGCATGTTGTAACCAATGTAACTATCAAACCGACAGTAAAATTTTTAATATGAAAAGTTCAAGATAGCACTGATATTAACAATGATTCATCAGAAATTGAATCTCACGAAACACAGAAAGTCAATTTTATGCAGATTGCTTTCTGTTGATGATAAATTTTAAATGCATTAATGCTATAAACAAGGAATAATAATTGTTCATAAATAACAATAAATAAATAAAATAAAAAACTATTTTTGCCTATATTTAAAAAAAAAAGTAATAAAAGGTAATATACTTGTAATAGAAGCTTATATTGTATCACATGTTGAGTAAAATTTTGTATCTTACTGTATTAGATAAATTTTAATTTCTTAATTCAAGAAAAAATTAAATTAAATTTCATTATATGCATATTTTTTACTAAGTTGCTTATTCTCTTTAATTTTTTAATTATGTTAATTATTTTCCAAGCATACTTATTTGTATTTTTCCTCATTTTGTATGCATTACAGTATCAAAATCTCGTTTCATAAATGCTAATTTTCACAAAATTCCAAAATACACATAATTTTTTTCCAATTTGTGTGGATTTCTGGGAATCTCCTGCATACACATTAAATTTAAATTTAAAAAAATAAAATCCATTTACGTATTATTGTAACTGAATTCGGCTTTTGCGATAGGTTTTATCATATATTGTTACTATTCTTTCTAAATCTAATTTCTTTGATCTTGCACTGTGAATCCCTAAAATCATAAAATTTTGCAACCTGCTTTCTGCACTCCAAGTTCTGAGGTAGTTTTTCACTATTCTAACATTTATAAATTGAACCGACAGATGTTTCAGTCGTTGGCTGAATTATTTCATAATTATTAATATATTTTATAGTTGGTTGGTTGGTTGGTCGGTAAAAGTTGTATTGTTCCCCGATTGCCTTTTTTTTTTTCTTCCCTTTTGTTCCCTGACTCTCTCGCAAAAAATAATTAAAAGTAAATTTTAAAAAGAAAAATTCACTTTTAATTTCGTGGTGATGCAGAGTGTCGCGATGTAAAATAAATACAACAATTTTAATTTCATATAATTATTAAAACGACTCTTAATTACACGGAAATATTTTAATGCTTTGAATTTGACAGATATTAAACAAATTATCGTTGCAAAATTTCACAAATAGTTAAAAGAATTTTCTCTTTAGAAATAGAATGCAAAAAAACAAATCTTATTAAAAGGTCTCAATTATTTTACTTATTTCATTTCTCATTGTTAAAGCTGTCTTTAAGTTCTAAAGCAAAAGCGACACATCAGCCGACATAGACACACAATATTTGAAAACAGTATCCTGACTTAAATCAATATGCAAATTATATTTTCGTGATCTATTTGAATGAAATTTCTTTCTTTTTTGTTCTTATTAAGGTGTGGGGGGGGGGGGGGGAATTAAGATTGTTTTTTCCGATGTACTTTTTGAAGAGATATCTTATTCTTAAAAATTTCCAGGGAAGAAAAAAAAATCATGTGTGTGTGTGTGTGTGGTCTTGTTGCTGTTCACAGACAAAAAGGGAAATGGAAACATACGTAGCCTACATGCTTTTTGTCCATTTCAAAGAGAGCTGGATAATAGGCAATAAAAATGCGACTTCTTCACAGAAACATCGCAAGTGTGATTTTAGAAGATAAGGAATGGGTCAATCCTTGTAATAATATTCGCCGCTTTCTTTCCTGTTGTCGTTCCCACCAACTGACATAGAAGAGGAATATACATAGTATATCAATGCTAGGAAAGCCATCGCAGTTGCATGCCATTAGTTTTTCTGGAAAAAAAAAAAAAAAAAAAAAAAAAACTTCTCTAGAAAGACAAACTCCGAATGATGAAAAGGAAAAAAATATTTTGTTGCTGAACAAAGGGGAAAAAAGGGTATTTTTTCCCCGACAGATTTTGAGAATCTGCCCCGATGGGGGGGCACGAACTCCCCGACGGGGGGGCCTGTGCCCCCCCGGCCCCCCTCCTGACGCCACCCCTGGCCTTGGTAAAGCTTTTTAACTTACTTTTTAAGGAAAATAAACTATTCTAATGCGAAAACAAGCTAGAAATGTAGAAAATTAATGTTTTTATAACCTGACTAAGTATTGCGTGAATGAATTTATATGAAAATAACTACTATTATTTACAAATTTGTAACAATGTGGAGAGAATGCATATAATTTATTGAAGGGAGATCCAATCCTCTCATTAGGAAAAATATTGATTTTAATTAGGTTTAATAGTCATATGAAATTCTTATTTAGTGAATTTAACTATTAAAAAAAAAAAACTAATTTATTTTATGAATTTAACTATTAAAAAAAAAAATTTTTTTTTGGTATTTAAAGGAAGTATCTTAATTCAGATAAATAATTGGAACACAATCATCCCTGCAGTGTTCACACGTTTGTGTATATTATGCATGTCTGAACATAATTTTCAGGAATTTTGGATAGACAACAACCCAGGTAAATTAACCCTTTGTTCTCAAGAGGTGAGTCTCAGGTTAGATGCCGCAACTCGAGAGGTGACTCGCTCACCACTTGGTTTGCTGTGGTAACTCAATGCGCAACATTAATTGTTTAAGTTTAGTTTCTTTGACGTAGGTTCCTACGCTCTTTTTGTATAATCTTATGAAGTGTAAATTGACACCCCTTCAAATGGGGATAAGACTTTCTTATCTGAAATTAGTCTGCAACCACGAAAGTAAACTGCATTTTCAGCATTAGTTCGAACCTGACAGTCGTGGCAGAGAGACTACTAAAGTTAAAGTTTCTGATCCCTAAAAACATGGAACATAATACTGAAATTAGTTCAAGTGAAGATGAGTTTTATTTCACGGTGCTTAACGAGGAAATTACACCTATACACAGAGAGCTTGACGATACAGAAAATAACAGCAAAGTTAGTGACGAAGTAAGAGGTGTAAGAAGGCAAAAGACCAGAGTAATACACAGTGAATGTGATGGAGATACTGATACTACAGAAGACTCACAATCTGACAGTTCTGAATGGATTAGTTGCACTGAATCTGGTGAAATGCCGTCAAGAATACCACTCATAACCAGCAACACTGATGCAGGACCACATGTACCACCAGAAAAGAAAGAACCATTAGATTTTTTTTACTCTTTGTTACTAATGAACTGGTGAATGAAATAGTTATTGAAACTAATAATTATGCTACAAAAAAGTTAGAAGAAAAGACATTATCACCATACTCGATATGGCGGAATGTAACTGTCGAAGAAATGTGGGCATTTATTGGTGTTATAATTAATATTGGGACAATGCCATTGGTAAATTTACAAGGATATTTGTCATGGAATGATGTCAGCTACATTCCTTTTTATTCGAAAAGTTCACGCGAGCTAGATTCAACCAGATTTTTTGGATGCTTCATCTAAAGGCAATCCTAAGATAAGATGCAGGACCATGAACATGCTTACAGCTAATTGACTGTTTTCTTGATTATATAAATTTAAAATTTTTAAAGTATTTTACACCGGGAAGAGAAATTTGTGTCGATGAATCTACAATCAAGTTCAAAGTTTGGATTTTCTTTATTACTTACATTCTGAAGAAACCAACCAAATGGGGTATTAGAGTTTATACGATGGCAGACACAAGTACCTGTACAAGCTATATCTTGGCTGAAGAATTATTGAAATTGAAATGCCACCTCACAGGAACTATCTTAACAAACAGAAAGCATATAACAGAACAAATAAAGCGATCAAAATTCGGAAACAAATCAACAGTAGCATATTGGAAAAGAAATACATTAGATACTTAATAAAACTATCTTGCTTCATCTCGCAAAGGCAGAAAGCTTTTCGGATGAGGGCCCTTGGCATCATCAGTGCCTCCCGCTTGCAGTGGAAGGTGACTACCTTGTTCTTGGTCTGGATTACTGATTTCAAAAAGATGGCACCACATAGTGTCAATTTCAGCTTATTCATAGTCATTGATTACGTTACGGTAATGCGTGATTTCGATGGTTTCTCTAAAAAATGCGTAATGCGGGTTATTGTAATTTGCGATTTTTGTTACGTTGTTAAAGTTGATGTCACTATTTTCCTGATAATTTTTGGCTAAGGCAGTATTGTTTCTATTATATTATTGCTTTGATTTTCCTTAATTCGAGTTTTTATTTTTGTCACACCTATATAACAGTAATCATCATTATTTTGGTTTTTAAGCGGAATTTTGTAGATACCAACTGTTTCAGTGGGGGGTAATTGAATCTTTATCGCTTCGTATTATTTGGAATATACTAGGATTAGGTTTTATTGGTATATTTATATTTAATTTATTGGCTGCGTTTTTAATTTTATTTGATGTTCCTTGATTGTATGGGATGGAAAAAGTAAAATTTGGGGGATTTTTTGTCTATTTGGAATTTTATCTTGTTGTTTAATTGTTTTTTTAAACAGTTTTTCAACAAGGTTTTTCGGATATCCTGCTTCGATAGTTAATTTATTAATGAATTTCAATTCTTTATTTAAATCAGATTTATCAGAACATATGAGGATGGCACGATTAATGTAACTGTGTATAGCATTAATTTTGTAACGATATGGGGTTCTAGTTTTATTGTTAATTATTTCGTTGCTAGCCATAGGTTTACGATATATGGTTGTTTTAATGATTATTTTCTCGTTTAATTTTTACATCTAAATAATTTATTTCTTTATTATTCTCTCATTCAAAAGTAAGTTTTATATTTTCGTCTAAATCTAAATGGTTTAATTCATTAAGAATTTTTTTTGTATTGTGGTTGTCCTGGATTATGGGGAAAATATCGTCTATGTATCTAACCCAAAATTTGATTTTATTTTTCATTAAATTCATAATTTTTTCTTCCATTAATCTTAATTTAAATTCTGCGATGATCCCTGATATGGGCAAGCCCATAGGGACACCCATATTTCATTTATATTTGGTGACCAAATAGTTTAAATGTATTCAGACTGTCATCTATATTCTATGCCATATGAAATGGTATTGAAACTGAATATTAAAAAATATATGTACCAGAGAGAATGTCTGACTGTTTCACCCTAAAAAGAGACCCCATAAAATATTAATTTAAAGAATATCTGAAAAAAATTACTAAGATTCGAGCTGTTCTTATAATTGTGTACACCTGAAAAATCATTTTTTTGACCGTATTTAAAGTTTTTTAAGATAGAAAAATAACAAAACTTTTTAAATATCGTCTATTAATGAAATTCAAATTAATAAAAAATATATTTGTTTAAATAATCAGTGTTTAGTTAATATCAGGCATGAAAGTTTTCAGACTTTAATTTGAAATCCTCTCTTCTGCAGGGCCGGCTTGACCATATAGGCAAACTAGGCGATGGCCTAGGGCGCTCAAATCTAGAGGGCGGCACAATCCAGACAAAAAGATCTATTTTATTTATTACTATCTAACGGCACTTTAGAATAGGTAAAATGTAGTCTTGGAAACACAGCGCTCGTGTTGTGTGAAAATTTTAAACACTTACAATCTTCGCCTAGAAAGGACTAAAAGGTACAAGTCTGCTGCTATAACTTGGAAACATTTACTGAGATTTTCTTGGCGTGTTTTCAATTGGACGTGTAAAAATGAAGTAAATGGATAATCCTCGAATTGACTTTTCAGGACATCAAAGTCAATCTAATTTATCTAATGAGAAGCGCTAGAGAAAGAGTCACAAACAATTGGCTTGATTTTACCATAATAACGATCTATTTATTTCAAAAACTTACAACGTCGAATTGAGTTTTGAAAACAGTCCGTCATTAAATCTGTCCATCTAATTCTTAACAGCTTTACACTATATATAAAAGTCACCGAGTCATTATTTAATGGGGCTGTACTTTATTGGAACTATAAAGTTTTGACTTTCCATTCAAGGGTCTAAATTGAACATCATGTTTTTTATAATTTTGAACTGACATAAAAATAAATAAAATAATAATAATAAGATTTGAAGGAAGCTAGCTATAACTAGAAAGAAGTTTTAGCTCTTTAGACTGGGTGACTTTGTAGGGGCTATGTGCGTGGGGGCTTTTTGGATTTTACAAAGTGATTCTGTTATAGTTTCTTTTTCTAGTAGCTCAACTTAACAATAAAATGTGAAATTTCGTTTTCAGTACAGTTGATACTTGAGACTAGCTGTTAAAAGAAAAAAAAAATTGGAGTACAATTTTGTAAGAGAAAATTAGAGAAAAAATATCATTAGCAAAGCAAATTAAGCTCATTTGAAAAGTTATTTTCGTCCGAATCCTAAAGAAACACTATCAGGATAATAATTTGAAGAAAAAAAAAGATTTTTCCACCTGAATCTGAATAAGCAAAAATCTTGCTTCTTCTTCCAAAATAATTAGTAAATAAACAATAGTATGATATGAAAGAAATACAGATTGAGGCTTTGATAAGCAGAACATGGAAAATGCTTCCGGTTTCACTTTGAGTTTATGTATCCTTGCAATGTGAGAAAATTCTATGGGTAATCTGCAGCGAATAGACGACATGACTCTCTGACGTCATTCAAAGTCCTGAAGATTTTCTTTTATTTAACCTGTAGGAGTCTTCTTTTAACCCACAAACAGTGGAATGTAGCCTATCATAGCACAGCTTTTTCCCACAAACATTGAAAGCTCCGCCTCGTTCTAGTTGTCCATTCTCGACGAACACAAGCCAGATTATGTATAAAAAATGTTAATTTCCTATTAGAAAATAAGTGAAGAAAGTTTTCGTCAGTACATAACAAAAGACGACGCCAATGGTGAAAATGTGACCCAAACTCCACTACTAATGCACTACTAAAAACAAAATTTTTTTATTGCAAACTGTAAAAGTGATTTCGGATTTGATAAACAGGAGGCATTTTCAGAAGAAATTAGTATTGCGGTATCATTCCCATCGGAGTCAGAGACAGCGCGATTACAAAAAATAAAAAAGAAGTTTAATTATGCAGTAAGCTGATAAATCAACAAGTGATGCTAAACATCATTTTAAGATTAATTTTTATATTTCTTTTCTTGATACCGCAATAAATTCGAATGATGAGCAGTTCAAACAGACCAAAAAGATAAATCGTGTTTTCTGATGCCTTTTTAACGATTGTGAGTCTTAAAAAATCTTTCAAAGTGATTTTGAAATTATGTAGAAGATTAGGAGATTATCTGACTCAAGGAGACTCTAAGGATATTGATGAAAGTACACTACAGGAAGTTTGAATAATTTTTGTGAAGACGAACTAGTACATTGAGTATTGAATTTAGTAACAGCAATAAAATTGTTGCTGACACTTCTTGTGTCTGTGGCCAGTGGAGAACTCAGCTTCATATAATTGAAATTAATAAAAACTTCCTAGCGTTCTATAGTGACGTGAGAACGATTTGCAGGACTATCACCATAATCAACAGCTCAAGATGAAGCTAAAACAATTCATTTGAAGGATATTGTTTCTACTACCGCTAAAAGTAGCGCCGAAAAAACAATAATATGCAATATGTAATAAAAATAAATAGTTGATTATTTATTACAGTATTTGTATGTGTATAATTGTCTGCGTGTCTTACATTTTTAAAAAAATTTTTTTAATGGGGCGCCATGAAAAATTTTCGCCTAGGGCGCCAAATTTGCTCGGGCCGGCACTGAAGCTATCTTGACTGTTTTTGCGATCGATGAGAAAGTGTAACCAAAAATTATTTTGGGGGAGGGGGGGAGCAAATTATGCTAAATCTTGATCTATTCTTTTTTACCAGTTATATCAATTAATCCTTATGTCTACTGTTTTGTAAAAGTTGATTCTCACAGTGTGTGATTATTTTGCTGAAAAATCAACAATGCTTTTTTTCATTTCACTGATGATAAAGAAAAAAAAAAAAAGTTTGAAAAGCTAATGCTGTTTTTTTTTTTTTTTTTTTTTTTTTTTTTCCTTGCTTTTTTTTTTTTTATTATTATTAAATAGTTATTTTACAGTATATTAACAATTGTACATTTTTTATTTCTAATTAAAAAAAAAAAAAAAAACTGACAATCTACTATATAATATTTATCTAACGTGGTCCAGTTTCGATTTTATTTTGTTGAAACGATACGATAATGAGTTATTTAGTAAAATACACGAGGATAAAAAATATTTATCGGCAGTATTTAAGCACGCGGACTTAGTTCAATGATTTAATCAGAAAAATGACGTTTGTGTGATGAGATCTTTTATATGAAAATGTATTTTAAGAGCTGCATCTTTACAATCTTTGCACGCGTCATTTTAAAACTAGCAATACTGTTACGAAATTGTAAATAATTGTGTTTATTTTTGTATAAATTCTTTCAAAGAGGCTTAGTAAGTTGATAAAGTGCTAATTTTGTGCATTTCTAGTCGTTTTAGCGTTGAAATAGCCTTATTTTCCCTTAAGAACGCATTAAAAAGCCCCAGTAATGCATGTAATGGATTTGGCGCCAAATTTGGTGACTTTTTCCCACCTTGGCGATTTTTTTGGCGACCTTGGCGAGAAAATCCTTATATGGGATATACCAAATATGGAAGCTGTAAGTTGATTGGTTGACCACTTTCTAGAGTTTTCTCGAAAAATCTGGGTTCCATGGAACAGTATATGAGGAGCGCTTCCTCGCCAAGGCAGTCAGTTCAGTTCAGATCTCAGTCAGCTTCGCTAGTGCTTGCATTGTTCTTAAGCCTCTTTGAGAGAGACTTGCTTCAAGTGTTATTGCTTATACAGTTTGTACTGTGGATTTGCTATTGACAGCTGTTGTTTAAGCTGTGGTTACTGCTTGAATTGAAGCTGATAATTGGTTTATTGACCTGTATTTTTCTGGAACTTTCTGTGAATAAATTACTGAATTTTTGTACGTTTGGCCTTTCATTCTCAGACAACTCACAAACCCCCAAGTACGCAACATTTCTGGTGTCAGAAGCGGGATTGTCTGTGAATGGTGATAACGAGGGCTATGGAGCAAGAGATGAAAAAACTTCTAGAAACCTTAGCTACCCAGATGAATGAAATGAAAGCCGGACAGGAAAAGATGGAAACCGGATTGAAAGAGAAAATGGAAACATCGCAAAGAGAGTTGAAAGACGGTTTGACTGAAGAAATGAAAGTAGCACAAGAGAAGATGGAAACATCGCAAAGAGAATTGAAAGACGGTTTGACTGAAGAAATGAAAGTAGCACAAGAGAAAATGGAAACATCGCAAAGAGAATTGAAAGACGGTTTGACTGAAGAAATGAAGCATATGAAAAGCAGTTTGGGTGAAGTTCAGGAAGAAATTAAATCTAATCAAGATGAGATGAAGAGAGAGCTTTCAACGGTGAAAGAATCGATCGAGGGTAAATTAACGGTGATGGAAAATAGAATGGATGGAATAGAAGAGAAAGTTATAAAGATAGAAGAAAATTTTGAAGAGAAAGTTTTGAAAATTGAAGAGAGTTTTGAAGAGAAAGCTATGAAGATAGAAGAAAATGTTATGAAAGTAGAAAGGAATTTTGAAGAGAGATTTATGAAGATAGAAGAGAACTTCGAGAAGAAAGTCATGAAGAAAGTAGAGGAACATCTTGAGAGAAAAGTAGAAGAGAAGTTGATCTCCTTGCCCCAGGAAACGGAAAAGAGAGATAAAAGAAGCCAGAATCAGGAATCTATTAAGCTATCGACCTACGACGGCAGTTCCTCCTGGCATGTATATAAGACCCAGTTTTCCATCGTAGCTGAAGCTAACGGCTGGGACTCTACCGCCAAGTCAGTCCACTTAGCAGCAGCATTACGGGGAGATGCAGCCGAGATACTGAGAAATGTTTCTAAAGAAGAAAGGAACGACTTCGAGGCCCTGACTAGAGCACTGGAGCTACGCTTCGGAGAGAAGTGTTCTAAGGACTATAGTCGCCTCCAGCTAAAATCCCGTTACCAGAAAACGGGCGAAAGTTTGCAAGAGCTGGCAGCGGACATTCAGAGATTGTCACATCTAGCATTCTCAGACTGTCATGCTGACACTCGGAACAACTTAGCTCTTCAGTACTTTATTGATGCTGTTCGTGATCCAGAAATTCAAAAAGCGCTAAGACTCTTAACATCAGAGACGTAGAATCAGCTTTAGGCTATGCACTTAGGATAGAGGCAGCCCAACAAAACTCCCGTAAAGACCGCCATACCATAAGAGAAATCTCATTAAACGATACCCCTGCTGGTGAAAATGAAATGAAGAGAAGTATCGAAGAGATCTTAAAGAGATTGCGCAGCCTGGAGAATAAAAAGGAAATAAAGGACCGGAAGATAAAGTGCTGGGGCTGTGGAGGGGATGGTCACGTGAAGAGGAACTGCCCTGTACGACCAACTATAGGAAATCACCCGGCTTCACCATCACTGCAGGGAAACTAGGAGGAGGCCATCTCGCGGGGCGGAGGTTGCCTGAAATTAACGAGCCCCAATTTACAGTATTTCATGTTTCATCGATGAGTGGTGGCGATAATGGACTTTACGTCTATGGCCAAGTCAACAACGCCACCTGCCGGATGATTCTGGACACGGGAGCCAATGTGACCATCATTAGAACGGATTTGGCTCAAGAACTAAAAGAGAAGATCATCTGGACTCCGCCCTGCGTTAAACTCCAGACTGTGACCGGAGACGAAATCAAAATATATGGAAAAATGAACTTGACCATCACTTTTGGAAATGCCAGTTACCATCATATGGCATATGTGGCTGACATAAGAGATCCTCTAATCATTGGAATTGATTTCCTAAGAAAATTTAACTTCAAATTGGACTTCAAGAATAATGAACTGCATTCGAGTTCGGAAGACATAGCTGTGTTCAATACTGAAAATCAAGACATTCACCAAATTTGCCAGATAACAGCCAAGTCGGAAGTTTCCATCCCCCCACACACAGAGACAATAGTTTCAGGAACCCCTCCTACCAAGCAATTCTTCCGCTATGGACTGATTGAATATCTGAATATAGACAATAGCCCAAGAGGAGTTCTGGTAGCTTCATCTCTGGTGGATCTCTCCAAGAGTACTATTCCTGTGAGAGTCGCAAACATCAGTGATAAGGTCCGGACAGTGAAGAAGGATGAGGTGTTAGCAACCTGCACTCCTGTTACATGCATCAACCGTCCCACGCAATCAACCGCATCCAAGTCTTCAGAACAATTAATAACGGAATTACTAAAGAATGCAGAGTTAGTAAAGGAACAGAGATGTGCTGCGGAGAAGCTACTCCAAGAATTTAAAGACCTGTTTTCTCGAACACCTGAAGACGTCGGGAGAACGAACATCACCCAGCGCAGAATTGATACAGGAAATCATCCTCCAATCAAACAACATCCAAGAAGACTTCCATTTGCTAAACAGGAAGAGGTCACTGAACTTCTAAGTGAAATGCAGCACAATGATGTCATCGAGCCATCAACGAGTCCTTGGGCCTCTCCCATAGTACTGGTGCGGAAAAAGGATGGTTCAACAAGATTTTGTGTGGATTATCGTCGTCTGAATGACATCACGAAGAAAGACAGTTACCCTCTTCCCAGAATTGACGACACATTAGACACACTTGCTGGCAATAAATGGTTCTCGACTTTGGATCTGAAGAGCGGTTACTGGCAAGTAGAATTACATCCTGATGATCGTGAGAAGACTGCATTCACCACGGGACAAGGACTGTGGCAATTTAAAGTTATGCCATTCGGATTATGTAATGCACCTGCCACCTTCGAACGCCTGATGGAGACAGTGCTAAAAGGACTTTCCTATGAAGCCTGTCTGGTGTATTTGGATGATATTATCATTGTGGGGCGCACTTTTGAAGACCATCTACGAAACATCCGAAAGGTGCTGGAGAAACTCAGAATGGCTAACCTCAAATTGAATACGGGCAAGTGTAACTTGTTCCGTCGTCAAGTGAGCTACCTCGGTCATATCATCTCTGCCGAAGGTGTGAGAACTGATCCTGAGAAGATCTCTGCAGTCGAGAACTGGAGTCGCCCTGAAAATGTACACCAACTGCGAAGTTTCCTGGGGTTATGCACTTACTACAGGAAGTTTGTCAAGGGTTTCTCAAATATTGCCAGACCACTGCACAAGCTGACGGAAGCCAAACAGAAGTTCCTGTGGACAGATGAATGCGAAAAAGCGTTCAAGCGACTTAAAGAGGCCTTAACATCATCGCCTATCTTGACATATCCACAGCCCGACAGACAGTTCATACTTGATACAGATGCCAGCCATGAGAGTGTCGGTGCTGTTCTGTCGCAGGAAATTGATGGTCAAGAACATGTCATTGCCTATTGGAGTAAATGCCTGTCTAAACCGGAGCGAAATTACTGTACCACCAGGAAAGAGCTGCTCGCCATCGTAAAAGCCATAGAACATTTCCATCATTACCTCTATGGCAGAAGATTCCTGCTCCGGACTGACCATGCATCTTTAACGTGGTTGCTCCAGTTCAAGAACCCGGAAGGACAGATTGCCAGGTGGATTCAACGCCTGCAGGAATATGACTTCGAGATACGTCATCGTAAAGGGACTCTACATGGTAATGCAGATGCCTTGTCACGGAAGCCCTGCTCGGAAAGCTGCAAGTACTGCTCTAGAGCCGAACAGAAATACCTGCCGATAAATCCGGTTGCCTGCCAAGTTACTGTCTCAACACCATCAGATCAAGATCCCGATCCATGGAGTGACGAAGAACTTAGAAAAGCCCAGTTGGAAGATCCTGACATAAAGCCAATATTACAGCTGAAGGAGACGACCAGCAACAGACCTATCTGGCAGGCCATTTCCAGATTTAGTCCCATTACGAAAAGTTATTGGGCACTTTGGGACTCTCTTCATATCAGAAACGGCGTATTATACAGAAAGTGGGAATCTGATGATGGGAAAAGCTTCAGATGGCAGATTTTATTACCAAGATAAAAAATTCCAGCTGTTTTAGAACAACTGCATAGTAGCTCTACCGGAGGCCATTTTGGGGTAATGAAGACTCTGCAGAAAGTTCGGGAACGCTTCTACTGGTGCAAGGCAAAGGAGGATGTGGAGAAATTGTGTAAATCCTGTGATGCTTGTGCGGCACGTAAAGGCCCGCAGAAACGAAGTCGAGGAAGACTGCAACGGTATAACGTGGGAGCACCATTTGAACGGATTGCAATCGACATCTTGGGTCCTTTGCCACGGACCTCCAGTGGAAATAAATACATTCTCGTCGTGATGGACTATTTCACCAAGTGGCCTGAGGCATATCCCATTCCCAATCAAGAGGCATGCACAGTCGCAGAAGTCCTAGTGCAGCAATGGGTGTCAAGGTACGGCACGCCCCTACAACTTCATACCGACCAAGGTAGGAACTTTACCTCTGATGTTTTCAAAGGACTGTGTGAACTACTCGGCATAGACAAAACCCGGACAACACCCTTACATCCTCAGCCGGACGGCATGGTCGAGAGGTTCAATCGTACCATCCTGAATAACCTCTCCCTTCTAGTATCAAGGAACCAGCAAGATTGGGACTTGAAGTTGCCATTGTTCCTGCTGGCTTATCGAAGTGCTGTCCATGAAACCACCGGCTATACTCCAGCCCAGATGCTGTTTGGACGTGAACTTCGTCTCCCTTGTGATCTCCTGTTTGGTTGTCCACCCGATGCGCCTTCATCGCCCGAGGAGTATATGCAAGATCTCCAGGCACGATTTGAGGACGTTCACAACTTTGCTCGGGAGCGAATTCACATTGCATCGGAGAAAATGAAGACAAGGTACGATCTAAAGGCTACGCAACATGAGTTTCAGGAAGGAGAGAAGGTCTGGTTGTGGAATCCTGTTCGACGCAAAGGACTCTCTCCCAAGTTACAGTGCAGCTGGGACGGACCATACACAGTCTTAAAAAGGCTGAATGATGTAGTGGTGCGGATCACTAAAACACCTTCATCAAAACCGAAGGTGGTGCACTATAATAGGCTAGCCAAGTACCACAAGTAACGGTAATATTAAAAATTAAAAATGTAAATACTGGTAAAATTTGCGCATGCGTAATGTAAATATCTGTATATAAATATTTGTACATATTTGTGAATTTTGTAAATATTTGAATATAAATATTTGAACATATTTGTGAATTTTGTAAATATTTCTCACTTGATTTGTATTTCTATTTTATCGTTATATGCAACTTAGTTTTTGTGTTTTAGATTGTGTAAATTTGTTTAGTTTCGCCTCTTGACCAAGGGTTGCACTGCCCGGTTCGTGCAGTCCTTGGGAGGGGGGCAGTGTTACGAAATTGTAAATAATTGTGTTTATTTTTGTATAAATTCTTTCAAAGAGGCTTAGTAAGTTGATAAAGTTCTAATTTTGTGCATTTCTAGTCGTTTTAGCGTTGAAATAGCCTTATTTTCCCTTAAGAACGCATTAAAAAGCCCCAGTAATGCATGTAATGGATTTGGCGCCAAATTTGGCGACTTTTTCCCACCTTGGCGATTTTTTTGGCGACCTTGGCGAGAAAATCCTTATATGGGATATACCAAATATGGAAGCTGTAAGTTGATTGGTTGACCACTTTCTAGAGTTTTCTCGAAAAATCTGGGTTCCATGGAACAGTATATGAGGAGCGCTTCCTCGCCAAGGCAGTCAGTTCAGTTCAGATCTCAGTCAGCTTCGCTAGTGCTTGCATTGCTCTTAAGCCTCTTTGAGAGAGACTTGCTTCAAGCGTTATTGCTTATACAGTTTGTACTGTGGATTTGCTATTGACAACTGTTGTTTAAGCTGTGGTTACTGCTTGAATTGAAGCTGATAATTGGTTTATTGACCTGTATTTTTCTGGAACTTTCTGTGAATAAATTACTGAATTTTTGTACGTTTGGCCTTTCATTCTCAGACAACTCACGAACCCCCAAGTACGCAACAATACATTAAATATATAAGCAGAATATGAATTATTGTTATAAATTGACTAAAAAACGCAATAATAAAATGTATAATCAAAATTATTTTTTTTAAACAAAAAAAAAATACGTGTGGCACTATAGGACTGCCGCGGTAAAGCTATTGCATAGCATTTTTTATTAACTTATGCAATTATAATTACTTATTTAATTTATTTATGCAGTATTTTTTTTTCTTTGATATTAATTCAAGTTTTTTCTTTGATATTAATTCAAGTTACACTTTTTGAGCGTGGTGATCGATAAGAAAACAAATTTTTTTCTTATTGAATAAATGAGAATGTATCCGCAATGAGAATATATCAAAAATATCCGCAATCGATTTGTAGGTATCGAAAACCTCGATGTACCAAATTTGAATGATCTAACTCTATTTTTTGAGAAAAGGTATTTTAATAGGTTTTTAAAGGCCTGCAAGTCGAATGGGGATATTCAAGTTTTTTCTTTGATATAATTTCAAGTTACACTTTTTGAGCGTGGTGACCGATAAGAAAACAAATTTTAATAGAGAAAAGGTATTTAATAGGTTTTAAAGGCCTGCAAGTAGAATGGGGATATTCAAGTTTTTTCTTTGATATTAATGAATAAGATAATAATAATGATAAGAAAACAAATTTTAATAGAGAAAAGGTATTTTAATAGGTTTTAAAGGCCTGCAAGTCGAATGGGTATATTCAAGTTACACTTTTTGAGCGTGGTGACCGATAAGAAAACAAATTTTAATAGAGAAAAGGTATTTTATAGGTTTTAAAGGCCTGCAAGTCGAATGGGGATATTCAAGTTTTTTCTTTGATATTAATGAATAAGATAACAATAATGATAAGATAACAATAATGATAAGAAAACAAATTTTAATAGAGAAAAAGTAGTTAATAGGTTTTAAAGGCCTGCAAGTCGAATGAGGATATTCAAGTTTTTTCTTTGATATTAATTCAAGTTACACTTTTTGAGCGTGGTGACCGATAAGAAAACAAATTTTAGTAGAGAAAAGGTATTTAATAGGTTTTAAAGGCCTGCAAGTCGAATGGGGATATTCAAGTTTTTTCTTTGATATTAATTCAAGTTACACTTTTTGAGCGTGGTGACCGATAAGAAAACAAATTTTAATAGAGAAAAGGTAATTAATAGGTTTTAAAGGCCTGTAAGTCGAATGGGGATATTCAAGTTTTTTCTTTGATATTAATTCAAGTTACACTTTTTGAGCGTGGTGACCGATAAGAAAAAGAATTTTAATAGAGAAAAGGTATTTAATAGGTTTTAAAGGCCTGCGAGTCGAATGGGGATATTCAAGTTTTTTCTTTGATATTAATTCAAGTTACACTTTTTGAGCGTGGTGACCGATAAGGAAACAAATTTTAATAGAGAAAAGGTATTTAATAGGTTTTAAAGGTCTGCAAGTCGAATGGGGATATTCAAGTTTTTTCTTTGATATTAATGAATAAGATAACAATAATGATAAGAAAACAAATTTTAATAGAGAAAAGGTATTTTAATAGGTTTTAAAGGCCTGCAAGTCGAATGGGGATATTCAAGTTTTTTCTTTGATATTAATTCAAGTTACACTTTTTTAGCGTGGTGACCGATAAGAAAACAAATTTTAATAGAGAAAAGGTATTTAATAGGTTTTAAAGGCCTGCAAGTCGAATGGGGATATTCAAGTTTTATCTGATCTACTTTATACACAAATTTTACGCGTACAGCTATTCACTGTTGTACATAAATGATAGATACCTACCTATACACCTATATATTTTCTCACAAACAGCTGCTTACGTATTCTTCCGATTTCGGAGCAGCTCGTATCGATCCGTGCGAGCTTCGTACAGCCGAAGTCTGCCGAACTGTGTTAGGTTTTTTTTTCGTTACGGAACTTTTTGATTCGGTCGCCGCGCTCAAAGCCCGCGATAAAAGCTATACAATAGCTTAAAAAGTATGCCAAAATATAAAAATAAATGAAAAAAGCATAGCTAACACGGTAACAAAAATCGTCACTGGGGTCCTATACTAAAAAAAAAGTCGCCATGGGGGACTAATACTAAAAATGTACTGCCTGCGCAAGTATGAAAATATGGTCGTCAAACATGAATTTTACTTTGAAACCTATATTTGAACTTTTTAAGCTATTGTATAGCTTTTATCGCAGGCTTTGAGCGCGGCGACCGAATTGAAAAATTCCGTAACGAAAAAAAAACCTAACACAGTTCGGCAGACTTCGGCTGTACGAAGCTCGCACGAATCGAGACAAGCTGCTCCGAAATCGGACGAATACGTAAGCAGCTGTTTGTGAGAAAGTATATAGATGTATAGGTATCTATCATCTATGTACAACAGTGAATAGCTGTACGCGTACAATTTGTGTATAAAGTGTCTTAAATATGAATAAACAAAGTGCATTTATTTGTGTATAAAGTGTTTTAAATATGAATAAACAAAGTGCATTTATTAATGAAGAAAGTGATGAAAAAATAGTGAAAGAAAATGAGTGAGTACTCTGTATACATACATTTTATTATTATCACAAATGCAGTATTTTTTATCACGCTTTTATTAACTTCACCTGTATGTATGTATGTATATATGTATGTATGTTTGTTTGTAACTTCTCTGGGAGCAAACAAAAAATTTATATTGTAAAAAAAATACTTCCCCTACGTGAACGATATGGCGTAGAGGCAAGGCGACGCGCTACGAACCTAAAGGTCCAGCGTTCGATCTCCGTCAGGGGAAATTTTAAAAAAATTGTTTTTGTTAATTCTAAGTTATTTTAATTAAAGATTTAAATGTATGTAAATATTACAGTGTGTCACTCACACGATTTTCTCTTACCCGGAATTTTAATACTAAGATAGATATTTTGTGCTTTTTACTTCACATTTCTATAAAAGCTTGTTCTTTAATTTTTTAAAACTATAATATATTTTTCTCTATTACAATTTCTTTTTTATCGGTCACCACGCTCAAAAAGTGTAACTTGAATTAATATCAAAGAAAAAACTTGAATATACCCATTCGACTTGCAAGCCTTTAAAACCTATTAAATACCTTTTCTCTATTAAAATTTGTTTTCTTATCGGTCACCACGCTCAAGAAGTGTAACTTGAATTAATATCAAAGAAAAAACTTGAATATCCCCATTCGACTTGCAAGACTTTAAAACCTATTAAATACCTTTTCTCTATTAAAATTAGTTTTCTTATCGGTCACCACGCTCAAAAAGTGTAACTTGAATTAATATCAAAGAAAAAACTTCAATATCCCCATTCGACTTGCAAGCCTTTAAAACCTATTAAAATACCTTTTCTCTATTAAAATTTGTTTTCTTATCATTATTGTTATCTTATTCATTAATATCAAAGAAAAAACTTGAATATCCTCATTCGATTTGCAAGCGTTTAAAACCTATTAAATACCTTTTCTCTATTAAAATTTGTTTTCTTATCGGTCACCACGCTCAAAAAGTGTAACTTGAATTAATATTAAAGAAAAAACTTGAATATCCCCATTCGACTTACAGGCCTTTAAAACCTATTAAAATACCTTTTCTCTATTAAAATTTGTTTTCTTATCGGTCACCACGCTCAAAAAGTGTAACTTGAATTAATATCAAAGAAAAACTTCAATATCCCCCATTCCACTTGCAAGCCTTTAAAACCTACTAAATACCTTTTCTCTATTAAAATTTGTTTTCTTATCGGTCACCACGCTCAAAAAGTGTAACTTGAATTAATATCAAAGAAACAACTTGAATATCCCCATTCGACTTGCAGGCCTTTAAAACCTATTAAAATACCTCTTCTTTATTAAAATTTGTTTTCTTATCATTATTGTTTTCTTATCATTATTGTTATCTCATTCATTAATATCAAAGAAAAAACTTGAATATCCCCATTCGACTTGCAAGCCTTTAAAACCTATTAAATACCTTTTCTCTATTAAAATTTGTTTTCTTATCGGTCACCACGCTCAAAAAGTGTAACTTGAATTAATATTAAAGAAAAAACTTGAATATCCCCATTCGACTTACAGGCATTTAAAACCTATTAAAATACCTTTTCTCTATTAAAATTTGTTTTCTTATCGGTCACCATGCTCAAAAAGTGTAATTTGAATTAATATCAAAGAAAAAACTTGAATATCCCCATTCGACTTGCAAGACTTTAAAACCTATTAAATAACTTTTCTCTATTCAAATTTGTTTTCTTCTCGGTCACCACGCTCAAAAAGTGTAACTTGAATTAATATCAAAGAAAAAACTTGAATATTCCCATTCCACTTGCAAGCCTTTAAAACCTATTAAATACCTTTTCTCTATTAAAATTTGTTTTCTTATCGGTCACCACGCTCAAAAAGTGTAACTTGAATTAATATCAAAGAAAAAACTTGAATATCCCCATTCGACTTGCAGGCCTTTAAAACCTATTAAAATACCTTTTCTTTATTGAAATTTGTTTTCTTATCATTATTGTTATCTTATCATTAATGTTATCTCATTCATTAATATCAAAGAAAAAACTTGAATATCCCCATTCGACTTGCAAGCCTTTTTAAAGCCCATTAAATACCTTTTCTTTATTAAAATTTGTTTTCTTATCGGTCACCACGCTTAAAAAGTGTAACTTGAATTAATATTAAAAAAAAAAAAAACTTGAATATCCCCATTCGACTTGCAAGCCTTTAAAACCTATTAAATACCTTTTCTCTATTAAAATTTGTTTTCTTATCGGTCACCACGCTCAAAAAGTGTAACTTAAAATTATATCAAAGAAAAAACTTGAATATCCCCATTCGACTTGCAGGCCTTTAAAAACCTATTAAAATACCTTTTCTCAAGAAATAGAGTTAGATCATTAAAATTTGGTACATCGAGGTTTTCGATACCTACAAATCGATTGCGGATATTTTTGATATATTCTCATTTATTCAATAAAAGAAAAAAATTTGTTTTCTTATCGGTCTCCCCGCTCAAAAAGTGGAACTTGAATTAATATTAAAGAAAAAAAAATACTGCATAAATAAAATAAATAAATAATTATAATTGCATAAGTTGATAAAAAATGCTATGCAATAGCTTTACCGCGGCAGTCCCCGAGTGCCACACGTATTTTTTTTTTTCACTATCGCACAATATTAATTTAGCTCCAGTAATAATTTGGCTTCTGGTGAATCGGGCTCAAATTTGGTGAGCTCAAATCGGGTGGGGAAATCGGCATAAGATTTATGAGTTTCAAGCATAGAATAATAATAAAGGAAGAAGGAGCATACCAATACTCTTAATGCTTTCAAACCCCTTCTAGTGAAATGCCAGCGAAAGCTACTTTTGCTCCTCTGAACCTTGAAGTAGGGCACCCATCCTCAGCGCATTTATAGTTGTTTGTTGTGGCAACACAACAGCTTATCTAGAAACACTTATGCTCCTTCTTCCTTTATTATTATTCTATGGTTTCAAGTTTTAAATGTAAATAAGAAGATAAATAAATAAAGTGCGAAAAATTCGCACGGGTTTGCTAGTATTTTTGAATCATATGTCGGTAATTGCATATCGCGTGCAAGTTCAGACTTTTCGGCCGATTTGCACTTTCATGCCTTTTAATATAGAAAAACGAGTATCCTTATAATTATGAGAACCAGTGTAGTGAAAGTTTATTTATTGCCATCCTGTACATTTATAAATTTTTGTCCAATATTTACAGAAAAGGTTTCTTTTCTTTAGGTTTTAAATATTCCAACAATTTGAACGAAAGGAAGTTTTGAAAAGAAAATGAAATAACTTTTCTTTCAAGGAACTCTCATGAACTATGACACAGCATTCATAATCAAAATTTACATATGGATTAACACGTTGAGCGCCACGCAAATTCTTAAAATCCATTAAAATTCCATAATGATTCCTCCTGTAATAAATAAAAATTAAGCAAATTTTTAATAAATTTTCAATCGTTAAATGTAATATTTTTAGTTTTATATCCTATTTTACATCCGCTACCGATTGTTGGCGCGACTTTATACAGTAAAGCACCGTTTATACGTCTTTCAAGGGACTGACGTAAAAGGACGTATAAATGAAAAGACGTATAATCGAAATTTTAATAATAACACTTTGATTACTACAAATTTAATGACACTTAAGCAAAATTTATATGAAAATGCTAATTAATAAAGTTTCTTAAGTTAGTAAATGTGTATTATACTATTTTTAAGACAATAATTAATTAAAAAAAAAAAAAAAAAGATTTATTATAAAAACGAAAAAATCATACTCTAATGCATGACTGGATACTAATCACGCGTATCATCTATATATATATAAATGAATGTTTGTCTGTATGTCCTTTATAAAATCGTAAACGGCTTGACCGATTTCAATCATTCTTTTTTTGTTCTTTTTCCTTATAGGTCAGGGATGGTTTAGGGAAAAAAAATTCGCCCCCCCAAGGGGGGGGGGAGGGGGGCAAAACGTGAATTCAAAAAATCCTTCATATCTCAAACAAAAAAAACAGATATCCGTAAAATTTCTGCTTTAAAATATAGCTAATATAAATGTCTAAAAACCAATTTCTGGAATTTTCGAAATTCGGTCCCCAAGGGGGGCGGGGGGGGAGGCAAAACGGGATTTCACATGCGTAAAACGCGATTTCGCATAATCCTATATATCTCAAACAAAAAAAAACAGATATACGTGAAATTTTTGCTATAAAATATAGCTAATACAAATATCTAAAAACCAATTTCTGGAATTTTAAAAATTCAGCCCCCAGATGGGGCAGCAGGGGGGGGGGGGCAAAAACAATTAGAAATACAGTTAGGCCTTTCAAAATTGGTACAGATAGGTTTCAATAGCCTGCAAGTCGAATGGGGATATTTTAGAAAGTGTAAAGTTATTAGGAGGGAAGAGAAGGGGAAGGGAAGAGGGGGGGGGCAAAAAAAATAAAAATAGAGTTAGATCGTTCAAAATTGGTATATAGATGTTTTTGATACTTACAAATCGATTGCGGATATTTTCGAATTTGTAAAATTATTAGGAGGTGCGGTAAGGGGGGGGGCTATGGGCAAAAACAAATAGAAATACAGTTAGGACTTTCAAAATTGGTACAGATAGGTTTTAAAGGCCTGCAAGTCGAATGGGGATATTTTCGAAAGTGTAAAGTTATTAGGAGGGGCGAGAAGGGGGGGAGAGGATGGGGGGACAAAAAAATAAAAATAGAGTTAGATCGTTCAAAATTGGTACAGATGGTTTTCGATTACACAAATGGTTTTCGATACTTAAAATCGAATGCGGATATTTTTGAATTTGTAAAATTATTAGGAGGGGCGGTAAGGGGGGGCTATGGGCAAAAACAAATAGAAATGCAATTAGGCCGTTAAAAATTGGTACAGATTTGGTTTTAGAGGCCTGCAAGTCGAAGGGGGATATTTTCGAAAGTGTAACGTTATTAGGAGGAGCGGAGGGGCAAAAAAAATAAAATAGAGTTAGATCATTCAAAATTGGTACATAGAGGTTTTCGATACTTACAAATCGATTGCGGATATTTTCGAATTTTTAAAATTATTTGGAAGGGGTTGGGGGGGGGGGGGAGTGGTGGGGCAAAAAAATAAAAATTGAGAATTTAGTAATTATAGTGATTCATTTAAAAAATAGGGTCCAGCGAAGCGGGCGAAGCCTGCTAGTAGTATTATATTACATTTCTTAAGAACTATATGAACACATTTTGAATATTAATTATACATATTGCGTATCTTTAATAATAAGCATATGATTTATGTCTATTATTTAATAACATTAAAAATCTTTAATATTTGTCTGGTTTGCTGCTTGTCTATGAGCATTAAAAATTCTACTGGGAATTCAATTGATTCTTTGATCAGTATTCTTCGATCTTTCCTGTGTTCCTCCATTTAAGATGCTTTCTAGGAAAAATCCGTCTTATTTAGAATGGATAATAAGGATAGTTCGAGAAATTTTGCGAATTTCAGTGAAGTGGAAAAGACGTATAGCCGATATTTAACGGCGTATAAACGAAGAATTTTTGCATTAAAATGAATCGGGACTTCACTAAAAGGACGTATGAATGTAAAAGGCATATAAACGAGAGACGTATAAACGATGCTTTACTGTATTATACTGACACTGTCAGCCACCGATGGCTGACAGGGCGCTCAACGTTTTAATTTTTTATTGGTACTGCTTTTAATTTCGGGGTAAAACTTTCACTGATGTTTGAAGTATAACATGTTCTGCACACTCCTAAAGTTTCAAGATGACTCCTTCAGTACTTCCTTCATGACAAAATGTCTAGAATCTAGAATGGCTGACATGGTGCTCAACGTGTTAAAGGATATCAAGATATAAACCTCTATCAATTTAAACGAGCAATCGTTATTTCAGAGCTGAGTTATCTAAGTTAGAGCCCCTAAATAAAATAATAGGCCGGCGCATCACCGTCATTTTTTTGCCTCCGAAGAGGACAGCATTCCCGCTTGGCGTCTTTATCGCTTCCCTAATGATTTTAAGAAATCTTGATCTGAAGCTAATCCGGTCAAGATAAGAACAATAAGCAACAATAATATTTTCACATTTTTTTCACAATACATTCTCAGGATGTCATTTTATTCTGAGGATATCCTATGGATGTACTGGGGTAAGATGTAATGTTAGGGCGGTTTCTGTTTCTTTTACAAAATGTCGCCAACTCAAATACACTGTAATAAAAGGTCTGTGAACACTTTATATTCACTTGTTGAATGATTATAGCAGTTTATCGCTAAACAAACTTCCATATCATAGTTTACTTAGCTAAAATTATGAAATATAATAAAACAAGTTGTTATCAGAGAAACGCGCTGGGTACATGTGGCAACCCTAAGGCAACAAAATGCCTGATGCGCCACCAGTTAGTCTGTCCTCTGATATTTGTGATGTCATTCTCTCTATTTGATTTTTTTTTTTTTTTCTTTCTAAACCAAGATGTTTATTTTAATTGCATTTCACTTTGTTTGCATGACGATATGTATATGTTAATAAAATTCTTGATGTTCTTGTATGTGTAAATAACCTTAAAGTATCAATTTGCTGTTTAGTGGTGACTTAAAAAAGTAATAAAAATCTATTTTTCTTGGGAACTCATTAATCTACCTCGTAAAAATTACATATTGAAAGCAAATTAAGTCAAGCAGTGTCTAAAAGGTTCCATATTTCTTGATTCAGCTTTAAAAAATATGGCTTCATTTGGAAATTTGTTTTCGAAATCATCTTTAAAAAAAATAACTTTTTTTTTTTCCTAAATATTTTTTTAAACTATTTTTTAAAGAAAGAAAATCATACACTTGTTTTTTATGCAAGCAGTATGAAATGCAATTTAAGTAAATGAACAGCTAAGTCAAAAAAAAAAAAAAGTCATATAGATAAAGTGATGTCACAACTTGCAAATGAATGGTAATTTTTTTTTATTTTATTTCTCTATTCTAAAATAACAATTGCTGATACAAAATAGTAGTTATTTACGATTTGATACTCTTTTACTCTATTTGATCTCTCTTTGATACTCTTTGGAAAAAGATTAGAAATCCCAAGGCTTTCATGAGGCATTTGTTTGCCGATCGTTAGGGAGTGGAGTGGGGAGCAAGGAGGGCACACACACAAAAAAAAAAAAAAAATACACGAATGAGAAATATTTAACAATTCTATCTCTTTGTACATTCTAGAAGTTAATTAAGCAAGTTTAAAATGAAAATTGACATTTATGGGGTGGATGGAAAAAGATGGAAAATCGCAAGGCAAAACGTCAGAAATGTTGCAGTTTTGGTGCTAGATAAAAATTCGTAATTTTGAGCCGATTTTCGTAGCGTCGTAGTTTACGGCGCAAATTCGTAGCAATTACGAATTATTCGTAGCAGTTGGCAGGTCTGCTTTTACCACCCTATTTATTCATTTCAAGAAAATTTAGAGACTAGTATTGCCCCTAAATTGTGCATGAACAGAAATAAGATCGATTGGTTATTTCTTCGTATACTTAAACAGTAAATGTAAGATATTTTTAATGAAATTGAAACTTTATTTACAAAAAATAATCGTAACTGATTTCATTGAAACTCGGTACACATATATATCAAGTTCTTAACCAAGTTCATTATTCAAATCGATCTACCATCGTGTTTCAAAATGGCGACCACTTAAAAATTTCAAACTCTGATTTAAAAAAAAAAATGTATTTATAAACCGATTTGCTTGAAATTCGGTAAGTGCATAGCTCATATCAAGATCTCAAGCAAGTTTATTGATCAACGTGATCAATAAACTTGCTAACTATCTCCATTTTGTTTAAAAATGACGGCCACTTGAAAATAACAAAATGAAATCAACTTATTTTTCCGGCTGAGCTGGAAGACACTTTTTCCCGCAGGTCACTTTGATCGAAATTTATTTTGTTAAATGGATATTTCGGTCGGCAATAAATTTTAAAAATGACTTTCTATTTGTCCCATTTGTAAATCTCTAATTTAGAATAATTTATTTTAGTGGAATAAATGCTTCAGTGTGTGAACGATATAGAACACTTCATTCTTACTCCTCTTCACACAAATAATACTATTTTCTAAAACAGGGGTGGCCAACCCGCGGCCCGCCGTGTAATATTTTGCGGCCCGCGAGTAAAATAACGATATTTATAGTTTGAAAACTTTGCTTAATTTAATAAATCCTTTCTGAATTTTTTAAGTAAAAATACCTTTAAACGCTTGCTAAATAAAGAAACTGCACACTTCTGTAAAAAATATTATTAAATCTATTATTGATTCTTTTTATTATAGTTATTAATATACAATCATAAATTTTTTGACGGTTCTATTGTTAATTTATAAATGAAAATTTAATATCAATGTATTTTTCTCTAAATCTTAACCCTATCTTCTCCCGAAAAATATACACACATGATTCATATACTCACAAACACATATAAACACATACATAGGTGCATACAATGCGGCCCGCCTGAATAAAATAAATTTCTAGTGCGGCCCGCCTGAATAAAACAAATTTCCAATGCGGCCCGCCATGTGTTTCAGGTTGGACAGGCCTGTTCTAAAAGATCAAATTTTAGTTCATTCCTTGCTATATAATCTTGTTAAATCTAAATCATTCAGATAACGACTGGAATTTTCGAATCCATGCAATTGACCTTTTGACTGACACGAATTTATCGTGTTTCATCAGTAATCCAAATAAAATTGCTTTTTGCCGCAGTGTTTTTCAGAGGTCATTTAATTTGCGTTGGGATCATTCCAGCAATTGAAAGTGCTCGATTAGAAGCAAAACTATATTTAGAAGAAACTGACTGACTTAATCGAAACGTGGTAAAGGTCGCTTTTTTGTTCTTGATCATCAGCACGTGCTTGCGATATTTGTTGGTTTCTTTCTTCCTGTACGTGTGTCATGCAATTCATTGTATAATAGTTAACTGATTTTATTGTAAATTTAAATCAATCTAGTTTTTCATGTGAGATAAAATAAATTCGGTATCCATTTAATAAAGTCAACGTTGTCGAATTTTAGAAAGTAAAGTTTGCTATCATCGGTGGCGAAGCGAAAAAAAGAAAGAAAATTGAGGGGGTGGCGGAAGTCTATTCATCAACCTTAAAACTTTATAAGTGTTGGTCTTCATCTGATGTATGTACAGTCGGGGAAAAAAAAACGCAACACTCAACGTAACTTCGTTGCTAATCGATGTAGAAAAATGTAATAGGTATCATTCGACAGGGAATTGTGAAATTTTGAATTGGGGGTCGTCTACATATTAAAACGCGCACCAACTTTGATTTTGCAATGGTAATGCCCCATTTTTATTTTATATTTGAATTCCTGGGATCGCGACAACGCGAAAAAGTATATTGGTTGTATATTTTACTTGTTTTTTCACAGAGTTATAAGCGTTCAAAGTTTGAAGGTGCTAATGTTAAATTCATATTTCAAACTTTTATTAATATCTTCACAAAAAATAACTTGATCGATATAAATTTTTTTTTACGCGATACAGTGAAGAAACCCAAACATAATCCACCATTTTTTTTTATTCTGAAAAATATTTTTAATTTTGAAAAATATTAATAAGTTCATATTCATAAAAATTATGAATTATGACCTATATTAATTTTTACATATAATGAATCCCAATGCTGAAAAATATGGGTATGCAAATTTGCAGCTCATTCCAGTTATTAGTTTTCGAGATATAAATAAATCTTTCTTTTTGAGTGGTTTAGGGGACCGTCTCTTATAAAGTTTTGCATGAGATAACGAATCAAATCTTTAAAAGTAACAAAGAAAATTAAACAAAATATTTTTATTTTCTATTTACGGGTCAAACTATATAATAACAATGACAAACGCAAAGAAATGAAACAAAATTAATGATTTTTAGACATTAGTGTTAGCATCAAGAATTCCTGTTTTCTAAAGAAGACAAACCCCGCCTTCATCGTTCTTCAAAACAAAACAATACAGAAAAGAAAAATTAATGTGACATTGAGTATTCGTGTTAAACCCCTTATTTTATGCTGTCAAAAATATGCGTAAGTGGTATTTACTTCATCCATTAATTAGTGATACATTTTGAAACTTTTAAACGAACACTAGAAGAAAAAAAAAATAACTAAATAGGCGGGGTTTACTGTTTTAAATAGAAAAATAGGTTTACTGTGAAATTGTAAAATATAAAAAACGAATGGAATTGGAATGCAAGACAGACTTGTAAAATCGTTTCTTAACTATCGTCATAGTTAAAAAAGGCTTAATCATTTGCTTCATATATTGCTTTATTTTATTTTATTTATTTACTTACTTATTTATTTTTTAGGGGGGGGGGGGGGTTATTATTTTAAGAACACTATAGTCTTTAAAATTTTATTAATATATTTTAACTTTATACATTTTTAAAAACATACTTTAACTTTTATAAATATATTTTAACACTTTTTGCGACCGCAAGATTTTGTCTTTTTGACAGTAAGACACGCCTAAGGGTGTTATATTTTCGAATTAAAATATTTCAGAACAAATTTTCTGTATTCACAATTATATTACAAATGGATATACATTATAATTATATTCTTTCTAATCAATATATTTCTATCCATAGTATATTTTATTGCAAAAATATGAACACTGGGTACACACTTAAGAAATATGTAACACACAAATTACGAAAGAAACGCCCACTGACATAGTTACTGATTTTCAAATGGCGTGAATCTACGTCAGCAGACGCGAAAGGGTTAATTAAGGAATTATATTTTCATAGAAATCATAAAACGAATCGTACAGTTCCAAAGAGTTCAACTGACCCAAAACTGGTAAGTGCGATTAAAATTGTTTAATATTTACTTCATGAACCCTTACAATAATTTATCCTAAAAGATTTAGTTTATGAGTTGTTGTATATATATATTATTTCATTTCGTATATTATGTTACACCTAAACCTAAGAAAGAAAATTTTAGCTTTATTGGTGATCAGTACAGCTATAATAGACACTTTTACTTAAAAAAATATTGCACTTTTTTCAAAGAGTACTGTATGGACCAATCGCAAGTGTAATGTATTTAAATGGACCTAAAATTATCTAAAAAAGTACTGAAGTATATACAAATCTAAACAATTGAACTCAAGATAATTAAGAAACTGGGAAAAGCAAGAATGTTTTAATAATTATTATAATTATTCTTTTCCTGAAAGATTTCTGGTGTGAAACATTAAAATTTTCTCTATATCTTATACGATCTTAATTTTATTTTTCTACATTTAGAGATAACCCCCTAACACATTTTTAATTATAACTCTATAAATACTAAAGATAAAGTATACAAATAGTATACTTTTCCGCACTGCCAGACTCTCAGAAATTCGAAAATAAAGTCAAAATTGGGTGTAGCTATTGAAAAAAAATCAAAGTTGGTGCTCATTTCAATATGTAGATGACCCCTAATTCAAAATTTGACGACATATTCAGGAAGTGCTTTTAATTTCCTGTTGAATTACGTCTATTATATGTTCCTGCGTCAATTAATAACGAAATTACAGCGGGTGTTGCGTTTTTTTTTTCCCCCGACTGTACATTCAATATATAGCCATCACACATATAAAAAAAAAAGCCCTAAAATTGGTGGATGGACCTTCTAGCCACCGCTTCTGTATAGGCTAAACTCTCTAGCTGGTGCCAAAGTACATACTTTTTCCAATACCTCGACCAAAGTTCATCGATGTAAAAAAAAAAAAAAAAAAAAAAAAAAAAATGGTCCGCCAATCGTATTTTAGAGGTCATACACACATTACAATTGTAACGTAAATAAACGCGTATACATTTTAATTTATGACTAATACCTCAACTTGCTTAAACATACCTCTATGAATTTTTATGATATAGTGCTGAAGCTTTGTATATTACCTTATTGGTGTATAGAATTCGGCTTTACTTATTGGAATATATTTTGCATGACGGACATTTAAATTTTGTCTTTATTTAAATTGAGTCCACTGATATTTTTGATCGCTTTTTTTAAAATTCTGTATCTTTCTTTTGAGTGTATAAATATTTCATTAATCTATTGAAATATGTTGTGTGCCTCTGTAAATATTAACGATTTATACATATATATTATGTTCTGTAAGAAATATGCTGCTGGGCATTTTAAAAAAAAAAAAAAAAATCTCAATTTCATGCACATACATCAATTCATCCTTGAATACGAAAATCAGAATTTTAGGAATTGGTCTGTATGTGCAGGAAATCCAAATTCGGAATTTTATGCCTGTATCTCATCATGATGTTACTTGAAGCTTTTCAGTGAGACCAGACAAATGGTCTGTATACAGGGACATACAAAATAATTTAGATATATTATGGCAAAGGGCGGAATTTCCCGTAGGTTATAGATTAACGTCTTTAAACCGCAGTGAACATATTGAAATTAACATAATTAATTAACACAAAGAGGCCGAGTTACATTAAAAGCTACAAGTGAAAATTGTTAAAAGAGAATTTTCAAATTGTGTTTTGCTTTATTTTTTAATTTCTGCGGGCCGTATATAATTTATAGACAATATTCAGAGCTACCTAAAATTAGTTGAATACTGTCTTTCCTGTTGAACGCAATTAATGGAAGTTCTTTACTAAATAATGTCATGTCCCGGAAAAATTCTTAGGAATAATAATTACATTTTCTTACTGGTAGAGAAAGTATTGTTTTAAGTTGGGATTTTCGAAACTGAGTTTTTGCTATAATGACACATTTTGAGTTTCGCTAAATACAAAAAAATCAGGTTTTAAGAGGTTGATTTATGCCTCTGTACCTGCCTGTTTTCAGCAAAACTAAAATAAAAAAATAAAAAAATAAAGATAAAATAAAAAAAATCTGGTGTGGCTCCACTTGACTTTCCAAATAATTTGTAATTAATTTCTGTTTAAATAAATTTAATTGAGAGAAATCATTAAATAAACAAAAAGGAAAAATCATAATATGTGTTTGAGTATTTCTCCATAAGCTGTATGTTGTTTAATAGATATTAATATAATTAAATACTTTAGTGCGTTTTTGTAAAAAAACTATAAATGATGAACTGGCAATATCAAATATTAATTTTGTTTTTTATATTTTAAGCAATTTAACATTACAAAAGTGAACTTCAAATAGTTTGAGCCCATAGACCTCAATGTATAAACATTTTGCATTGTATCACGGTAAAGAAAAAGAAATTGGCAAGTCTTACATTTATGTAAATCTACATGGTTTTTGCGATAACATATAACATGGCTACCAATTTACATTTTAATCGAATGTAGGGTTTAGACGTTAGCGCACTTGATTAAATAATGCGGTAGAGCTCTGCATGTGTTAGTAAGTAAAGTGAGTCGGGGAGAGGCGAAGCCTTCCTCGGGGGTTGGTGAGCTGAGCGAGCAAGGGGCAGAGCCCCCTAGTTTATTTTTTAAAAAAAAGAGAGATTTGAAATTGCAAAGTTTGTGCCCCTGGTGTCCCCATCCCCATTTTTCTCATATCAAACTAGGTTTCCCTCAAAATAATCGAGCATGTTTTTTACAGTTTTCCAAATTTTAGACGCATTTTCAAGATATAAGGGGTAGGGTGGATCTTTTGGTGGACCCTGCATATTTATGGTTTGTATGATGAGATGTAGCCACGTAGACAATGGCAAATGGTGAGTAATAGCAGCGCCCCCAATACACCGATATATACCCAAATTAAGTCGTATTTTTATTTTTCATAGTGACCATTTTGCCACTAATAATTAAGGTGATTTACTCGTAATAGAAATTTAGATCTAGCCTTCTCATTGTGCAGGGGGAAACTGCTACATAATAGGGCCTCCTGTCGGTCGACAAGTAACCACAATGGAAACTGGGACATAGCCTTCCCATACATGAAAAAAATGCATCATAGCAGCCCGATATACATCCGAATTGATTCAATACAGAGTTTCATAATGGACCTCTCACATATAAAAATACTTGTGCAATTAAACAGAATAGAAGTACTGATATAACTTTCCCCTTTACAGGAGATATCACAGCATAGCAGCGCTACTTGTTGGGTGATTTACACCAAACTTTGACAAGCACCAATTTACTTTAAGTTGTAATTAAATATATAACATTTTATGAAATTCTGTGCATTAGTTCTTAAAGTAAAGCTGCAACAAAATTTTTGTCACACATTGCACATATAGACAGACATTTTCTAAAAATGGTCAAATCGTTTTCAAAACATCTCAGGACGTGTAAATCCATCGAAAATTAGAAGTCGAAATCTTTTATGAATTCAACATTTTCTCCCTTGGATATAAAAGAATGTAATTAATATATATATATATATATATATATATAAGTACCTCAAAGAGAAATATAGGAAGTAAAAATTTAAAATTTTTAACCAAGCTAAAGAAAGAAAGAAAGAAAGAAAAAAAAAAGTTTATCTTTTCATCTCGGTGCATGAATATTTTAAATTTACTTCCTTTTAATGTATGCATAAAGTTGTTTCATTTCCTTGTAGACTGTATTCAAAACAAGCGTTGTAATATCTGAAACATTTTTTATTTTAAAGATTAGTACAGTACAGAGATTTTCCTCTAAATTGGTTAACAGAAAAAAAAAAAAAATCGAAATAAAAATAGTCAGGGGGGAATAAAGCAAAAACGTGTTTTAATGTAATTAAAAATAAGTAAATGAATAATAATATTTTGATGTTTATTATTATTGAATTAAACCGGATTGAAGATGTTCCACGCGTGTTATTACTTTCTTCAATATATTCAATAGAAGAAAGTATATTGGATTGGTAGAAATTTTCGACCTCGGGTTTTCGATGGATTTTCGCGTTTTGAGAGGTCTAGATCAGGGATGGACAACCCGCGACCCGCGGGATGCATGTTGCCCGCCGTGTACGGTTCTGCGGCCTGCGAGAGAATTCAGGAAATTTCTAATTTGACGCCTTCGATTGAAACATCTAAAAGTAAATTTTTTCTGACTTTTTTAATGAAAATACCGATTAAGGTGAAATAAGAAACAAGTATTGTGCTCACTGATGTTATTAAAATGTTATCAGATCAATAACTGATTCTTACTATTACTTATGAATGTATAATCAAAATTTTTTGACTATTTTACAGTTATTTTATGAATAAAAATATATTTAATATACATATTTTCTGTTTTAAATCCTCACAAGCCCACCGGAAAAAGAAGTACTATATGTGTATGGTTCACGCATTTATACAATGCGGCCCGCTTGTGTAAAATAGATTTCCAGTGCGGCCCGCCAATTGTTTTGGATTGGACGGGCCTGGTCTAGAACACGATTTGACCATTTTTAGAAAATGTCTGTCTGTATGTGTGTGACAAAATTTTGTGGCAACTGTATCTCAGGAACTACTGCACAGAATCTTTATATGTAGTTGCACCTTGACATAAATTACTGCCTGTCAATTTCTGGTGAAAGTCGTCCAACATGTAGCGTTGCCATCCTGCTTTTTTAAAAATTTGAACATGGCGGTATGGGATAAAATTTTGTATAAATGTACATAAACAGAGTTATTTTTTAATAATCATTAGGAAATTAAAAATAAATATTTATCATAATGATAGTCAAATGAGAAAATTTTTTGTATATGTAGGAGCCTCGCTCTCCCCCCCCCCCCCCCCCAACTACTCGAGGTGGCCAAATTTTCATTATGGGTACCTTTCAAAAGCGCTTGTCGATACCTTTAAAACGAATGATTGAACCATTGAACTGCGATAATTTAAAATAAAGTTATCATTTTTTTCCCTTTTTAACAAAAAAAAAAAAAAAAAAAAAAAAAAAAAAAAACACCTTAGAGGGAAAAAAATGCATTTTTAAACATGTCATATAGAGAATAAAATTGATTTATTTTAGGTATTTAGTGTCATACTAGTTCTCTAAATTGAAAATCGTGTGCATTTATCACGGAAAATAATTAAAAAAAAAATAATAATAATTTTAATAAATTATCTTTACTGAGTGAATTTGTATACGAAAGTATAGAAGAAAGTCATGTGGTGGCCACAACTTACTAGTTTTTTAAATGAATCTTTATAAAACTTCATTTAATGATTTTTTTTTTCTAAATATCTTAGCACAAAAACGTTGTTACAATTTTCAACTTTTTGTTTTTTAAAATTTAAAATTTTGAAATGTAAAACATTTTAATAATAAAAAAATGTTATTTATTTATTTATTTATTTTTGCATAATTGGGATTGTAAATACAAAATGTCAACTAAATTTCTTTAAAATATATAAAGCCACCCGTAAAAACATTTTAAATGTCTAAGCCAAAAATTAATATGCAAGAAGCATTCTGAACTTGAACGATTAATTAAAAATTGTAATTAATATTTTATTTAATTGTAATGTGGAATGTTAATTTTAATTCTCATCTACAAATAAATAACACAATATGAAACTGGAAATTTTCGCAGTAATAAATTTACATTTGTAGTCCCCCCCCCCTTCCACACACACACACACACACACATTTGAAAGACTACTGTCATCTTAAAATCCCATCAGATAGAGAGGATTTAAGAAAACTATTTTTTCTTTCTCTCTTTCTTTCTTTCTTTTTTTTTCTATTGATTTCTTGTTCCCTATAATTTTATTATAGCGCTTTTTAAATAATAAAAAATTACATTTCAGAATAGGTTCCATTAAGGAATATTTCCAATCCTTTTCTGCAACTATTATTTTTAGGAACTTTCTATCAATGTACTGTAGTACAAGTTAGATATTCTTTTGAAAAAGAAAGAACTTTTATCGACCCGACTGATTCTTTAAATCCTCTGTTAAAGTTGTTAACACTTCACTTGCTGATGATAATCGTCGCTCCAAATAAGGTTTCAGTTAATAACTTATGGTTTTTAAATCCAGATGTCAGTTACAGACTAACTCTATAAAATCAGTCTGAGTGAAGGGAGAGGACAGATTTTTTACTTATATCATTAAATGCAATGTGTATGCATGATTTTGATATTTATTTTTACTATTATTATTATTTTTATATTTATTATTATTATTTTTATTACTACTATTATTCATCTATATATTAATACAAAAATATGAAATTTTTCGTACATTTATAGCACATTTTTAATAAGACAAGGAGCTTAAAAGTGGTATCCTTTGAAAGATATGGTTAATGTATGATGCAGGAAAAAAAAGAAAAAAAGAAAGAAAGAAAGAAAAGAAAAGAAAAGAAAATCTCATTTGAAGCCAAAACGGCACACACACACACAAAAAAAAAAAAAAAAAAAAAAAAAAAAAACTTCAATAGAGCAAGTACTTTCAGACAAAATACATTCACTTAAAAAAGTTTTTTTTGGCAACAAGTTGAAAAGAAAATTATCAAATTAAAACTGAAAGAAAAGTGCAAAATAAATTTTAAGAAATGAATGTAGCAATCATTGATAAAAGCACAATTTCATATTTTAATGTAAAAAGTTGTTTTTTCCTTTTTATCGTTTTACACTTGCGTATTAAAACCAATTAAAAAAAAGGGGGGGGGGTGTCATTCATTCTTGTCGCGATAATTAATATATATATATATAAATGAAAGATATCGTAATAAAATTTATATATAATAAAATTGAAAGAAATCGTGTGAAACAAATTTTAAGAAATGTATATAGTAATCATTGCTAAGGGACGCAATACAGTTGTTGCATTCCTTTATGTGGAAGAATAGGCTTAAAAAAAATGTCCTTTCGGCATAAATTAATTTCTGTTTTGCACAGTATTATATATATATATATATATATATATATATATATATATATATATATATATATATATTATTTAATAAAACAAAAATAAGTTTCTTTCTTTCTTTTTTTTCTTTTTTTTTTTTCTTTATACATACACTTTTTTTCTTTTGTAATCTTTTGTATTTCAAATTCTTATAGAAGAAAAATTTTAAATCTGCATGTGCAAGTTTTTTAAACGCAATTCAACGGCTCGTAATTAAAGCTTATTTATAGATTTATTTTTCCTTGCTTACTTTTTACTTTTCTGACAACAGAAGTGAGTATAATATTATATATATTTTTTAACTATTGACATATTGTTTCGGCATAGACATAGACAGTTCTATTTGCTATTGAAATGCCCAAAAGAGGACCTTTGATCAGTTGGATTGAAAGGCAGATGGATAGAGAAATTCATAAAGATATGCATCGTCATGTAAATAAAGATGCTTACTATGATTTTTTTTTTTTTCAATTAAGAGGATAGAGTAATTACTAAGAACAAGAACATTGTTTACACGAAAATTTTGAATTTTTCTATTTATTATTTAAATGCTTACTTAAATAATCGCCCAGTGGATGAGTTTCGACCATTGAGAGATAATAGTTTCGTTACGAAAAAAATAGCAAAGAAAAGGAAAAGAAAAGAAAGAAGAATAAGATGTAATACAATCCTTTTTTTTTTTTTTTTTTTTTTCTACTTTAAATTTATCAATTAAACAACGAAGAAAAATCATGAGTTTCTCATAGATTATAAAACTCTTCCCAACTGTATTTATCTGTTACAAAAAATACTTTTAGGAATCCTGGTACAGAAACTTGTTGTACAGAGCTTCATGTACACTGTAAAAAATTTCAGATAAATTATAAATTTTTAGTAACTTTTCTACAGAAAACTTATAATTTCTAAAAATTTAGTGTAAAATTACTTATCAATCTGTTAAAACATTTTATTCTGTTACCAGATAAAATCTGTATAGATTTTATAATGTAACCAGATAAAATCTATACATATTTTATCTGGTTGTTACAATTTTTTTTTTTCTGTTTGTCCACACAGAAAGCTTCGTGTCATAGCAGGATTTGGATATGCTAAGTAACATCACAAATTGTGGTTCCGTGGCTGCGAGGTATCATCGTCGCTTACTATGAGGGGTAATCTAGTTCGATCCTGTCTGTAAAACTGGAGAGTCTTATTTAATGCGAGGTTTTTCACAGCGTATCCTACGGAAAAAATTGGTTGTGTACAAATATTGTTGGTATAGTTCTGTTACAATATATATATATATATTTACTTTTTTTTTTGGGGGGGGGGAAGGGGGTGCTTTTCGAACATACTATATAAGAAAAGTATTGTAATCATAACAAAAATTCAAATTTGAGATTTTGGAGTATCTATACGTTTTGAAGTCCCCTGAATTCTTTTATTTTTCTATTTTTACGGTGATGTATGTGTGTGTAGTGTATGTGTGACTGAAGACGGCAGCGTCTAAACGCTTTTTTTGAGTGAGCTGAAAGTTGGTATGTCTGTTATAGGTTACTGTAGCACGAACAAATATTGATTTTGATAAATCTATCACTTATGTTTTTTTTTTTTTTATAGGGACACAAAGAAAAATTCTTTATCCTTATGGCCTATGCACCCAGATTTTTCAAAATGCTATAGCGTCTAACAGTTTTATTCGATTGAACTGAAAATTCACACACTTGTCACTGTCACACTAACTGTTGAGATTTTGGTGAATACAGCACTTGTAGACTTTTACAGACTCAACAAAAAATTCTTTATCATTATGATCTATGGGCTCAAATTAGCGTTAAATTAAGCAACATACTATATGCAGAAAAATACTCTCAAACACCCTATTATAATTTTCTCTTTTGTTGTAACGTATATTAGTTTCAAGGCATTCTAAAAATACTTAAACGGAAGAGCTGACTCACTGACATATAGAAGAACATAAATCATAAATATTTTTCAATTTTCTTGGAGACTATTAAAAACGCATAATAGAACTAAAAATGTACTTCGAATAATACCCATTTATGTTCATCAATGCACCAGAATATTTTGTAAGCCCTGTAAACCAGTCATAATTGCTATCATATCCAGGAAATATGCTTTTGTCTGTATGAAAATTTTGCTAATATCATTACATTTTGTGCTTTGTAAAGATATTAAAATATACTTTAAAGAAGTACTTCTCATAGTCATATCACTTTTGAACGTTCACGGAAACAGTTTAAAATGTACAATAATAATTTCTATGATACTATATATTTTTATAACTGATTAAGTCTTTTCCCCTGCATCAATTGTACTGTTGCAGCGAAAGTAGTTTTTACAGTCAAAGTGAAAATTAATTAAGGAGACTAAATGTCCCTATTTTGTGGAGACAGTCCTCAGATTCAATAGTTTAGTTTTTTTATCCCTCACACAAACTTATTTTCTGAGTAAAACTTTTGTCTCAATTTATCATTTGAAATTGATGATAGTGAATTTTTTTTAAAAGAAACTATTACTTTGTTCCCATTTCTTATTTTAAAGTTGGAGACACCTCGCTAATTTGTTTTCGTACAGATTCGAGAAGTTCTGCTGAATAAAGTGCATCCATCGACTAGAACCTGCCTATTTCTTTACGAACTACTTTCTGCACACTAGAAAGTCGACACATTTTCATATATATATATATATATATATATAAGAATTTAAGTGTGTTTCTTATTTAATGAGAAGCGTATAATTAACTTATTAGCACCATAATTTGATATATATATATTTTTTTTTAAAACAAGTTTTACTGTGAAATTTTCTAGCACTTTTTATAAACTTATTGACTTTCTTGTGCGAGAAAGTAGTTCGTAAAGAAACAGACAGGTTCTAGTCTAGACAGGTTCTCTTTATTCAGCGTAACTTCTCGAATCAGTATCACAAAACTGATTTCAAGTAATATTCTCGGAACAGTCACATAGTACTGTTAATTTATCGAATCTTCTGGTAGCTGTCCAATGAAGCTGTCACTCGTACCGCTAAAGTCACTATCCGACGAATCTTCTGGGACAGTCTAATACTTGTTCCACAGGAGTAAAGCAAATAACGTCAAGTAATCCGGAGTAGAAATTTTCTCTCGTTCGTGAACAAACTTCAGTCGCTTGGAGCACAGTCTCCAAGGTACAATCGCTCAGAATAGCTTTCCAAGCAACACTGAATCGCAGTGGCTACATTTCTATTTACCCCTTTTGGAGATGGAGTTTGGCAGTAATTTTATTCAGAACACCATGGAAAGTTCTAGATCTAGGCACCCATGCATCGGAGAGCTTCGAAACTCCGTGATTCCTAAATTACTATTTTTCGCCTAAGATTGGTTTCCAAGTTGTGAAATTCTTCGCCAAGTTTGTCCCCAAGGCTGACATCACTGAAAGCGAGTGAACTGCCCCTTTATTTTCACTGCGATAATACAAACGATGCAAAGAAAAAAACTTAGTCCATTGTAACTATATTTCTTCTAAATGACTTAAAATAATTAAGTAGTAATAAACAATATGATTGAAGGTAGAAGTTCTTATTTATTACGATAAAGCATCATTTTATCAAACACACATTTACAAAAAATATATGGAAATATTATTAAGTGATTTTATCTACAAAAATGTATTAAAGAGATCTTTTAAAAGGATTTTACTTTGCAATTATTACACAGTTTTTAGTCCAAACATCTATGAGCTTTGAGCTCAGATTTAAATAGCAAACAGGTTTTCCATATACGTATATATTTTTTTCATACTTATGTATATTTTAAAAATGACTATTTTGTCTTTGCCCACCTAGCAGTCAGTATTGTCTAATGAATCTATTTTCAAAATCGCTATGTCCTCCAAACCAAAAACAGTGGTTTCATAACAATATTTTCAAAAGTGTCCAATAATAATAATAATTTAAATCAGCTATATATAATTTAAAAAAAAAAAAAACGATCATTTAAAATTTAACTTTTCTTTAATCAAAATAATGGAATTCGAGTAAAGAAATGTAATTTAAATTTAGTTACTTGTGAAAATTAATTTTATAGCATATTTATCAAAATTGTCGCTATTTTATTTGTCGAAAAGATAATATCTAAATGCACGATTTATTTATTTATTTTTACTCAACCTGGATCCGATCCCGATAACAGAAAAGTAACGTAATTATTTTTTGGGTTGAATTTACAATCATTTATTATTAAATGTTTTATTATTTATTATATTCCTTTTAACTGTTTTCCTCTAATTTAGCTAAATGTTTGACCATAATTCGGAGGGTTTTAGCGGGAGCCGAGAAAGAAAATCGCCAAACCGCTAATTGTCGGTCCTTAGTGTTACATGGGATTTTTTAATTATCTTTTAGACTTATTTTATTTTATTTTCAAATCAAAATAAAATTTATTTTTTCTCAATACATTGTTGCAATTGTGACGTCTTTTTTTTTTTTTTTTTTTTTTTTTTTTTTTTTAAATCGGAAAATTCATTTTTTTTTCCATTATATTATTCAATCCTCCAAACCAAGGATAAAAATTTACTTTCTTTATTTCAATACAGTTTGGGAGTTATGATGTTATTTTCGAGCGTTATTCGCGGAAAACTTGGGCTTTTATTATTAAGAAGATTGTTGAAATTGTTACATATTTTTTCCTGCCTAATCATCCTTCTTAATTATTTTATTCATTCCCCCAAACCAAGGATAAAATTTTATTTTCTTTATTTCAATGCATTTTGGAAATGGCAGCTATGGCATTATTTTTGAGCGTTATTCCTGGGAAACTTGAGCTTTTATTATTAAGAAGATTTTTTCCTTTGTTTTTATTAACTTATTTTGATTTTTCAAGCAAAGTACATTACACTCATTCCACCGTTTTACTTCATTTCTGCTGTAGAAATTACAAAAATTTTATGTTTGCGAATATACCGTTTGGAAAGTATTCTGTCATTCAGAGTATGAACGAGTTATGATGTTATAGTCTATTGTTTATTTATTTTTATAAAGGTATTTTATTTATTTATTTTATTTTATTTTTATTTTTATTAGGACTGAGGACTATTAGTCTCAATCTGGAATTTTTGCTGTGTCATTTTTCGATAGTTGAACATTTGTCGAAATCTAAAATTTATCGAAAATGTAATTGAATAATTTGAAAGCGATGTTATAATTTGAGGGAAAAAAAAAAACTAATTGTTCTCCGTCCTAAACTAAATTCTGCTTTTGCCAGAATTTTATCAAAATCTTTTTTTTTTTTTTTTTGGAAGGAAAAAGAAAAGAAAGGAAAATTAATAATAATCAGTATCGAAACAAACACTATCGAAAAAGTTTTTTTCAGTAATTTTGAATTAGGAAATAAAAAGTGCGCGTGCAACATAAAATAAAAATAAGTAAAAAAAAAATGAATTTAATGATTTAGTTTTCATATAAAACATGATCGCGTGCCGTCTTAAAAAGTAGATGTAAAATTTAAAGTTTATGTGGTGCGTGTGGCATCTATAAAAATTGTTTTAAGAAATAGAATAGAATAAAGAAAGTAACGATGTTGGTTGCATTTTGTTATATAGTTTGAATTTTTGAATTTTATAGAAATATCTACCGTAGGATTTTTTTTTTTTTTTTTTTTTTTTTTTTTTACTGATTACGGCGAATTAAGTTCTTTTTAAATTATTATTATTACAAGAAATGGGCTACATTTTATACAATGAAATAGAATTAGATGATATATTTACGTTATTATTATATTTATTTACTTATTCATTTAACAAAAGAGAAAATTAAATATTAATATTTGTTATGGAATGCAGAAATTTGCCGATATTTTAATTCCGCTTTACAATCTTGTTGTTCATGTTATATTTTCGTTTAAATTGGTTATAACTCTTTTAAAATTTCCAAAAAATCTTTTCTTTTTCTTTTTTTTTTTTTTCTTTTTTGTCTTTTTTAAGATGATTCCTAAAATAATTTATTATTTTACCGCAAACTACAAGATTTCCTCTTTGCGGATTTCTGCACAAACAGAAAAACTGGATGAGATGTTTGTAATAAAATTATTTATTGATATTTTTATTTTTTTATTTTTTCCATGTAAGGAGTAAATTAAAAAAAAAAAAAAAAAAAAAAAAAAAAAGTAGTGTAAATTACACAAATTCCCCATTTTATTTCATTCCTGCTGTAGAAAGGACAAAAATTTTATTTTCGCAAAAACATCGTTTGAAAATCATCCCGTTATTCAGAGAATAAACAAGTTATAATGTTATCGTCTATTGTTTCGCCTCAGAATTTTATCTGGAATTTCGATACGATATGAAATGAAACTAAAGCTTCTAAGTGTTCCGCTTTGATAGTTAGAATTGTTTCAGTGTATGATACGTAATTTTAGATTGAAATGGAGTGATAAGTACTTTGCAAATAATGATTGTACTCATATGAATCATCTGTTTGCTAAATTCACATGGCTATAAGTTACCAGAACGATGGAAACGATACTGTACGTGATCATTTAAAATTCTTGACAAAAGTCAATGAAAACTAAGCGTGAGTTCATACATTTATATGATATTTGTACAAAAGGTTACATGTCGTTCTAGAAAAAGCTGTAGCTGAAGGTTTTAATTATTATAAGAGCATTGTATTTGTCTAAAAATAACACATTTAGAAAAACTTTTTATCGATGATTTAATACATTTTCTCCCAAGGAAGTGGAGTTCCTTTCCAAACGAATATAATATGCGACTTTTTAGGTAATATATTCCTTCCTTTTCCAAACTAAATATTTCTAAAGAAATCTAAAAAGAAACAAAACAAGATGACAGATTGAGTTGAGTAATAATCTTGATTGAGACCCTCATATGGGCTATGAATACATAAAATTTTAAGTCAATAACTTCTTAAATTGCGTTTTTTATGATGTGAGTTTGAAATTTTTTCAAGTGGCTGTTACATGAAAACAAAATGGGAATATCAAGCTGTCCATCGAACTTATTTAATATAAGTTCGTTTGTTCATCTTTGGTTTGTATTAATTCAGTATTTCGGAAATTATCGTGATAAGAAATTTTTAAATGTTCGCCTGATTTCAAGTTGCCGCCATTTTGGAAAAAGATGGCGGATCAAGTTGATTGAGACCATGGTATGGTTATGTATGCATCGAAATTTAAACATATCCGTTCTTAAATAAGTTTCTTATTATGGGAATTAAAAATTTTCAAACAGCCGCCACCTTGAAACAAAATCGTGGATCAAAATGTCCAACGAACACGTCTTAAGAGTATGTAAGATAAGTCCTCTATACCCAACTTTGTTTCGAATTGATATTTTGGAATTTGTCAGGATGACGAATTTTTTATTACAGATAGATATAGATGAATAGATACGCATAAACTAAATTATTATAGAAGATCTATTTATAAAGAAATCAACCTAAAAATGCTTTCAGACGTCTAAAGTACAGTAAGAAACTAGTGATATTTAAAAAAAATCTGGAGTGACTCTACTCGACTTTCCGAACATTGAGTAATTAACAGTTTTGAAAATTTTAAACTTACAAGATGTATTTAAGAGCCGATTTACATGAAAATCAGCATGGAGATAACAAGGATCTCAATCAAGTTTACTGATAAACTCGATCCACTCTATTATTTCAAAATGGCGACTATTTAAAAATTTCAAATTTAGGTAAAAAAAGTATTTAACAATCGATTCGCATAAAACTCTATGTCTTCATAGCCCATATCAGGATCTGAACCAAGTTTTTAATCAACTCGATCCACCATTTTGTTTAAAAAAAATCTGGAGTGACTCCACTCGACTTTCCGAACATTGAGTAACTAACAGTTTTGTAGATAAAATAAAGAAAGAGGAGTTGCTAAACAAACAAAAGAGAGAAAACCATAACAGAGTGTTTGAGTATTTTTCTCCATATATCACACGAGGTTTTATTTAACGCTACTGAACTTTGAGCCCTTAGATCATAATGATAAAGAATTTTTCGTTGTGTCCCTGTAAAAATCTATAAATTCTGACAAACTTAAACAAATTTTCACATTTTACCCACAATTTTGTCAAAGTCCCACTTTTTTTTTTTTTTTATAATTATTGTTACTGAGTGAATTTGTATAGGAAAATATAGAAGAAAGTCTCGTGGTGGTCACAATTCACCAAAATTCTTATAGTTAGTGCAACAGTGATTTATAATATTCATACAAATTTTCAGCTCAATTGAATAAGGCGTTTAGATGCTATCACTGGTCTCATAGGCCATAAAGATAAAGAATTTTTCTTTGTGTCCCTGTAAAAAACTGTAAGTGCTAGATTCACCAAAATCTATACAGTTGGTTCAAATGTGACCTATAACATGTGTACAAATTCTTCGCTGAGATTAATAAGGCGTTTAGACGCTATCACACTTTTAAAAATTTGGCAAAGAATTTTTCTTTGTGTCCCTGTAAAAAAACTATAAGTGCTAGATTCTCCAAAATGTATACAGATTGAGTATCTGTGACCTATAATATGTGTATAAAGTTTTTGCTCAATTGAATAAGGCGTTTAGATGCTATCGCACTTTTAAGATTTTGGTCCCTTGGCCATAATGATAAAGAATTTTTCTTTGTGTCCCTGTAAAAAAACTATAAGTGCTAGATTCACCAAAATCTATAGGGTTCGTACTATGGTGACTTACAATATACGTACCAACTTTCAGCTTATTCGAACAAAGCGTTTAGACGCTAGCGTGTTCACTCACAGACATACACACATACATACACACATACATACACACATACATACACACATACATACACACACACATACATACACCATCGTAAAAATAGTGAAAACGGACTCGTTGGACCTCGAAACGTATAGAAACATCAAAATCTCGAATTCGGATTTTTGACATGATTACAATACTTTCCTCACTATAGTGTTCGGAAAGTAAAAATTTATTGTGGTTGTATAATATCATATCTATTTTTGGTATTCCTATGAACAAGAAAAATTTTATCTAGACTGTTTCCTGTAGAGTTTCAAGATTAAATGTCGTAGTTCTTTTCAATAACACGTGTCAGTGACGGTGTGTCGGACATAGTATAATGATGTAAAATAAATCTTTAAAATTTGTTCACGAAACTAAAAAATAAAAATAAATAAATAAAATAAATAAATAAAATAACACGAATACTTTTATTTCCCTTTGCAAACGAATGATAATTGGTTTGGTACATAGCAATTCTTACATGAACACTAAATGCTACAACGCCTTGCAGCCTACGGTAATTATTAAATGTATAGGGGACTTAGACATTAACAAAAATTGACCAAAAAAGAAAATAGTTAATAAGATTTTGTCTTTCAAAACTAAAGACAAAATCTTATTAAAAAAAAAAAAAACTATACTTAAGACTCCTGTTAGGCATTCAAAGAAATTTTTGTATAAATTTTAACTTTTATCTTAATTTAGATTTTAGATGTAACTTAAATTTGGAAAACCTGCACTTCGTTGTAATTTCAGCATTCAGACAAAAGAACGTTTCTTAACACTTTATACTTTTCAATGAATCAAGAAAGTAATTCACACCTATTGCTTAGAGCAGGGCGCGAAATTTCCGCTCGCCAGCTCTCCATTGGCGAGTGAAAATTTTGCTGTGGCGAGTAAAATTTCGGTCTAAATGTAGATAGGATTCTTACAGTGTACGGTGCTACCGAATTATATATATATATATATATATATACATATATAGATTTAAAAACATAAAATCATGCTAATCTTAGGTAAGGTGACCAGACATCTTCTTTTTAAGAGGACAGTCTTCTTTTTCAACGCTCTACCCTCTTAAACGAAAAAACTATTCCAGGACTAAAAAGTCCCCTTTTTTACGTTTTTCGTCCTCTGTCCTCTTTTTTAAATGAACCTTAATTTTAAAAAAATCGCAAAGTTGGGAAGCTCAATCGGCTGTTGACTGTATCGAATTGTGAACACTAACTTTTTTCTGCGTTAGATTCGCAAAAGAACAACTTTCTAATTAACTTGCCAAAGCTTATTATGGTTTATGTCTATTCATATTCTTCGAATCACAAAATAAAAGTATTCCCTATATTTGTACGCTTCTTTGATGCAGAACACGGAATCACTATTGAAATTGTCATGAAATCATTAAGAAGGTGGAAGGTGGTGCTTCGTTTGATACGTGGTGAGTTCACGTGTGTTCTCATTTTTGTATAAATAATATTCCTCATAAAAATAGGCCCACCAGTGACCGAGAGGTTCTGTCCTCGAAGCTGGTATACGTGAGGCGCTGGGTTTGATACCCGGTCACGCTCGTTAACTTAGCCGTTAGGAGTTTTCCGTGGTTTACTCCGAAACTAGCGTAAATATGGGCTAGGACCTATTAGAAAGACCCCCCACGGCGGACGACTCTCCTACTCAGGCCTAGAGCCCTACTGCAGACAATTGGCTTTAATGATAACACTACCAGCACCTCACAAAAATATGCAAAAGTTAGTTGAATTCATTTTATGTCCTCCTGGCAAAAACGCTCCCAGAAAGCGATTGGTTTCTTCAATGATCAAAATTAAGACATGTGAAAAAAATCCCCTTTATAAACCTACTTTAAAAACTTATTAACTAATAACACTAATTTAGGTTATACTTGTGAGAACTTTTAGAAAAAGTTGATAAAGAATGACTGTTCGTTAAAACAAATCGTTTCATCTGCCGAATATTAATTTTATTTTTTCATTTGCCAATTTTATTTTTTCTTTTATGATTAGCATTTTAATAAGCAAAAATGTCAACAAACTTTTTTTTATGTAACTACATGAAAGTACCACACACACAAACACACACACACACAAAAAAAAGTTTCTGTCTATAGCAAAAATTAATAATTAAAAAAAAAAAAAAAAAAAAAAAAAAAATCTATATTGTCCGGTGACACCTATAAAAATTAGGAATTTTTCCACTCGTATCCGTATATTATTAATTCAAACTAAAGTGTACTGATCCAAATTCATCATTTGAGATAAAAATGTTTCCACCACTTAGGTAAAGTAGCTTTTGAATTGGATTTTACAATCATCTTCATTCAATTTTGTGTCTACTAAAATGACCTCTTTTTCAAAATTAAATGTCTTCTATTTTTCTTATAAAATAAAAGACATTGCGTAATTTCTCCTCTTTTTCCAATAAAAAATTCTTGTTACCTTAATCATATTTTGTGGCGAACTTTTTATTTCAGCGAGCGTAATCTAAGTTGAAATTTCGGGCCCTGGTTTAGAGTATATTTTCTAACTATATTAATGGAAAATCATGTTTTTTTTTTTTTTTAAGTTAAATATTTTTAAGGAAATGTTAATGTAATTCTTAACATATTTCAATGTTTATATATGCAAATTTTCGTAATTGTAAAATAGTAATTTACAAAATAGCTTTATAAAGTCTACCGTTCTTATAATAATATGCATTATTTTTGTAACAATCTCTTCTTATATAACTTAAAGCGAGAGTGGGCGGACAAATATGAACTGAAGGCATAAACATTTTTCAATGATGTCGGATTGTGTTATATAATAAATAAATGAATAAATAAAAGTAAGTGCTTTTTGAACAGGTTTTTCATTCAGATACAAGTTATTTAGAATTGTAACCTTGATGTAAATAAAAAGCATATTTCAAACAAAAAAAAAAAAAAAAAAAAAAAAAAAAAAAGGAATTTCAAGGTGCTTTCTGTGTTTTCTTCTTTTTACCCCTGATATATATCTTTTCAGAAAAAAAAAAAAAAAAAAAAAAAAATCATTAATATTTTGTAAATTTGTTAACTATCTATATTACAATATGGAATATACGAAAAATTATTACTACTATCATAAATAACTATTTGTGTATTGCTGAAATTTATTTTGTCCCTAATTTATCTCCTAAAATTTCTATATTATAAAAATGAATGTTAAAGATAATCTATAAAGTGAGTTACTCTATACATATAATAAAATAAGATGTTTGTGTGTGTGTGTGTCATTGTGTATGTATTTCCAGAGCTTTTTAAGAAAACGGCTGATGGCTGAGCTACAAAAATTTGCATGGTGTTCGTAATGACCTCTCCTGATGCACCTCGAAGCCCGATTTTCGAATTTTGTTTTAGTTTTCTTTTAATTAATTAAAATGTTAAAATAAAAACCTTCTAATTACTGATAAATTGGCCATTTAATTTTAATCCTTAATTTAATTGTTGCCAAAAAAAATTATCATTATTTTTTCGACAGAAAAAAAAAAAAAATAAAAAATAAAAAAAACGTGAACAATAAAAATTACATTTATTTAAAATATTTAATTTTAATCCTTAATTTAATTGTTGCCAAAAAAATTATCATTATTTTTTCGACAGAGAAAAAAAAACGTGAACAATAAAAATTACATTTATTTAAAATGAGGAAAGCAAATTAAAATAAAATTAGAAATTCTAACTTCTAAACTTTCATTAAATTATTTATTTTAATTTATAATTGTTGCCAAGAAAATTAAACTTTAAATTTTACATCTACTTTTTAAGATAGCACGTGGATAGCACGCTATCATGTTTTATATAAAAATCAAATCATTAAATTCATTTTTTTTTTACTTATTTTTATTTCATATTATTGCACGCGCACTTTTCATTTCCTAATTCAAAATTTAAAAAAAAAAAAAAAAAATTCGATATCGTTTGTAAAGATACTGTATAATTTTTCTTTTCTTTTTCTTAAAAAAAAAAAAAAATAAAATAAAATAAAATGATTTTGATGAAATTCTGGCAAAAGCAGAATTTAGTTTAGGACGGAGGACTATTAGTTTTTTTTTTTTTTTTTTTTTTTTTTTTTTTTTTCCCAATTATAACATCGCTTTCAAATTATTCAATTATATTTTCGATAAATTTTAGATTTCGATAAATGTCCAACTATCGAAAACGACAACGCAAAAATCGCTGTCTGAGACTAATAGGCCCTCAGTCCTAAAAATTAGAAATATCAGTCGTATCGTTACAAATAAGATACCAAATGAAAGATACAATTTTTGTGAATCCAACGGATTAAACAGCTTATCGATCGGACAATTAGATTTTTTAAAATTAACTAATGTATGTATTTTAGGTGGCAACAGCAGGAGATTGTATGGAAAAATTTGGAAATTTTTTTTTTAAGTGCTACTAATTAAGTCACATGTTTTTTTTTTTTTTTTTTTTTTTTTTTTTTAAAGTGGGATTAAAAATTGCAGTTTTGAATTTTTTTTAAATTTTCTTTCACAAACACAAACATATAGTATACAGCCTGTACAACACTAGACCAAATTGAAGTTCAAATTTCATCAATATTTAAATAAATAAATGAAAATAAAAATATGTTTAATGGGAAATATATATAACCATTAAAAATTTAGTTGTCTAAAATATGGCAGAAATAGCGCTCATAGCATATTGTTACAAGGTATTAAGTTTTATTTTTATAAGGGATTAAATCTAAAATGGTGACAAAAATTCAAAAGTCGCCAAAGAGAACTATATTAAGGCGGTACTATGATCATGCTTACAAACCATGAATTATACAACCTCTGACAATAAAGTTCGGTGAATGAAGTCAGAATGGCCGATCTGGCAGCACTGGTAAAACAAAACGCTGCACCTGCATAGCGGCAGGTGTTGACCATCTACCCCTACCGTTGTTCAGTTGAGCGTCGTTTGTGTTCCGTGTAAGACTTGTTTTACAAAGTGCTTGTTTAGTGCGTTGGTTCTTAACCGAGAACAGAAAAATGAAAAGATCAATTTAAAGTTTTGTTTTAAGCTTGGCAAGATACCGAAAGAAACTCATGCGATGCTGGTACATGTTTATGAAGATCAAGCACTGTCCATGAAGTGTGTGTATGAGTGGTTCGCCCGTTTTTGAGAAGGTCGGGAAAGTGTTTCTGACAACCTCATAGCGAAAGACCGTCGACCTCCGTCAATAGCAAAAACATGGATAAAGTGAGGAAATTAATCACGAAAGATCCTCATTAAATTGTGCTCTTCATAGCTGATGAACTGCAGATTAACCGTGAATCCATGCGACAAATCGTTACCCAGAATTTAGGGATGAGAAAAACGTGTCGTCGTCTTGTGCCACATCACTTGACTGCCGATCAGAAGCAGGCACGTTTAGAGGGTGTTGCAAATTGAATATCCACCATACTCGCCAGATCTTAATCCTCCAGACTTATTTCTACTCCTTCGACTCAAGCTAGCTTTGAAAGGAAAGAGATTTGACGATATTCCTGACATCCAACGAAACGTGACGAGGCTTTTGAACACCATCCCAAAGAAGACTTCTTGCAAAGTTTCCAGGACATGTATAGCAAATCTCAGCGGGGCATATTTATGGGAGGTGACTATTTCGAAGGACAGTAAGGCAACTTTCGTTAATTTTTCATCCACGTTAATGTTACAGGACTATTCACCGAACTTTATTGTCAGAGGTTGTATATAACCACAAAAAATTAATTGTCTCATGCAACAGACGTAGCCAGTCATAGCATATTATAATATTTAGCGTGAAATTGTTATCATTTTTATGGTTGATCGGGGATAAACAAAATAAACATAGGAAATAACGTAAAAGCAAATATTATGTGCACCACGTATAGTGTTGTTTATATGCAACTGGGATTCAAATATAAAAGGGATACTTCACTTTTTTCGATACCATCTATTTGGAAATTGTTATCTAATAAGGACTTAATGGAAGCCTATTGGTAAACTATTGTCTCAGGTAATAGGGACAAGCGCCCGAGTTTTAGCGGATGACCAAATCGCTACCGAAGGCAGCAAGGATCCGAAGCGAGCTTTTGAGCAATTTTAGTATTTTATTTTATTTTTATAAAGCTATATAGAAAAGAGTTTCCTTTAAATTTAGTGACCAGCAAAGCGGGCAAAGCCTGCTAGTATTTCAATAAAAGACTAGGCATTTGTGAAACTGGAACTGATATATATATATGAGGAGCAAACATTGAAACTGTGTTTTTTGGGTAAAAAAAAAAAAAAACAGTAAAAATTCTGTTAAAGATAGAATTTAGTTTAGTACGTAGGACTATTAATTTCAATCTGTAATTTTTTTATTTTTTATTTTTTAATTAATTTTTTATCTCATTTTTTGACCGTAAAACAGGGCCACGTACTTTTTAAAATGACTGAAATGAATTAAAATGAAGTGTTGCCACCTACATTTCATGCTTTATTTAATTAAAAAAAAATCTAATTATCGTGTCGAAAAACTGTTTGCACCCATGGAAAAAATCGCTCCTTCCATTTGGTACCGAATCTGTAACGATAGGACTGATATTTCTAACTTATTTTGGTGTTACATAAAACTGGTCTAAAAGAAATCCAGATAGGAACTAATAGTCCTCCGTCCTAAAAAAAAAAATGAGTTAGTGATTTTTCTTTTAATTTAACATAACATAGTATGTCTTCATATCTTCCTAGATATATATATATATATATATATAATATAATGTTTGAGTCCATCGTGTAATTTTTCCATTACACAGCATCTCTTCTTTAGTTTATTTTGAAATTATGTGATACACTTCTATTCGTGACAACAGAGTCCTGTTGAGGAAAAGAAAAATCATAAATTTTTATAAAATCCTATTTATGAAATTGATACATTTTGTTATCGATAAAATTAGTTGAATTTCAAATTTTCTTGAAGAGTAGCAAAGTTACAAGTACATACCCATATATTTTTGTTTTGAATAAATTAACACCCATATAATGTACGTTGATTTATAGTAAAAAAGATGAATAAAACCTCTTATAAATTTGTTTCTCTTTCAGAAAACTTTAAATTCAACTAATTTTATCCACGATATCTTTCTGAAGAGTTGGGGACAAAATCTCCTGTCCGAAATCTCTCAGGGCAAAATATCGAGCGGACAGTATCTTACGGGAACAAAATAATAGCTTGTACAAATTATCGCCTTCAAACCGGACAAAATCTTGCGTGGACAAAATCTTGCATCTACAAAATTTTGCCTACATAAATAAATGGAAAGCAAAATAATCTGAGTGATAATTGTGCTTGATACAAATAAAATGGCACATTTTAGAGCATTTTATTAAAAATTATTATTAATATATAAAATTCCATGACAACACATGCATATTTACCTTAGAGCACTGACATACAGACAAACCCATCAAAAAAATTGTTAGGAATTTTGCTTAAGAGTTTAAAGATTATGTTCATTAGCTTAACTTTTGTCAAGATTAGTCATAATGAATTCAATAGTGCTCATTAATTTTATAATTTTTAATTGAGGTTTGTGAACAGTGTTCAGCAGTGATGTGCAATATTTTAAAAATGTATTTTGAATCTTGAAAAGCAAATGATAAAATAACTTAAAATTAAATATAGGTAAAATTATGAAATTCCGCTCTATGATATATACACTACCTTTCCATAAATGACCGGACACTTTCGATTTCAGAATGTCTCAGAGTATCGATTTCAGAATAACTTTTTAGAATATCTCAAAAATTACTTGACAAATCATCTTGAAATTTCAGGAGTGTAAAGAACATGTTATACCTTATATAGATCGCAGTTAAAGTTTTGACACGAGAGAGAAAGGGAAACCAGTAAAAATTTAAAGAAAAATGAAACTATTTGGCATCACCCTGTAAAAAGTAATGCTTCTAAAGCGATCTGGCTGTAGCATAGGATTATGGGGCTCTTTCTTATTATCTGTATAAATTTTTATGTCTCTATCGCATATAATCAGGGAGATATAAAGGTTTAGTTAAAAAAAAAAAAAATGCACATTTTTTTTTCACATTTTTAGCTATAATGTGCAAGGTATTAAACCCAGTGTAAAGCTATTTTCAGGAAACTCGTCAGACAATATTAGACACAGCATACTGTAATCAGAATGAAAAAATATTAAATATCTAATGAAATGCGAGCATTTTCACTAAATAATTTTTAACTGCGCATGTGTAAGATTTAGCGAAATTTCATTTGCATAATTTAATAGCCAAATATACTGAGCTGCTTATATAAAAACCCCAACAAATATCGCGTAAACTCAAAAAGTTCTACGCAATAGAATGAACTGCTATTTAGTTTCTCTCGAAAAAAAAAGCTAAACTATAAGGGGTTTTACTCACATTTTTATTTTGATTCAGTGAATAGTAATACAGTTTTCGATGATTTTACATAAATATTGAGAAAATCCCCTTGTCATTTTCTTATTTTTTGGTGACAACTGAAATTCAGTTCATTCTATCGCGTACAACTTTTTGAATTTACACGATACTTGTTTGGAGTTTTTGTATGAGTAGCTCAGTACACTTGGCTATTAAATTATGCAAATGAAATTTCGCTAAATCTTACGCATGCGCAGTTAAAAATAATTTAGTAAAAATACTCATATTTCATTAGATATGTAAAATATTTTCATTCGAATTGCAATATGCTGCTGTGTCTAATATTGTATGTCGAGTTTCCTGAAAACAGCTTTGCACTGGGTTTAATACCTTGCGCGTTATAGCTAAAAAAGTCTTTATTTTTATTTTATTTTTAATAAATCTTAATATATCCCTCATTACATGCGATAGAGACATAAAAATTTATACAGACTATATGAAAGAGCTCCATAATCACATGCTACAGCCAGATCATATTTTAAGCATTACTTTTTACAGGGTGATGCCAAACACTTTCATTTTTCTTTAATTTTTTTATTGGTCCCTCTTTCACTTTCGAAGCAAAGCTTTAACTCATATATATGATACATAATATGTTCTTTACACTCCTGATGTTTCAAGAGGATTTGTTTAGTATTTTTTGATATATTCTAAAAAACTTCTGAAATCGGAAGTGTCCGGTCATTTACAGAAAGGTAGTGTATATATGGGGCCCTATGCCCCAGCTACAGCTCATACTTGACACAAATGCAATTTTCAAGTAGATCATACCTCTTTATATATATATATGTATATATATATATATATATATATATATATATAACACGGAGGCATTTTCCAAGAAAAAAATTCAACTTAAAAGAGGCATTGTTTTTCTTTAAATTTGATATGTTCGAAGGCCTAGGCCCCAATCTTTCTGTTAGCTTAAAAATCCGGTAATCAAAAAATAACTCGAAGGGAAATCAATGTTGCTGAAAACATTGATTTAGAATATTTCGTTTTGTGAAATAATCTGTAAGATAAACTGTTACAGACGGGGACCTTATGACCAAATAAAGCATGAAAATTTTTAAACGAAAATCATTTACAAGATAGGATTCAATGGAATTCTTCTAGCACTACTTTTATTTCTTTTTGCATGAGAAGGGGCTCAGGACCTCGATTTTTTAGTTGAATGTGAGTTGGCAACCACAAAATATCTCGATGTGAATGCAATTTCGCTGAAAACAATGACTTGTAATGCTTCCTGATTGGAAATAATTTATGCAATAAACTATCATAGATTGAGTATCGGGGCCTGCATGATGCACTACATTTTACAAAAGGAAACCATTTATTTATTTATTTATATTTACAGGGTGGCAATATAAAACTAGAATAGCAACGCAACTGTTGTAACGATTTTCATCAAAAGTTGATAGACAGTAATTTATGTCAAGGTGCAATTATGTATAAATTTATATAAGATTCAGTACATTTATTCTTGTAATAGAGCTGACACAAAATTTTTGTCACATTCACATAGATAAACATTAAAAAAAAAAAAAAAAAAAAGTCAAATCGTGTTCTGGATCTCACAAAATCTGTAAATCCCATCGAAAACAAAAGGTCGAAATTTTTACGAAATTAATACTTTCTTCTGTCTAATATAGAAGAAATTAAATAATAATAATAATAATAAATCTATCAAACAATTTCTCTTCAAACATAACAAAAATCATTCCGATATTATGTCACAAATAGACACCCGCACATACAATACACAGATAAAGAAAGACTTCAAATTTATAGCACCCTTGTTTTTTTGCCGGAAAGGACAGGGGTGCAGTTTATATACTGAAAAAGAAATTGCTATAAAAGTATTGTGTATATATACTAATAAATGATTTACACATTTATACGTGTTTGTTTTACCTTTTTTGTTCGTTTTTAAAAGTTAAAAAGCAAGCAAGTTAAATATTTCTTTCACGACAGCAATTTGTAAAAAATTATAATTTAAGTTATTTTATTTTTATTTAACTGCTGATATCAAAGCTGAATATTTTTCACAAACTTGAATTAAAAATTATGAAGCACTAGATACTGTTGAATTAATTACGATTAATCTTCACAAAAGTTAAGCTAATAAACATAATCTTTTAAAATCTTCTAAGCAAAACTAAAAAAAAAAAAAAAAATGTAATAGATTTGTCAGTCTGTCGGTGGGGGAACTAAAATAAATGTACGTGTACTGTCATTAAATTTTATGTAACATTCCAAACAATTGCCACCTCTTTATAAGAAAAATATCATTCTTTTATTTGTGTTAAAAATCTTTCTAAATTTTCCCGATATCTGCTTTTTTTTTTTTTTTTTTTTTTTTTTCAGAGTAACTCTGCACATTTCACTGATAAGTTATGCAAAGAAATCGCGTTAACTCTTGCGCATGCGCAGTTAATAATTATTTGGTAAATTTCATCAGATATTTAATATTTTTATATTTTGATTACGGAATATTGTGTCCATTGTTGTATATAATATTTTCGAAAAATGGCATTGCATTGGTTTGAAAACCTTGTGTGTTAACAAAAAACTTGAGAAATACTTTTTAGATCTCCATCACTATATGTACTACTGATAGATAAATTAACACAAATAATTAGAAAGGAAAAAAAAATAACAATCACATACTATAATTACAACACATCTCGAGCATTATTTTTTACAGAGTGTTCTCAACAATTTAATATTTTGTTTAATTTGTTACAAGTCCCTTTTTTCTTGAGAGGGAGGGGGAGGGGTATTCACTGAAATACATGTGGTATAACATATTTTTTGCATCCACGATGTTCCAAGAGCATCATCCATCAAATATCTCTCTATACATATTCGACAAAATAACATCTAAATTCGAAAGTGTAATATTTTGGTCAGTCATCTGTATGTTTCTTATTGAATAAAAATAAATTTCTTCAGGTTCTCTTTCAGATGTTTGTTTTGAGTGTTTTATATCCTAAATAAATAAATATGCTTAAGTTTTATAGCTTTTCACTGACGGAACAATAGAATATTTATCAATTTAGAACATTATTTATCTGCATTATCAGTTTTATATCGATTTCTTTTGAAAAAGAAAAAGAAGAAGAAAAGAAAGAAAGAAAGTAAAATTTAACTGCTTTTTGCCTAGTGAATCAATTTTGTATTTAAACCAAAACTAGCCTTTACTAAGAAATGTAAAAATGTATAATTCTTTTAGGTATATTATAATCCTCCTCTTATTATAGGCTTTGTAATTTTGTTAATCTGCACACTGCTATATATTCTTATGTAATTGGCATTTAATTGTGTGCCCCGCCCCATTTTTTACTTTCTGAACATCATATGTAAGGATCATAATGTAATCATGAAAAAAATTCGACCTTGAGATTTTCGTGTACCCATACGTTCTGAGGTCCCCTGAGTTCATTTTTGTTTTTTATGTATGTGTGTGTGTGAACACGATAGCGTCTAAATGCTTTGTTCAAATGAGCTGAAAGTTGGTACGTATGCTATAAGTCTCCGTAGCACAAACCCTATTGATTTTGGTGAACCTAGTGCAAATACTTATTTTCCAGGGACACAAAGAAAAATTCTTTATCATTAGGACCTATAGGCTCAAAATCTTTTAAATGTGATAGCGTCTAAATGCCTTATTCAATTGAGCTGAAAATTTATGTGCATATGTTGCACAAACTATATAGATTTTAGTGAATCTAGCACTTATAGTTTTTTTACAGAGACACAAAGAAAAATTCTTTATCATTATGGCTTATTAACTCAAATTATTTAAAGTGTAAACGATAGCGTCTAAACGCTTTATTCGAATGAATTGAAAATTTATGCACATGTTGTAGATCATTGTTGCACGATCCGTATAGGTTTTGGTGATTCACACTTATAGTTTTTATTTTATTTTATTTTTTTATACAGGGACACAAAGGTTGGTTGGTTTATTTTTACGTCGCACTAGTGCTGCGCAATGGGCATTTGACGACGGTCTGGGACTCATCTCTAGAGGTGGTCTGGAGACATGCCATCACAATTTTGGTCCTCCATGGAAGGGATAACTCTGCCGCTTCGGTGACCCCCAGAGGTATAATTTTGATGGGAACATGGAGGACATTGCGGCCACGATAGATTTTACGTGCACCAGCCACCATTAGTGAACACGATGGTCTTTGGTCGGCTCGAGTACCGAACCCGCAATCTTTCAATTACGAGCTCGGCGCTCTACCGACTGGGTCACCGCTGCCCACAGGGACACAAAGAAAAATTCTTTATCACCTATGAACTCAAATTATTTAACGTGCGATAACGTCTAAACGCCTAAGGGTTACATACAAACGGAACGCTTGCAATTTCGATGACGTAAATTTTGCAATTTTTTTGCAAATACAGTCCGCAGCAAAAGTATCCAAGCACTATCAAAAATTCCTTTGTAAAAAAGGTACACTTAATGCAGTTTTGTTAAATAAATCCTTGTCGAATACTCCTCTTATTCAGTCTAAGAACATGATTCGACAAGGATTTAATTAACAAAGCAATGTTAAGTGTGCTTTTTTTATATAGGAATTTTTGCTAGTGCTCGGATACCTTTATTGCCGACTGTAGTCATACATTTGGAACGCTTGCAAATGGCTTTGCAACCAGAAGTGTTTCATTTGTATGTACCCCTTATTCGATTGAGCTGAAAATTTGTTTACGTGTTACCGTCACATTAGCAATGTAGACTTTAGTGAATCTAGCATTTATAGACTTTTACAAGGACACAACGAAAAATCTTTATCATTATGACCTATGGATAAAAATTACTTGAAGTGCAATATCGTTAAATTGAACAACGTACTATGAGGGAAAAAATGCTCAAACAACCTATTATAATTTTCCCTTTTGTTTAACGACTTTTTGTACTTTAATTTATTGATAACCGTTAATTACTTAATATTCTCAAAGTCAAGCACAGTCATCCCAGATCTTTTTTTTTTTTTCGTGTGTGTGTGTTTATGTGACTAAATGACCTCCCGTTCTTTTTTTTTCCCCTCTCGTGTGTGTGTGTGTGTCTAAATTACCTCCTGTTTTAGGGATTTCCTTATAAAAACTCAAACAAATTTTGTCGCTATATGACGTCCCATGCTATAGATATTCATGATAACTGGAAAATTATTGGATGTATAAGTTTAAAATTTAGTACTTAGGCCTTGAAAACGTATAGTTATGGAAGGCTGGGGCACAGTGGACTACTCCTATTTAAATCTCTTAATATTTAACTCTTAGTTTACATTGAGACTCATATATGGCAGCATGGTACTACTTGTATACACCCAAAAAACCACATGGTAAATGCTAAGGTAGCTATTTTATACATTTTTTATGTTTTGAGCTGCTCAAAGTAATTTTTCAAGTTTGAAGTTTTTTAATTTTATCAGGACTGAATTATTGACTACAAGTATTGGATAGTTGTTAAGAAAAGGTAAGATATTGTTGTTTTTAAATTTATAAAAATTATTAGCACATTTATAGTCTATATATAATTTTAATATTATTATTTGTTTTGTCTGGACATAGGGCACAGTGGACCGCCTTCCAGTGTGCCTAAAAGTCCAAATTATATTTAATACCTTATTTATTTTAGTTAAATTTACATATACAAATATAATGTGGCTCAAAATAATTAATAAAATAGAATAATAATCTTAATACTTAATGTTATAATAAAATAAATTTCTGAAAAGGGAAAATAGTTGAACAGTAGTATAATAATTATGAATATCTAAATTTAATAACTATTTGAATTGTTTAATATTAAAAAAATAAATAAAATGATTATGTGATAGAATAAATAGCAGGTTATATAAATTTATTGTTGTTGTTTTTAGAAATAACATGTAAAAGATAAAAGTAGAATAATTTTAGTTAAACTTATCTCACAAATATAATGTAAAGTATTAATATCTCAAAATAATTAATAAAAATGTTTGAATAGTAATAAAATGTTTAATTATATATTTCATAATTTTTATAACTATATAACATTAATAAACAATTAAAAATATATCTTATTGTTTTTAGTGATGGCACGTAAGAGACAAAGGAAATCTTTTATAGGATTCTTCCTCTAATTTGATTTCTTATTTATTTTGATTTCCTTTAAATTTTGGTAATTTTATTTCATAAAGATGTTCGAATTATGTTATTTAGACTAGAATTGCATAAGAAACTAATTTTAGAAAAAAAAAAAAAAAAAGAGTAATTTATATTAAATGAACATGAACAACAGTGGTTGGTCCACTGTACCCCGGGTTGTGGACCTCTGTGACCCGGTGATGGGGCACAGTGATCCACTTTGTGAGTGCCCACAATTTATTTTTTTATTCGTAATATATTAAAAGTATTGTTATAAAAAAATTAGGACACTTCAAGAAAGGTTTAAAGAATGCTTGCTAATTTTTTCAAGTAATTTGCTTTTTTTATTTTTGGTGAAAAAAAATTAAAAGTGTAAAAGTGGTCCACTGTGTCCCGGTCTCCCCTATATTAAAATTCCATTTTTGGTGGTCTTCTGTTTTAAAGTTAAATACACTGGGGATCGGAAACGAGAATTTTCGTTCAATAATAATGATAATAATAATAATAATAATAATAATAAAAATGAGTTCCACCTTTAGGCTTTCCTTGAAAACAGGTGGTTCTCAAAAGGTGTGTCAAAGCGCACTGGTGCGTCCAAGAAGAATTCCGGTTGTGCCCTGTAGTGGTACTTCAAAGAAATATATATCCAGATATAAAAATAAATGTAGTTATTGTATTATATAATTTCATTACGAATATAGTGGCAGAGAGATTTTGCTCTTGAAGTGGGTAGGCAACGCTTGTTAACCTTGCCATTCGGATGCTTTTTTTTTTTTTTTTTTTTGTTTGTGAGTGTGTGTGTGTTTTTCGAAATTTGCATAAATACGAACTGAGACCCCTTATAAAACCCTCCATAGAGATCATTCTTCTCAGACCTAGGACCAGTGTTGCAACTGTAGGGATTTATCCTTACGCATAGAGATTTTTAACAGTTATCTTCAGGATGTAGGGACAGAATTTGAATTCGTAAGGACTTTTTGGGCGTGATTTTGTAAGACTTTTTATAGGATTTACCTTGGTTATATCATTTTCCCCATTTTTTTTTCACGATTTTTCACTGACGTAAGGACTTTTATTGTCGGTTTAGGGACATTTTGAGCTGTTCGAAGGGACATGATAAAATTTGAGCTGCCCATCGTGTCACGTGTATGGTGTATTCAATTGCTCTTAATTCCAACCAATACTATCGTCACAGATACAGTGCTGCCAGTTATTGCGACTTTTTTATTCAGTAGTCAACAATAATTTTGAGAACTAATATTTGATGTACGTAATAGACGATTAATCTTCGAAGCGATTAGGCAACCGTTACATTTAAAATTTAGTGGTGCATTTTAAATAAAAATGTCGCAAAATCTGACAACACTGCATGGATATACTGCTTCTTATGTCAACACATCTTTATTATGTTAAATTTAATAGCAGCGTTTTTTCACCCCAAAAAAATCAGCTACTTAGTCTGATTGTAGTATAACTGTTGTATATATTACTTATTTTGAAAGTTTTGGGAGTGGATGTTATATGCATATTACTCATTTCTGAATTACACCCAAATAAAATGCAGAACTATTTCTCTAAAATAATACATTATTTAAAGGAAGAATTTTGAGTGTGCAACTCTTAAGTACTGTTTGCGAATATATACGCAAGTATGTATCGACCGCATTGACAGCTGACGATAAAATTTAAGTGGTTTAAAAACGAAGGCGTGAAATCCTCTTCTTAAATAACGTAACATTTTAGAGAGACGCTAAAAATGGACGCTTATGTTTAAAAATAGAAATATATGCGGATGTGTAAGTGTTAATATTTCATATTTCAGTTATTAAAAATTGTTTATAATAATTTAATATAATAATATAAAGAAGTCACGGGATATACATATTTGTTATAATCCCATATAAGAAAGTCATGGGATATACACGTCATATCTTTTTCTCAATAAAGAAAAAAAAAATTAATATAGAAGAATGTTTTGTGAAACTGTTATTAAATCTGTAAAAAATAAAGGCGTTTTCTACAGCTGTAGAATTAATCACTAATACTCACACACAAGAAAAAAGAGAGAAAGAGAGGAGTGCGACGTAACTTAAATTTTATAAACAATTAGAGATTAATGCGTTGAAATATATACACTTAAGATAAAAAGAAACCACTGCATTTAGATTATCAGAATTTATCAAATCACATGTCTGAAATATGTTGCCTAAAGTTAAATGAAATTCCATTTTTATCAAATCTAGTTCCATTTACCTTGCTTTGTCAAGACAATGTATTCAATTTATCCCGCAGATATCTACACATAAGTTATTAAAACTATTTTCGATTCGAGCCATAGCTTAAATCCAGTTTCATGCCCTGCAGCTTACAGTGTCATTAAACCTTCTGTATACTGCAATCGTAAATAATATCAAGATTTCCGTAACTTGATAGATTTCCGTTACTATACAATAACATTATACCATCATTGACAGTTTACTCTTTCCGATTTATTTTATTTTTTTTTTATCTGATCTATCGAGTGATTTCCAATGCAGACCGAATTTCATAATACAGTAGCTGTAAAAAGTATGCATACATTTTTTTTTTTTTTTTTTTTTTTTTTTTTTTGTAATATTTTTTTTTGGTTTAAAGTGTTTTGTTGCCGATTTTATAAAAATTTTCTATCGAATTATTTGATAACGATCATATTAAAATTATTCTCGATCTCAGTTAATTGAGAGATTAATTTTTCAAAATAAAACAACAATACGACGACAGCGTATTTAAAAAGTTTTCTATTTTATTTAAAATTAAAAATATATGGAATAGATCAGTATCGTAAATATTTTCCAATTAAGTTGAGAAACGTTTATGATCGGTTATTCTGTCTGTCTATCAGTCTGCCAATGTATGCTCGCATTTCAGTGAATATTTTTTAAATGATCTATAATTTTCAGGTTCACCACAGCATGTTTCCTATAGAAAGTAGCATAAACAGCACTACAAATATTAATACAGGGACTCACAAAAGATTTCTATTACACAACAGTCAATCAAGCCAAGGTCTTAGGAGACGCGAGACTCAATTGAAAAAAAAAAAAGGGTGTGGCCCATTAGATCTTTATCCAATGACACCAAATCGATAAAATAAAAATATTAATGTCTATTATATGCTTTAAAAATGCACATGAAGGAACAGATCATGCAATTTGTATTTTAATGTAAAATTAGCTGAATGTCAATTCAAAAGAAAAAGAAAAGTTAAAAGTATTAAATTAAAAAAAAAAAAAAAGAAAGAAAGAAAGGAAAAGAACTAAATAAATTCGAGTACTCAAATATAAAACACAATCATGGTAATCAGATAAACATAATAATGTATGTTAATTTTATTAAGTTGAATGCAGTGTAGGATGTTAAAATGCACTTAAAAAAATTCTGCCTATAGACCGTAATGGTACAAAATTCTTTTGTGAATATGTACTGTACACAAGCAACAAACATAATATGCACCAAAAAGTATACATCTAATTCCATATGGCTGATAGACCAATTCGATCCAACTTTTAAACCAATCGGATGATTTTTGAGACCTATATATATATATACACAGAGAGATAGACAACAAAAACTTTTTGAGTCTCAGTAGGCGGATTTCCACTGTCACTTCGGGATTAATAACACAACTGTACTATTGAAGTGTGTTAAAATAATATAGAAGGAAATCTTATGTTGACCAAAGCATATTAAATAAATTCTTTGCTGCTTTCATGCGGTAGTGAGGTAGTACTTTTTACTTTTTTGCTTAATGAAGTACTGGGGTTAATTACCCAGATCCAAAACAACTACAACGTATTTCTGTTATTTATGATGTTTCCTTATAAAATTTTAAATTTTCATTATTTAACACCACTATTTCGGTTTGTTTTACATGTTGTTTGTTTGTTTTATATGTTGTCTAGCATATTAATTTCATTGCATCATCGGAAATTCAATTTTTATTTTGTGTTTTTTTTTTATTATTTGTTTCATTAAAGCATGACCTTAAGAATAAATTATGACCATTTATGCGTCATTTCCTTTGTATAATCGGAAATGTGTTAGTTATGTAACTGCCAGCATTAGTTCCATTTCGACCCGCACATAATACTCAGACAGATTTCAGACTTCCGTCTTTGTGACCATCGGTAGATATTTCTTGAAGTCACGTTAAATTGAAAATAATCTGCTGTTTTACTGGGTGTATAATTCTGTCCCCTCACTCTTAACGGCCCTCTTCACTTAACGTCGCCGGAAGCCCGAGCCAATGTTATTCTATGGGGAAATTTTCTTTACAAATAACTTATTAACTAATTAATATTTTTAAATTCTGTTTTCACATTTAGAAAATTCCCAACTGTTAAATTGACGGACCTTTTTTAAAAATGTATTTTTCTAATTTTTAACATTTTATTTTGAAATTGCAAAATGAAAAAAATTCACATATTGAAAATTCGTATTTTGCAACTTCAAAATAAAATATAAAAAAAATAAAAAAATAATTTTTTAAAAAAGGCCCATCAGTTTAACAGCTGAGAATTTTCACAATGTGAAAACAGAATTTAAAAATATGTATTAGTTAATAAGTTATTTGTAAAGAAAGATTTCCCATAGAATAACATTAGCTTCGGCTTCTGGCGGTGGTGAGTGAAGCGGGCCCTTAATCGCTCGTTTAAATAGAGTACCTACATTGCTGCTTAAATTAAAAATTTATTCGAAATTATTCACACAGCTTTCAAACATGCCACTCATAAAAAGTTACCAACCTTGGTCAAACATTTTTAAATGACACCCTCATTTGATTTTCAAAATAACAAATTTTAATTTATTGCAATTATTTGTTTTTAAGTTATGCTGATGAAAAGCATACACATATTTGAACCGCTAAAACTTTCTTTTCGTATAGACCTCAAAACGGGTAATTTTAACAAAAACTCAGCGTTGAAAATTAGACTTAAACAATACTTTTTCTACCATAAAGATACGAGAATGTAATTATCATTCATAACCAAATTTCCTGCACTTCGTAAAATTTAGTAAAGCACTTCCATCAATTACATTCACTTGAAATGAACATTTTGCTTGAAAGTAAGCCCTGTATATTATTTATTAATTATATACACCACACAGTGTACTTAAATGTAGCACAGAAGCACATTACACAATTTGAAATGCACATCCAGCAATCTGAATTCTTCTGTGTGGCCCTGTAAACGAATATAGTGAATAATTTTCATACTATATTCTATATAAAACATGGTTTTTTGCATGTAAAAAATATATGTTCATTTTATTTTGTTTAGAACAGTCTATACATGTTAAACTGTACCTACCAGAAATTTTGCTCATAGACATAATGCATTGGAGTCCCTGTACACGAACCGTTTGTTTGATTTTAACATAAAGTTTCAAGGACATCTTCATTTGAATGTAGAATACCGAATTTGGACTTCCTCTTAATATTTATTTTTGTGTTATGATGACATATACATTGTCAGACTGTCAGACACACAGAACACAACATAGATCAATCGCTAAAAACCTGATTTGCGGATTCAGCTTACCTCAAAAGAGTAAATATATAAAAATCTCGATATGAATAAAAAATCTACTAAGAATATCGAAAATCTAAAGACTTGTAGCAAATCTCCACGCATTCCTTTACACAGAAATAAATTTTGAGGAACTGTACGTGTCACAGCTTTTTTTTTTTTCTCTGTGCGTTGCACACAGACAAATACTTTATTATTATTATTACTATTGATATAGATAGATGATGAAAAATTACTGAAATAAATTTGTCAACATTGGGCGAACTGGAATCATAACCGGATATTGCATATAAAAACAAAAATGTAGCTGTTCAGAAAGCTTTGCAAACGACTGTATACTAAAAAATCTATAAAACAGCCTGAGATTTTATATGTTAGAATATTTGAAATTCAATCTTACTTCTTAACATGAACTTACATCTCGCTGCAAACATTTGATTCTTTTTTACTTTTAACTGCTTTAAGACCGGTTTTAGAAAGGTGAAATTCATTTATTTATCCTTGGAAGAAACAACTGAAAAGTGAAATTAGGTCACTGACATCATAAATAAACAAGAACGAAAAATCAGGCGGTTTGCAATGATTGTTAACACTTTCTAACTGTACATACCCATTGCATCGTTTAATTTTCAATTTAACTTTCAATGCAATTTGCTTCTGTAATAACACTTTAAACTAGTATGTTATGACGATCAGAAAATTTTCTTTGATATTTTTCTATATATATTGACGTAGAAAAAAAATTAATAAAGTTATTATTTTTATCATTTTATTAATTTATTAAAATTATTATTTATCAGACTTATTTCCTATGATGAATGCAAATGATTTTCATCTCAGAGAAATCTAACACTATAGGTCGAAAGAAAGTCAATTTTGTGCCCTAACGATTTTTGTTTTAAATTATCACAGATCTGTGGATCGATCATTCGTTTTAAAGGTATATTGAAGTTACTTTGAAAAATAATGATACTGAAAATTTACGCCCACCCCCTCCCGGGGTTACTTCCCCTCAGGGGCAAAGCGATGTTTCTAGAAAAAAATAAATAAAAAAATAATAATAAATCTAGATGATTATTCCTTTTGTGAATAATACTTTTTAATTTCACAGTCATTCATAAAAAATAATTCTCACTATGCTTATTCATGCGAAAATTATTCCTATACTGATATATTAAAAAATATGAAAAAACGGGATGGCAACGCCACTTGTCGGGCGATTTTCCCCAAAAGGTAATCAGCATTAACTTAAGGTATAACCAAATATAAACTTATATTGAATTCCGTTCTTTAGTTTGGGAGATACAGCGAAAATAATATTTTGGATACACACAGGCAAACAGGCATTTTCTTCTAAAAAGGGTTAAATCGGGTCTAAGACATCCCAAAACGTGTAAATACACCAAAAACTGCAGATAAAAAATTTTCATGAATTTAATAATTTCTTCATATGCATCCAGAAGAAATTAAAAACGTTTTGTTTTTAATTAAGATTGAAGAAAACTAGTAATGATTATTTTCTATTTTTTCTTTGTTTGAAAACACACACACACAAGAGAATGCTTTTGGTAAGGTAATAATTGTTCTTGTAATATATTGTATAAAAACAACAAAATCTTATTTATATATTATGTTTTAAGCATATTTTGTTTTTAACTATGCAAAAAAATTCCACAAAAGTATCTTTATAATTTTATTTCCGAAGAGAAAACATTAAAAATACTGCTTTTATGTAGCCCTGTATATCGTGTAAGATTTCCATACGCACCATGTATAACGTACTGAAAAATCTACACAACACTGAAGACTTAGATTGAACAACTTACTCTTGTATTTCATAATTAATCAAAAAAACTTTCTGGGTGTTTGTAAACCAATCATTTACACTAATATACCTTATTTTACAAAAAAAAAAAAAAAAAAAAAGAAAAGATTTGTTCATATTTTTTTAGAACAGAGAGAAATTCGTAATATCTAAACCATTTAGCAGTACAGCTTTTGTATTTAATCCCCTTGGAGACTTAAATTTTTGTTACTATTTGTCGATAAATTTTTTGGTATATTTGCTTGTTTAAAGAAATTATGAACTTATTTTGTCTAATGCCTGTATTTTTTACTATTGCGTTTTTTCAGTTAATTTAGGACAATATGTAATACTCTATATTTATTTCCAGTGTTCAGCTAGGTTTAATATGGTGCTTATAGCAATAAAGATGTAACTTTTTAAAGTGCATTTTTTTCTAGAATATGATTTCGTCAGACACATTGAAAATAAATAACTTATGTGATTATTGTAAATATTTTAAACATTTCATTATTATTATTATTATTATTATTATTATTAACCCTTTTATAATTTATCTATATATTTAAGGCATGACTAGAATTAAAATGTCTATCGTGGTTGTCGCATAGACCTATTATTACAGTGGATGGGACAATGGCAACCTTTTTACGTGACAAAAATAATTCATAAAAAAAATTAAGTAAAAAAGCATTTTTTAACATTAGAAGCTTTTTATTGTGGAGTTTTTTTTTTTTTTTTTAAGCATTAAAAAAAGTTTATTCTCGAAAAGACATGTTATAAAGAAATGTAAATTTCAACAATAAGAAAAATAATAGAAATCTCCCCCTTTCAAGACATAAAAATTTTTAAATATTAAAAATATTTAAAAAGCATTCGAGACCAATATTCTTAGTTATTAGTTTTTGTACCATTATTCGTTAAGCTATGAACTTAAAAGGTCTCGAAAGCTTTTTAAAATATTTTGAATATTTAAAAAAAATTTCACCTCTTGAAAAAGTGAAATATCTATAATTTTCTTATTGTTAAAACTTACATTTCTTCATAGCATGTCTTTTCAAGAATAAACTTTTATTTTATGCTCTTATGGACTTCACAATGAGAAGCTTCTAATGTTAAAAAATGCTTTTTTACTTAAATTTTTATTTTGTGCTTTTTAGTTAGGGGAAAAAAAAACTGCTAAAAGAACTAATTAAAAGTTCTTAGGGATTGTGTAGACATTGAAAGATTTTCTTTTATCAATTGACGTTTTTTCTATTAATTATCTGCAAAAATTAACGCATCGACCCTTGAAGGATCGAACCCATACGACCATCGCGTTATCAGCGTGACGCTTTAACCAAAAGTCAAATGACAGTCAAGAAAAGTCACAGAACATGCTAGAAAATCCTAACAAATACTTATACAAAAATTAATGACTAAGAATATTGTTTTCGATTTTCTTTCTTTTCTTTTTTTTTTTTTTTTTTTTTTTTCTTTTTTTAATATTTTGAATATTTAAAAACTTTTTCATTTCTTGCAAAAGTGAAATATCTAAATTTTTCTTTAAAATTTCCTTATTGCTGAAACATGGACAGACACACACATAGACAGACGGACACTCAGACCAACCGCGAAAAACGTGATTTTGCATTCAGGGAACCTTAAAACGTGTAAATATAACAAAATTTACTTTCGAAAAATTGACCCAAAAATAATACTTTCTCTACCTTATGGGTAAGAGAAAGTAAAAAGGATCTTTCTTTTGGATAGAAATATAAATATTCAATTATGTTTTGGATAAAAATATTAAAAAATGGAATCCTGGGTAATTTTAATTCAGAAAAGAATTCGCATTATACGTTTCGGCAGACATCTTATACAAGTTTAAATTTCACCTGTAACGTTCCCTTTGCACTCTAAACTTTTGAGTATAGGAAAAAGACAAAGAAAATATCCGCGTTGTAAATCTATATCTTATATCGATCAAGTTGTCTGGCAGTATAAATGACAGTGATTTTAATGAATGCTTGATTGATTTGACACAAGATTCCGAGATAGAAGAACAGATTGGAACTAATCGATCAGTTTTAGAATTTTAGTGAGCGTTAAACAATGAGCTTATAATATGAAACTAAATTTCTACCTTTCGCAACAACTTTTTTTAATGCGAAAGAGTGTTTTCGGCTGGAACAAAATACAGATGACATCTCAATGCAGAATATGATACTCCGTTACAAAATGTCTTAAATTCAACCAGATATAATTCTCACTCTGCAAAATGACACAATCTCTATTTCTCACTGAAATTGCTTTCTTTTTTTCTTTTTTCCAAAACCAAGTAATAACTTGTAACAATGTCTTTGAATATTTGTTTCTATATGTAACTCTGTAATATTTACTCTATATTCAAATTCTAACTCTGTAATATTGAATTTATTTTTTTTTACATTGTAATATTATTTCGTAGCAATATTATTGACATTTTATTTTTCAATTGCATACAGGGCCCGACTATACTTTTTGAAGACCCGGGGCACTGATGCTATTTGGAGGCCCCCTTACCCTGCTCTAAAGAGGTCGCCAAAAGAACCCATTCTCAAAAACAAAAATAAATAAATAAAAATGGTGAAAGAACCCAAAAGAACCCATTCTCAAAAACAAAAATAAATAAATAATAAAATCTTTTTGTAAAAAAAATAGAACCGACTCCAAAAAGCAACTACTATTCATAAAAAGAAAAAGAAAAATGTATGAAATGAAACTAAATTGCGCCTAAAAGTATAAAATAATTTCCTTCGCCAAACAACCTCTAACACTACAATTAATCATAACTTTTGAAGTCGGCGCAAAATTAAATAAAATTTAATTAGTTTTTAAAGGTTTGTTTTTAGATCGGTTGCAACAAATGCTGTCGGCTCGAATGATCCATTTTCATGTTTCCTTTATTATTTTATCACTGTATACAATTGGTCCATTGGTAGCATCTACACAGAACAGTGCACATTCTTCACAATGCGGTAATTATGTTTCTTTGAAGTTAGAGTTTCCTTTGCAAATTTGGTATAACTTTGATAACTATCATCCTTGGTGGCTTTTGGATTTGGTGTTTAAAACGTATTGCAAAAATATACACGCAAGATGTATATTTTCATTGTTTCATATTCTTGATTACTCTCTTAATATACCTTATGAAATTGATCATGATATCCCAAAGAAATTAAATATGTTTGCCAGATAATTTTGCGATTTTTCTTTCACCAAGGACGTCAGATACCGGCATCTTCGCCAACTTTTGCTGCTTACGAAATCTTATTATTATTTTTTTTTTAATCAAAATAGTTTTCGGCTGCGTTTTGCAGGTGACAATGTGAGATGTGCATTTTGAATAGGATTTGATTTTTGTATTGAATAAAGGTATCAATTTTTATTTAATTTTGCGCCGACTTCAAAAGTTATGATTAATTGTAGTGTTAGAGATTGTTTGGCGAAGAAAATTATTTTATACTTTTAGGCTCAATTCAGTTTCATTTCATACATTTTTTTTTTCTTTTTATGAATAGTAGTTGCTTTTTTGAGTCGGTTCTATTTCTTTTACAAAAAGATTTTATTTTTCTCTTTTCAGTGAAAACTTATTCATATAGCAGAACATCAAAAGACGTTCGACGGCAGTTTCTTTAATCACAACTTCCAAGTGACATAACTCAAAAAAATAGTTTATGTCACTAAAAAATACATGAAATGCACCCAATGTGAACAAAAAAGTTACATATCCATCCAGAAAGCTATCCACTCGAGAGACAGTTGCGCCAGTTTCATTCTAGTCAAGTTATTTTTAAGTTGATTTTTCTCAAATGCTGCATTTTTAAGTTGTGTCACTTTTCTTGCCTTTATCGGATATGATAAAAAAACTATCTAATGAATGAACATACGTTAAATTAAAATGTCTTTAGAAATGTAAAGAACGGATACGCGGTATTCGTAACCAAAAATTCTGTTAGGCATATATATTGAACTTCACAGTGAATACGTGTCCCTCGCTGCGCTGAAAATTACGCAGACTAAAGTTCAAACAAAGAGCAAAATGTGCATTGCAGCTGACGGACAGAAGTTTCAATATCAATACTTACATACTGCTTTTACTAGTGTAGCGGCATGCGCTCAGCAGTTAAAGTGAGAACAGACTTTTGTGAGTATCCTGTAATTTGTTTATATCTTAATGAAATCATAATGAAGCCAATTTCAGGCCAAGAACATTACGACAACAAAAAAAGTAGTAAAATTAAATCATCTCTTACGAAGTTATAAGCTAACAAATTTAAACAACAACAACAACAACAATGAAAAACATGGTTTGTATTGAGAACCTCTTCCTTTATCAAGTCGGTTTAAAACGCCTATGCTTTAATCGATGTGACCGCCTACAATAACCATACTTTGAATTTTACATAGCATAAATGTCACCCGCTACGCTACAACATATGCAATGTCGTTCAAGTGTGCACAAAATAGGAGATTGTGAACAAACAAATGCACGTTTTAAGCGTTCTGTTTTTAGCATTAACGTCTAAACTATCTTTTCGTACTAAATCGATGATGCTCTGCAATTTTATAATTCACTTTTTTCCCCTGTCTTGAGCTGTTTCCGAGATAGGAACGCTACTCCACTGTTTCCTACCAGGTGGCGCTGTAGGCGGTTGAATCGCGCACCACATATCCACATTACTATACCTACATACCATTTTTATGACTATAGCTGCAGCTGTTCAGCAGTTAAAACAGTCGGGACTGACTTTTTTGGGCACCCTGTATTTTCTTTTGATCGTAAAGATATTGCAATGGGACCTATTTCAGACCAAGACCTTTACAATAAAACAAAAAGTACCAAAATCGGAGCATCCGTTCAGAAGTTATGAGCTAACAAACATAAAAAAACATACGGTTTGAATTGAGAACCTTCCTTCTTTTTTGAAGTCGGTTAATAAAAATGGTGCATTTTTTAAATTTTTCCTTCAATTATACCTTCAATATTTCCTCATTTTTTTAGGAACCTATAACAAAATCATTAGTTTTATGTTCAAGACAAATGAAAAACTGAAGCACATTGTTTAGGATTGTTTGCCAATGTTTAGGAAATTAGTCGCAAAATATAATAATTGTTTAAGCTCTCTAAGAAAATATAGATCGAAAAATTTAATAAATTTTTGTTTTAATAGACATATAATAAAAATTTTGTACTATTACTTCTCAATTTTTGGAAATGAGGCCTCCTAAATTTGGAGGCCCTGGGCCAGTGCCCAGTGTGCCTGTGCCATAATCTGGCCCTGATTACATTAATGTATCTGTAAATTGAGTAGTCTGACTTGAACATCAAATTTTGCAGGTATTCAGATACTGAAAAAGTTTGAAAACATTTGGTTTAAAAATGAAAATCTTTATTACTCTTATAATAGCAGATTTCCTTTAAAAGTTGGAATTGAATAAATACTTATCGTATTAATGTTAACATTTTACAGAGCTGTTGTTTCTAATTTGAAGCATCGAAATAAAATTTCATTAAAAATTTGATTTCATACACAATTTTCCCTTAAAAAAATAGAAAATATAAATTAAAGATGACTTGATTTTTTGAAATAGAGACTGCAATTTTATCACCAAAAACTAAATATAAAAAAGTCATAAAAATGACCTTTTTACTTTTTTCAACGTTTATAAGAAGAAAGAATTGGATTCTTGAAAACTTTCAACCTTCAGTTTTCGATGGATTTACATGTCTTGCGATATCTTGAACTCGATTTGGCCATTTTTAATAAATGCCCGTCTCTCTGTGTATGGACCTTGACTTAAGTTGGTGCTCATTACATCTCGGGATCAATCGCTCAAAAGGTAGCGCAGTCATCCTATTTTTTCTCAAAAGTTTTCATATGTCAGTATAGGACAAAATTTTGCATAAATGTACATAATGAGAAACAATATTTAGTTTTTTAGTAGGAAATTAATATATATATGTATATGATAGCAACAACCAACTAGGGAAAATATGTTGTATATATACAACATTTTTATGGGCATCGCTTCCCTCCTGTGTAAATTTCAATATGCGTTTCTTTCAAGAGAATACGTCAGTACTTTTAAAACGAATGATTGAATTATAGATTTGCAATAATTTAAAACAAATTTATAGATTTTCCTCATTTTTGATAATAATATTGGGTCTTTGCATAAATTCGCGTGGTTTTTTATTGCTTCATTTCATAAAAATACATCAAATCAAATGACAATTTTTAATCAAAATACTCTCCATTACTTTCTACAACCTTTGCACATTTTTCGGGTAACAAATGTATACGACGGCGATAGAAGCTCTCGTCTTTGGAGGCAATAAAATGATCCGCGTCCGCACGAACTTTTGCAATGACCTAATAATAATTTCGTTAGATGTCGGTACAAAATTGAATATCTTTCGACATTTAGCATTACACTTTTCTGAAATGAAAAGCATTCATCCTGGAAAACAGTTTAATAAATAATTTGTACTGCATGAATTTATATAGGAAAATATAGAACAAGGCACCATAGTGGCCATAATGTACCAGTTTATCATATTTTACACTGCATAAATTAAAAATTCATGTAAAAACTGAAAATAATCCAGTCTTTTTGCCTTCGCCTCCCCACATATATATTAGAAAACGCATTGTTTTTGGGTGAAATTTTAGAAATTGAGTTTTTGTTATATTTACACGTTTCGAGGTCCCCTGAATCTGAAAAACGCGTTTTTAGCAGCTGGTTTGTGTGTGTGTCTGTTATTAGCATATATCAAGAAGAAATAGTAGCAGGAAGTCCAAATTCGGTATTCTAAATCTGTATCATATAGTGATGCTACACGAAACTTTTCGTTGAGATTTAGCAAATGGTTCGTGTACAGGGCCATCCAAGAGTATTCAAATACATTACGTCTATGGGAAAATTTCCGGTAAGTACAGTGTAACATCTATAGGTTTCCCTAAACAAAATGGAAGGAACATATTTCTTTATACGCATAAAAGTATGTTTTGTGTAGATTGCGGTGTGGAAATAATTCATTATTTGTTTACAGGGCTACCAAAAGTATTTGGATATATTAAGGCTTTACTTTGAAATTGCAAGAAGTATATTTCATTTTGTGATAGTTGTTTTTCACATAAGATTAAATTTAAGTATACGATGTGATGTGCATATTGTTTATAGACAATATATATGGCTACCCAAAATTAAACTAAATGTTCTTTTCTATTGAATGTAATCGATAGAAGGGCTTTACTACATTTTACTATGTCAACAAACACTGCGCAGGATGAAAAATTAATTTTTCATACCCATAATGTAAAGAAAGCATTTTTTGAAGTTCTGTTGTCAACTCTGGTTTTTGTATAATATCACGCTTTGAGATTCCATGAATACGAAAATCCAATTTTTAACGTATAGTCTGTATGTATTTCTGTTACCAGTGTTGGTTAAAAAAAAAAAAAAAAAAAAAAACCTGCAAGAAAGTCAAATTTGGTATTTTGAAGCTCGTATGAGATTGCCACATGAAATATTTGGTTAAATCTGGCAAGTTTAAAAACAAATTAATAACAGACTTGAATTATAAAAAAAAAAAAAAAAAATGAAAAAAAAAAAAAAATGAAAAAAATGTAGGCACTAAATTTGAACGAGAGATTCTGTGTGAAGGAGGGCTGCCACCAACCCTCCCACAGAATTATATGTTTAACAAAACTGTTCCTGAACCTATTTTAGATTATTTTTAAAGTAGGTTGAACTTTATTATATTACCTTATTGGTCTTACCACTTAATCTTCAATCTACCTCTATATAGTATTGAAATGCAGGGTAAGCGAAAGTCGTGTGAGGGGCACACCAAATTATTCTATTTTAAATTAGCTGGAATACTCAAAATAGAATTTTAATAATATTAATAAAAATTACACTTTGTATAATTTGTTACACACGTATATGTTCCCAATTGGAAACAGGAACATTGACCTGTTGTTACTATAGTTGGAGGCAGAGTTTCCTTTAAGAAGGCATCGGCGAAGTCACTTTTTTGAATACCGCTTATTTTTAATAGAAACATTCATTAATCGTTTTTTTTCTTCGACTGAGTAATACGAAGATTGCTTTATATAAATAGTGGTATCTAAAAACTTACTCCGACACGATTCTTGAGTGTAAATGCAAGTTTTCTTTCAAGTGAAATAAGTGCAAGGATGAACCAATGGTTTCATATAATATGCTTACAATTGTTTTAAAATATTTGTTCATAGAAAAATCAATTCACTTTCAATTTAAATTTTGAGTGGTTTGTACTTGTAATAATTATGCACATAGAATCTCTCTAATTACTTTCCTGCATGCATTTATATTATCTTGGTACAGTGATACTAAATATTCTTTCAGTTTTAGTGAATTTTCTTCAAGCAAGAGTATTTTTTAATTTTTTTAATATTTTTTCCCCCTATATCTGATTTTATGAAGTATGTTCTAAGTAGAAACATAAGGTTTAGAGGAACTATCAGAGAACATATAATTAAAAAACCTTTGTTGAAATGTTTTACACTATATCATAGAATATAAGCATAAATTTAAATATTATTAATTTATGTAAATATTTATTCGTAAATAAAAATAGTGTCATTTAAATTTATTATTTTTAATCTTAATTCTTACAGTTTCGTAAATAAAAAATATATAGATATTTTATTTTTTTAATTAATCAGTTAATAATAATAATAATAATTATTATTATTATTATAGATTCCTTTAACTTTTGTATCCACTGTAAACGTATAGTCAGAAGTGACCAACGTTCAGATTTCGGAACAAAAAGAAAAAAAATACATGTATTGAAATGTTTTTAGAAACATAGATAACAAATATTTTTAACTAAACCATTTTAAGGTACAGTCGGTAACAAAAGTGTCCGAACACTAGCAAAAATTCCTATGTAAAAAAATTACACTTCATACGGTTTTGTTAAATAAATCCTTGTCGAATCCTGTTCTTAGACTGACTAAGAACATGATTCGATAAGCATTTATTTAACAAAACCGTATGAAGTGTACTTTTTTTATATAGGAATTTTTGCTAGTGTTCGGACACTTTTGTTACCGACTGTAAATTGTAAAAAAAAAAAAAAAGAGAGAGAGAGAGAGAGAGAGAAAAGACAGAAAAAGAAAAGAAAGAAAAGGAAAAAAAAAAAACTTAAAGATATTCTTGGATCTGAAATTGTCCTGAATAAATGATAGCATATATTTTTCTTCGTAATTAACTTTGCTGTCTATGCCTGCTCACTTTTACCTAATATGCGTCCAGAGTATTTAATGTAATCAGAGGCCTGAGTCCGACACAGTATATCATTAATACATGAAGTTTTGTTAAAATGCAATATGCAAATATGATATCGCTAACATTTAAAACCCAAGACCTACTCTTTGGGCAATTCGTATCGAATTATTGAGAGAAAACACCTGCATTAATTTGCTTTTTCTTTTTTTTTTTTTTTTTTTTCTTTTTTTAAGCACTATTACAGTCATTTTTGATAAATAACAAATGATTTTGAGCGTTCGTAATGATTATTCAGGAGCTTGCTTTACATAGCTAGTTTTGGTGAGCGCTCAAGATAAGTAAATAAATAAAGTAAAATAATTATTTTAGCTCCATGAAATTTACAAAATTATTCTAGACTCAAAGGTGTTTATTTAATGTTACATAGACTTACAGAAATGTTTAAATTAGGCGTATATGCTGTTACGTTTCGTATAGTTACATGCTGTTTCATAGAAAAAGTATGCTTTAAATCAGTGGTTCTCGAAAGGTGTGCCCTGCTCAGGCACCTGGTGTGCCATAGAGCAATTGTGTGCGCGCCCTGTATATTGTAAAGGAATATATGCCCAGATATAAAAATAAATATCGTTACTTTATTGTACCATTTCATTTCATCTCATCTCTTTTTGTTAACACATTATTATTATGTTAAAAACGACATTTCTTGTAAAAAAAAGAAAATAAATAAATAAATAAATAACAAGTAAAATAGAATTAAAAAACAGCCCATTTATTTTTGTTGCAGTATTCTTATTGCGTATGTTAAATAATTTGAAAGTTTTAGAAGTGGATTTTATGTACTTATTTTTGTTTTTTAGATAAATATACAGTAAAACCTCTCTAAGTTGGACACCTACGGTTCCAAGAAAAAGTGTCCAACTTAGAGAGGTGTCCAACTTATAGGGGTTAGACATAATGTTAATGGATACATTCCGTTCCGAGAAAAAGCGTCCAACTTAGAGGGGTGTCCAACTTATAGGGGTGTCCAACTTGAGAGGTTTCACTGCATCTAAATAAATTCTATAGATTTCTCAAAAAGAAGCGTTCCTTTGAACAATCCTTATGACGAAACATGAAAAAATTAAAATATAATAAAAATAATTTATAGAAGCAGATTCACTCAAATAGCGAGTAATCTATTCGCTGTGTATAAATATCATAATATCTCACTTTCTTAATTTTTGTAATATAACAATAACGTAGCAATATATGCGAATTTGTAGCTATTTACAAATATAAATGACTTTAATATAGTAAGTTAGAAAATTACGAATTTAAATTTAGAATATTTTTAAGGAAAACATTATTACGTTATCACTCAAGTAATTAAGTAGAACGAAATATGTTATTGTTAGAAGAAATGTGTAAAAAGCTAAGAGTTTTAATTTTGCTTTGTAAAAGGGTTGTCAATGCATTGCGCACTTACTGTATACTACTCTTTACGAAAAAACATTAACAATATTTTAATTGCATTTATTCTTTTATTTATCTATTTATTATTGGTATTGGATGTTTTTTGGTGCTACAGATAGCAGATCCCCTCCCGAAATTTCTCTCTGACTACGGGTCTTGAGTATAGTGAACGTTATAAACTTTTTTTGGGGTTGGGGACAAAATCTCGCGAGCACAAAATATCGCCTACAGAGATGAATGGAAAGCAAAAAGGAGTTGGTAATTATTAACAATGTTGTATAAAATTTCATTAAAGCACATATCTTAGTCAGAACACTGACATACAGACAAACTCACCGCTAAAAATTTTATAAATTTTGCTTAAAATAGTTTTAAAACTATGTTTATTAATTTTGTCAAGATTAATCATAATGTATTCAGTCCTGCTTATCAATTTTAAAACTTTTAATTTAGATTTGTGAGCAGTGTTCAGCTTATGTCAGCAGTGATGTACAATATTTTTAAAGTGTATTTTGAATGGTGAAAAGCAAATAATAAAATAACTAAAATATATATAAAATAATACTCTATGATATAAATATGTATATATATATATATATATATATATTAATTAATTTATATTTATAAAGCCCTGTGTTCCCCTCCAGAGGTCACACGTAACACATATTCAAATTTTTAAATAGATCATATTATTTTTTTGAAGTGATATTTTGTCCCGCGAGATATCATCCGGATCTCCCTTTTTTGTAACTATGTTGCCTTAGAGTTGTGAAAATTTGTATAGATATGTACTGAAATATAAAAAATATTAAGTATATTTTAATTTCTGAAAAACTATTAAACTTTAATATGATAAAATTCAAAAGTTTAAATTTTTTGTCAACTTTCAAAGTGCTTCCTACTAATTATTAAACTTTTCTCTCTCGATTTTGTACTATTATAGTTTATGATATCATATATGTATTTCGTTATTACTTTGTCAAATTATTGATAAGTTGATTTAAATATATATATACATTTCTGTTCTTGGATACTAAAATTTAATGTAAATTTTTAACATTAAAAATCTGAAATTTAATCTAAATTTTTAACATTCAAACATAAAAATATTTTCAAAAATTAAATGAATAAAATAAAATAAAAAATGTTTAGAATATATTACTACACTATAATAATGTAAAACCAGAAGAAGAAAAAATTAAAAATTAATTACCAGAAAACATTAAAAAATATATGAAATTTTGTTTTATAAAATTTAATCAGTTTTCCAGAAATTTTAGTATACTTAATTTTATTATATTTAAATACATATGTATAGAAATTTTTATAACTCTAAGATAGTAATTTACAAACATATATATATATATTTATTTATTTATTTAATATCTTTATTAAAGACGTTACAGGTTATTTAATTTACTTATAAAGTAATTCATTTTGCTTTTGAGGATTTTGGTGGCATTTAATTATCTGTTATTATATATATCTATATAACTATATATATATATATATATATATATGTGTGTGTGTGTGTGTGTGTGTGTGTGTGTGTGTGTGTGTGTGTGTATGTATGTATGTATATAAGATCTACCATCCCTTTAAACCAATCTTACCCTTTCAAGAGAACTTCAAAGTTCTGAATAAACAAAGTATTAAAATGCGTCTTAAGTAACGTCACAACAAATTTTTGAATACAAAGCAACCTGGCTCTTAACAACGAAAAATTCAGAGCGCAACCTAGACCCACTGATGTACTCCACGACTTAGTCTGTTTTGATGTCTGAAAATAGTATCGTCAGATACAGATATAGTCAGCGATCAGTAAAATGCAAAACACTGAATACGTGAAAACAATCGTCTAGCCAAAATTCTGAGTTGAAGGGAAGTAGCTGTTTTAAAAATTGGCACATTTTCCATGATGCTGATAACTGTCTAGGAAACATCAGTAACTGGCTATAGCAGAATACGAAATTTTTTTCCAGAGATCAGCTTAAAGGGCAGAGTACTTGGATTTATTTGTTTGCTCTAAAAAAAAAAAAAGAAAAAAATAAAAGAAAGAAAGAAAGAAAAAAAAAGAAGAAAAGAAAAGTTTTATAACTCTCTCCAGAAAACAAGTGTAGTTGAGGGAGATTTCCAGATAATTTCTAACCAGATAACCTCTATTTCTCAACACAGTTCTTTGACTCGGCGAATGATTTATTTTATTTAAAAGTAAGCGCTCTTAGATGCTCTACTGCATTACAAAACTTTATTCAAGTCTCTTCATATCAAACGAAGTTTTATTTATTTTGTGGTTTTTAATTGATAGTTGTATATTAAAATGAAATAAATAAAACACACAGTGGTAGCGTCAAAGTAAACCCTCGTCTACCTTACTTGTTTTTAAGCTTTTAACAGGCATATATTTCCAATTGGAAATAATCAAATTAAAAATTCTTTAAAAAATTAAATTTCATCACTACTGACTTGAAAAAATAGCGCTTATTCATCGATATTTAATACAAGAAAGTACTGGATTCGTATCGTAAAAATTTTCGATCTCAGGTTTTCGATGGATTTACACGTTTTGAGAGGTCTAGAACACGATTTGACCATTTTTAGAAAATGCCAGTCTGTCCGTCTGTCTGTGTGAGACAAAATTTTTGTGGCAGCTGTATCTCAGGAACTATTGCATAGAATTTCATAAAATTTAAATGTAGTTACATCTTGACATAAATAAATGCCTATGAACTTTTGGTTAAAATCATCCAACAGGTGGCGTTGCCATCCTGCTTTTTCTAAATTTTTAACATGGGGGTATAGGATAAAATTTCCTATAAACAGTGCCCGCAGCATTTCTATATTTTTACCTGCATTTTATTATTTTCCCACCACTTTAATCAATCAGTATAATTTTACATATTGCTTTAGCTTTAAAATCTTGACAGAAAATGTATAAAAAGATAGTGGTATTAAAATAATAAAACACACGTGAAAATATAGGACCGCTGCGGGCACTGTATAAATGTACATAAAGAGAATTATTTTTTTAGTAATCATTATGAATTAAAAAAAAAAGAAAAAATTGTGATAGTGATAATGAACTGAGGAAATTTTTTTTGTATATGTAGGTGCATCTCCCCCTCCCCTCCCGAGGGGGCAAATTTTCATTATGGGTATCTTTCAAAAGAGTTCGTGAATACCATTAAAACGAATGATTCAACCATTGATCTGGGATAATTTAAAATAAAGTTACCTTTTTTTTTTTTTTTTTTTTTTTTTTTCATTTTCATTTTTAACCACCCCCCCTCCCCCCCCCCCCCCAAAAAAAAAAAAAAATGTTAGAGGGGCGGAAAAATGCATCTTTTAAAGATGTCATATACAGAATAAAATTGACTTTCTTTAGATATTTAGAGTTATACTAGTTCCCTAAAATGAAAATCGCGTGCATTCATCAAGGAAGATAATTTTAAAAAAATCTGGAATGACTCCACTTGACTTTCCGAACATTTAGTAATTAGCGGTTTTGTAGATAAAGTAAAGTAAGAGGAGTTGTTAAATAAACTAAAGAGAGAAAATTAAAATAGGGTGTTTGAGTACTTTTCTCCATATAGTACACGATGTTTAATTTAACGCTGCTGAACTTTGAGCCCATAGATCATAATGATATAGAATTTTTCGTTGTGTCCCTGTAAAAATCTATAAATGCTAGATTCACCAAAATGCTTATAGTTAGTGCAACAGTAACTTATAATAATCATATAAATTTTCAGCTCAGTTGAATAAGGCGTTTAGGCGTATATCGCACTTTTAAAAATTTAGTCCCTTAGGCCATAATGATAAAGGATTTTTCTTTGTGTCTGTGTAAAAAACTGTAAGTGCTAAATTCACCAAAATCTATACAGTTCGTGCAACTGTGACTTATAACATGTGTATAATTTTTTTGCTCAGTTTAATAAGGCGTTTAGACGCTATCACACTTTTAAAAATTTGGCCCCATAGGCCACAATGATAAAGAATTTTTCTTGGTGTACCTGTAAAAAAAACTATAAGTGCTAGATTCACCAAAATCAATAAGGTTTGTGCTACGGTGCCTTACAACATACGTACCCACTTTCAGCTCATTCGAGCAAGCGTTTAGACGCTAGCGTGTTCACTCACACACACACATCATCGTAAAAATAGTGAAAACGGACTCAGGGTACCTCAAAACGTATATAAACATCAAAATCTCAAATTCGGATTTTTGACATGATTACAATACTTTCCTTACATATGTATGTTCGGAAAGTAAAAAGAATAATTTCAATAAATCATTTTTACAGAGAAGAAAGTTTACAGCATACTAGATTTTTGTTGAATCTTCATAAAACTTCATTTGACGATTTTTTCAAATATCTTAGCATAAAAACAAATAATAATGTGAATTTAATAAAAAGATTGGTTTTTAAATACTACTTTTTTCTCTTAGTTTTACGAAAAGAATAATTTACGAAAACATGTAGTTTTTATAAATTTATATCTATTTATTTAAATCTATATCTATCAATCTAGTATATACATAACGGAATATTTTCAACTACTATACAGAACTTTCAACGTAACTATAGTGAATTACCATAGAGAGAGTCTTTTGTCAATAACGTCTCCAAATCGATTCCTATAAATTTAAATAATCGATACACCAATAAGTAATAGTTTTCCCTCTTTCTTTTTCTTTTCTTCTTCTTCTTTTTTTTTTTTTTTTTTTTTTTTACGACAAAACTATTGCTTTCAATCCGTTATTTATTTTGCTTTGTCATAATTTCTGTGTATCACCTTGGATATGTCAGAGTATGTTGCTGGAAACTAGCTTAGATTGGTAGAGCACGTAAAATAAACAGAAGATTTACTATTTTATTTTCTCATAAAAATAATTTTAAATCAAAACGACGACAGGGAAGAATATGACACAATAATTCTCCAACGACTGTAGGACATGACATAATTTAATGACGACAATAAACACAATGTACAGAGTAGATGGATCACATTTTAAATAATAGCATGAAAAACGCTCTCGAAGCGGCGCTACATTTTATAATTCAGAACATTTCGAATAATAAACACGCAGGCGAAACTCTTCGATCCTTTCTGAAAGAGAGACTGCTACAGACTAACAACGTTTATCACTAAATTTCATTGGGTGCAAGGTCACGTGGCTCTTGATGACGAACGCTTCTACGTAAGAGTTTCTTCACTGGAAAACAACCTCACAGGGTGATCTGAGCTAGGAGACATAGTTTTGGGTATTACAAGAGTGTTTATCCCTCTGGCATCAAATTAAAAAGAGTTTTTTCGGCTCAGTCGGAAGTGATGCTAGGCTAGGATTAAAGCTGATTGACTGCACTAGGGTTCTAGGCCAGAGGTGGAATGTCCTTCGTTAGTGTCTTTATAAGGAGTCCCAGCCCGTATTTACATGGTTTCGGAGAAACCCCCGGAAAATTCCGAATGGCTAGGTCGACGACCACAATCAAGGATCGAATCCAGCATCTCGCTCAGTCGGAAGAATAGGTTTCTTTTTTTCTCAACAAGTAGCCGCCATTTTGGAACAACAAAGCGGATAAATTTCATTAATAAACTTGGCGGAAGCATTGATGTGGGTTATGAACATATGGTGTTTTAAGTAAATCGATTCATAAATACTTTTTAAAGGGAATTTGCAATTTTTAAGAAGGCGAAACTAGAAAACAAAATGGCAGATCAAGTTCGCCAACAAGCATATTAAATGTATTCGTAAGATAAGTCTACTGTATAAATTTGGTTCGAATTAATTCAGAATTTAGAAAGTTACCGTAATGACAAATTTTGAAAACAAATGTCGGATGAAGTTGGCTAACGAACTTACCGAAGATATTTGTAAGATAAGTCCACTGGCAACTTGTAAGTGTCTTCTCAAACTCTTTAAATATCTTAATGACAAAACACTCATACTGTCTTCTCAAAATAAAAAGCAATTAAGGATTTTTTTTTTTTTTTTTTTTTTTTTTTTTTTGTGTGTGTGTGTGTGTGTGTGTGTGTGTCAGAAGCTATGAGTGCAAAATGCTTTTTGTGTGAGAAACTTCCGAATACTTCAGTTAAATGCTAACGAAAAAGCAATTTGTTTTACCAGGCAAGATGAACCATAAAAATAAATGCATGTAACAGGATAATTTACTCTAAAACCTTACTCAGTACCTTTACGTAAATATGTATAAAAAGATAATGGTATTAAAATAATAAAACACACGTGAAAATATAGGACCGCTGCGGGCACTGTATAAATGTACATAAAGAGAATTATTTTTTAATAATCATTATGAATAATTAAAAAAAAAAAAAATGTGATAGTGTTAATGAACTGAGGAAAACTTGTTTGTATATGTAGATGCATCTTCCCCGGAGGGACAAATTTTCATTATGGGTATCTTTCAAAAGAGCTCGGGAATACCATTAAAACGAATGTTTGAACCATTGATCTGGGATAATTTATAATAAAGTTAACTTTTTTTTTTTTTTTTTTCCCATTTTTAACCAAAAAAAAAAAAAAAAAAAAAAAAACGGTTAGAGGGGCGGAAAAATGTATTTTTTAAAGATGTCATATACAGAATAAAATTGACTTTCTTTAGACAATGGAAATTGTGTGCATTCATCATGGAAGATAATTTTTAAAAATCTGGAGTGACTCCACTCGACTTTCCGAACATTTAGTAATTAACGGTTTTGTAGATAAAGTAAAGTAAGAGGAGTTGTTAAATAAACTAAAGAGTTAAATAATATTATAATAGGGTGTTTGAGTACTTTTCTCCATATAATACACGATGTTTAATTTAACGCTACTGAACTTTGAGCCCGTAGATCATAATGATAAAGAATTTTTCGGTGTGTCTCTGTAAAAACCTATAAATGCTAGATTCACCAAAATGCTTAAAGTTAGTGCAACAGTGATTTATAATATTCATATAAATTTTCAGCTCAATTGAATAAGGCGTTTAGATGCTATCGCACTTTTAAAAATTTGGTCCCATAGGCCATAATGATAAAGAATTTTTCTTTGTGTCCCTGTAAAAAAACTATAAGTGCTAAATTCACCAAAATCTATACAGTTGGGGCAACTGTGACCAACTGTACAAATGTGTACATGTGTACAAACTTTTTGCTCAAATTAATAAAGCGTTCAGACGCTATCACACTTTTAAAAATTTGGGCCCCATAGGCTCTAATGATAAAAAAATTTTCTTTGTGTCCCTGTAAAAAAACTATAAGAGCTAGATTCTCCAAATTCTATAAAGACTGAGTATTTGTGACCTATAATATGTGCATAAATTTTTTTGCTCAATTGAATAAGGTGTTTAGATGCTAGCGCACTTTTAAGATTTTGGTCCCATAGGCCATAATGATAAAGAATTTTTCTTTGTGTCCCTGTAAAACTAGTATGTTGTGGCCACCACAAGACTTTCTTCTATATTTTCCTATACAAATTTCCTCAATAACAATTTAAAAAAAAAATTACGATTTTTTCCCCCCAAGTTTTTTTGTCGTTAAAAGTAAAAAAAAAATCGATAACTTTGTTTTAAATTATCACATATTTATAGTTCAACCATTCGTTTTAAAGGTATTGACGAGACCTTTCGAAAGATACCCATCTTGAAAATTTACCCCCCCCCCCCGGGGATAAACTCCCCCCAGGGGGGAAGCGATGTCCCCACATGCACAAAATTTGTTTATTAATTAACTACTACTATTATCAATAATTCATATTAATTTTACAATCATAAGTTAAGAATAACTCTCATTATGTACATTTATACGGAGTTTTGTCCTATACTGCCATGTTAAACATTTAGAAATAATATGATCACAGCGCCACCTGTTGAGCGATTGATCCCCAAATCTAATCAGCACCAGTTTATGTCGGGGGCTAACTAAATACCAAGTTTGGTTAAATTTCGATTTAAAAAAAAAATTACGATTTTTTTTCTGTTTTTTTTTTTTTTTGCTAAAAGTAAAAAAAAAAATCGATAACTTTGTTTTTAAATTATCACAGAGTTATAGTTCAACCATTTGTTTTAAAGGTATTGACGAGACCTTTTGAAAGATACCCATCTTGAAAATTTACTCCCCTCAAGGGGGGACTTCCCCCCCAGGGGGGTGGCGAGGCTCCTACACATACAAAATCTTTTTCCCAGTTGACTATCTCTATTATAAATAATTCTTGAAAATTTCATAATGATTACTAAAAAATAATTCTCTTTATGCACATTTATACAAAATTTTGCCCTATATCCCCATGTTAAAAATTTACAAAAAGTGGGATGGCAACGCAACCTGTAAGACAATTTTTACCAAAAGTTGATAGGCACTAATTTATGTCAAGGTGCAACTACATACGAACTTGTATGAAATTCTGTGCAGTAGTTCCTGAGATACAGTTGCCACAAAATTTTGTCACACACACACACAGAGACAGACAGACAGACAGACATTTCCTAAAAATGGTCAAATCGTGTTCTGCAGCACTCAAAACGTGTAAATCCATCAAAAACCCGAGGTCGAAAATTTTTACGAATTCAATACTTTCTTCTATTGAATATAGAAGAAAGTAAAAACTATAAGTGATAGATTCATCAAAATCAATAGGTTTCGTGCTACGGTGACTTGCAACATGCATACCAACTTACAGCTCATTTGAGCAAAGCGTTTAGACGCTAGCGTGTTCACTCACACACATACATACACACATACATACATACACACATACATACATCATCGTAAAGATAGTGAAGATGGACTCAGGGGGCCTCGAAACGTATAGAAACATCAAAATCTCAAATTCGGATTTTTGACATGATTACAATACTTTCCTCACTATAGTGTTCGGAAAGTACAAATACGTACAAAAAATCGTCGATGTTATTAAAGAAACCTTTATATCTCCATTAATATAAGTGCAATTCTCATATAAATTTATATCTATAATTAAAAGGTTCGTAATCATACATTATAGCTATAACTCGTTTCAAGTATTACTTTTTACAGGGTGATCCCAAATGTTATATATTTTTGGTTAATTCGTGATCCTTCTATCCTTTGGGGCAAATATTTCGCAGGAATGTACACTAATGGACATGAAAAAAAAAATTGACTTATACCTTTTGTGTTTGTAATAGCTTAAAAACTAATGATTGAATCAAATAACTGTTATGTTTGTATAATACGGAAGTCATAACTTGATGCCTATGAACATTTCAGATTTAATAATTCGCTTTATTACATTCTACGAAGTATTTTATAAAAATCTACATAAAATTTTCTTTTTAAACGTAATATAATAAACATATACTTTGTATTCTATTATGATTTATTATATGAAATAAACACGTTATATTTCAATGTAGGAAATAAAACTATTTATTTGTTCGATCTGAACAATTACTTAATAAAAATATGTATTCTGCATTGGATAATTCCGCCTTTATATGGGATTACTGCTTCAACGCGTAATGGCATAGTATTTTACAGTTTTTTAACATGAAACTCAGAAATTTCACTGTGCCAAATATTTTTTCTATTTCTTGCAAAATTGTAGGCTACAAATTTCAAATCCCCACCCTCTTTTACAGACTAAACATTTTTGAGCGGAATGAGATTAGGACTATTTTCAGGTCTAGTAAAGAAGAAATTTTACAATATTCTTTGTGGGATTTAATTTTAAGTAAAATTATAAGTAATTGAACCCCTGAACGTGAAAATTTGCCGGACTCATTGAAAAATTATGCACTTTCGTATCGTAATGTATGGAGAATGTGTAACTGTTTTAAAATTGCTATTTTCATTAAATCGGCCACATTTTGTCAGCAGACCTGCTTGTTTCCGTCAGCTCGAAATAAGTTAAACTTGACTTATCAGAGAAAACCACTTCAGCCCATTAATTATAATTAATCAATTTTAATTTTTTTAACCCTCTGAAGTCTTGCTTTCCTAATTCGTTTCGTTAAGAAAGGATATATATATATACTAGCAGACCCGGCCACGCGTTGCTGTGACTAAGTTATACGTTGAATTATACGGCTGTAAACTATTTAGTACAGTCAAATTATTATTTACGAACAAAGACGAAAACGTTGTAGCCGATGTAAAAACCCACAGGGTTGAGATTTGAAACTTAGGTCAAAATTTGGAAGCGATTGATAAAAATTTTCGTAGTGTTGATATTAAGCACAAATTAATTTTATTGTAGGGTCCTATAAATTTTAATGGAGAAGTGATATATATTATTTCTAATGATATACTTTGGATTAAATTGCTAAAATGACTAATATATAAATTAAATTCTATTAAAATAAAAGTATAAAAGAAACAGACGATTTTAAAATCAATTTTTATGGAGGAGTGAAATATAATATATGCTATAATGGATAATTTTACTATAAAATGACCTCCTCATTTTAAATATTTTAAAGAGGGCAACAGCAGTAGTTATAAAAAGGAAAACAATAAGGCTAAACCAGAAAAATAAGTAAATTTGATAAATATTTTAAAACTTTAAAATTGGAAATCTTATGAAATATTGGACATTTAAAGTAAATACATGTATCATTTTAAATAGAAAAAGATTTTGGAAAAGTTTAGTGTATTTTAACGAAGTGATGAGAAGTTTTTGAGTATGTTAAAATTTTAATAGTAAATTCAAGTTAATAAAGATGGGAAACATTGAGGATTAAGATAAGAATAATTATAAGATTAAAAAAAAAAAAAAAAAAAAACTTTTTATATACCATGCTTTTAAATTTTAATATACTAATAATATACTAACTAAAAGGAAAATGATAAATATTCTATCATAGTTTGAAGTCAAATTTGTTTTCAAATGTCTAAATAAAATATCTGATGTAAGATACTAATATTTTGCAGCGGAATAGATTTCATTTCTGTCATCCTTGGCGAAAAAAAAAAGAATATCGCCAAATTATCTGGCAAAAATATTTAATTCATTTCAAAAATCATGGTTATTTTAACAACTTATATTATAAGAGTAATGAATAATATGAAACAATATTTCGTACAATACATATTACATGTCATACATACATACAATGAATAATACATATTACATTTCGTACAATGCATACATCTGGCATGTATATTTTCGTGTTACGCTTTTGATCGCCAAATAATAATAATAATAATAAAAAAAGCCAAGGGCGAGAGAGTTTTGAAATTTAAAATTAAAATTTTGCCAATTTGACAGCAAAATAATTCAATCTAACACCCGCGATAACTAATACATATCTATACCCAAATATAAGGATTAAAATCGGGAAATAAATTTCCTCGATTTTTAATAATTTCTTACAAAAAATCCAGTGGGCAATTAACATAGGAAATCTTTTTCTTGGCTGCACAGACGGTCAGTGAGTCACACTTCGCTTGCGTATAGAACTCATAGATATAGTATAGCATATATAGAATAGAGTGATCATTGGGAAGAAAAAAGTTATTCCTTTTCATTTGGGAAAAGACGACGTTTTTACCAAAATATGGCCGTCTTTCCCCGAGTGAATACACGCGGGAATACATACTAATATTTTAGCAAATAAAATTTATGAATAATTTATTTGCTAAAGGGGAATGGAAGACTCCAGATGCAGTTTCAAATTCATATTTCTTTCTTTCTTTCTTTCTTTCTTTTTTTTTTTTTTTTTTTTTTCCAATACCACTTAATGGCTGTTTCCAAATCTTTTATTTTATTTTTTTTTTTTTCGGCATCAAAAATCTTTGTACGATAACATGGGGATGAGAGATCTATATATATTACTATATCTATGATAGAACTACATTAGCACTTTATCAATGTGTATAAAATCTTTAAATTGATTATGACGTGAATTTTCGTGAGATGCATAATTTAACTTTTTATAATTTTTTAACGTTCACGTTTGATTAAATGTATTTATTTTTATGTCGAAAGAAAATGAACTCGTATTTTTTTTTTTTTTTTTTTTTTGCAACAATTAAATTAATGGAACTCACAGATATTTTGGAGCAACTTTAATAAAGGTCTATAATTAACAAATAATTGCAATAAAACAATATTGTGACAATAAATTGAGATAAAAACTATCCTATCTCTCAAGTTGGACCAAACTGCACACAGTCAGGCCCCGACTTATGGCAGGGCATACGGGGCAAATGCCCTGGGCCCCCCTTCTGGAAGGGGCCCCCCTACAGGCGAATACAGAAATTCTGCAACCTAAAGACCTCTTATGCCACTGCAAGGGGGCCCCCCAGAATAGGCTTGCCCCGGGGCTGCAGGTAGTCTAAGTCGGGCCCTGCACACAGTGTGCAAAATTTCATCAAAATCGGTTCCTTAGTTTAGGAGTTTACCCCGGACAAGCGTCGTGACACGTAATTTATATATATATACAGATATATATATATATATATATAATTTTTTTTTTTTTTTTGTCAGATTTTCTGGCACTTAAAATTGTTTTGTTTAATCGTTGTTGCACTATATTTAAAGAAATTATGTTACTAAACACTTTTTCTGAATCCCTTCTATGTTTTAAATGTCATACAAACTTATTTTTAAGCACTGGCTTTTTAACTTGCGGTCATTTCGATTGGATGAGCAACGTGGCCGCCTAGAGACAAATTTCCAGTTTAAACAGCCAAAAAATTTTATAGCTTGCTAAAAACCAGTTCACCAATATTTCGTTAACGCATTTAATCATTTTGACATCCCGCATATTAAAATATTTTTTGATTTTCGCTCTAAAATTAATGCAGTCGAACCCCGTTAACGCGAATCTAGTGGGGGATAAAAAATATGTTCATGTTATCAGTAGTTCATGCTATCAGTAACTCGGAAACTAATATTCCTTTTAAGAGACTGTGGATGTTAAAAGTAATTCACGTTAACAGTGTTCACGTTAACGAGGTTCGACTGTATTTTTTGTGGTATCGTTAATTTATCTTTATTCTTGCTATTTTTGAGATTCTTTCTAAAATTACGAATAATTGCATCTTGTTTTTTTAATACTTGGCTCAATCCTAAATTGTACGTAGAACACAACGTAATAAAATCTGTTCGAAAATTTACTTTTAAGACAATAAAACTGGCGATTGCAGAAAAAGAAATAAAAAATATCCAAGTGCTTTTTTTTTTTTTTTGTCCTTTAGTGTATGTAATATAACATTTTCTTTTCATTACTAAAGTTTCAAGAGAATTCGTGAAGTATTTGTTTATATATTCCAAAAAAGCATCTAAATAACTGAGTTATGGTCATTCGTCTTTAGCAATTGTCCACCAATGCATGTACATACGTGATAGTGATTGCTGTGGAACTGAGTTTCGGGCGCTTAGAGATTCATGTACAATCAGGTAGCGGCACTCAGTGATGTTTTATTATTATTATTTATTTGTGTTTTATTATTATTATTTATTATTATTATTTATTGGTGTTTTATTATTATTATTTTAGTGTGCGTGAAGCGTACATACATGTGTAGTAGTTATTGCTGTAATACGGAATTTCGTATACTTTCGAGATTCATGCACAGCAAGGTAGCGGCAACCAGTGATATTTTTACTTTCTTCTATAAGTATATATAGAGAAAGTACTGGGTTCGTGAAACTCCAGTTTTCGATGGATTAGCACGTTTTGGGATGTCCTGAACACGATTTGACTGTTTTTAGAAAATGTCTGTCTATCTGTGTGTGTGTGTCTGTGTCTGTGTATCACAAATTTTGTGGACGCTGTATCTCACGAACCAATGAACGAAATTTAACCATACTTGATATTTAGTTGGATCCTGACATAAACTGGTGCTGATTAGATTTGTGGAACAATTGCTCAATAAGTGGCGCTGTGATCGCATTTTTTTCCCCCAAATTTTTAACATAACAGTATAGGACAAAATTTCGTATAAATGTACATAATGAGAGTTATTTTAATCATGTGATTGTAAAATTCATATGAATTACCCCCGAGGAGAGTAAATTTTCAATATGATATCTTTTGAAAGATCTCGCCAATAACTTTAAAACGAATGGTTGCACTATAAATCTGTGATAATTTAAAACAAAGTTATCGATTTTTGTTTATCTTGTAACGAAAAAAAACGGGGATGTGGGGGAAATATTTCTTCTGATTTGCAAAAAAATTTACATCTTTCGGCATTTAGTGATAATATAATTCTGTCAGATAAAAATCGTCTGCATTTATAATAGAAAATAATTTGATAATTTAATAAATAATTTGTATTGAATAAATTTTGTGTAAAATTATATAGAAGAAAGTCATGTGGTAGCCACATCATACTAGTTACTTTCTTCTATATTCAATAGAAGAAAGTACTAGATTCGTAAAAATTTTCGACCTCGGGTTTTTGATGGATTTACACGTTTTGAGAGCTGTAGAACACGATTTGACCATTTTCAGAAAATGTCTGTCTGTCTGTGTGTGTGTGTGTGTGTGTGTGACAAAATTTTGTGGCAACTGTATCTGAGGAACTACTGTACAGAATTTCATACAAATTGGTATATAGTTGCACCTTGACATAAATTAACGCCTATCAACTTTTGGTAAGAATTGTCTTACAGGTTGCGTTGCCATCCCGCTTTTTCAAAATTTTTAACATTGTGATATAGGACAAAATTTTGTATAAATGTGCATAAAGAGAATTATTTTTTAGTAATCATTATGAAATTTACAAGAATTATTTATAATAGAGATAGTTAACTGGGAATTTTTTTTTGTATGTGTAGAAGCCTAGTCACCCCCCCCCCCCTGGGGGGAAGGCCCCCCTCAAGGGGAGTAAATTTTCATGATGAGTATCTTTCAAATGAGCTCGCCAATACCGTTAAAACGAATGGTTGAACCATAGATCTGCGATAATTTAAAATAAAATTATCGATTTTTACTTTCCGAACACTATAGTGAGGAAAGTATTGTAATCATGTCAAAAATCCGAATTCGAGATTTTGATGTTTCTATACGTTTTGAGGTCCCCTGAGTCCGTTTTCACTATTTTTACGATGATGTATGTATGTGTGTGTGTATGTGTGTATGTGTGTATGTGTGTATGTGTGTATGTCTGTGAGTGAACACGCTAGCGTCTAAACGCTTTGTTCGATTAACCTGAAAGTTGGTACGCATATTGTAAGTCACCATAGTACGAACCCTATAGATTTTGGTGAATCTAGCACTTATAGTTTTTTTACAGGGACACAAAGAAAAATTCTTTATCATTATGGCCTATGGGAGCAAAATCTTAAAATGCGATAGCATCTAAACGCCTTATTCAATTGAGCAAAAATTTTATACACATATTATAGATCACAAATACTCAATCTGTATAGATTTTGGAGAATCTAGCACTTATAGTTTTTTTACAGGGACACAAAGAAAAATTCTTTATCATTATGCCTATGGGGCCAAATTTTTAAAAATGTGATAGCGTCTAAACGGCTTATTAATCCGAGCAAAAAATTTGTACACATGTTATAGATCACAGTTGAACTAACTGTATAGATTTTGGTGAATCTAGCATTTACAGTTTTTTTACAGGGACACAAAGAAAAATTCTTTATCATTATGGCCTATGGGACTAAATTTTTAAAAGTACGATAGCATCTAAACGCCTTATTGAATTCAGCTGAAAATTTATATGAGTATTATAAATCACTGTTGCACTAACTATAAGCATTTTGGTGAATCTAGCATTTATAGGTTTTATAGGGACACAACGAAAATTTCTTTATCATTATGATCTATGGGCTCAAAGTTCAGTAGCGTTAAATAAAACAACGTGTAATAGATGGAGAAAAATACTGAAACACTCTATTATGGTTTTCTCTCTTTTGTTTGTTTAACAACTACTCTTTCTTTACTTTATCTACAAAACTGTTAATTACTCAATGTTCGGAAAGTCGAGTGGAGTCACTCCAGATTTTGTTCATTTTTAACCCCCCCTCTTTTTACTTTCCGAACACTATAGTGAGGAAAGTATTGTAATCATGTCAAAAATCCGAATTCGAGATTTTGATGTTTCTATACGTTTTGAGGTCCCCTGAGTCCGTTTTCACTATTTTTACGATGATGTATGTATGTGTGTGTGTATGTGTGTATGTGTGTATGTCTGTGAGTGAACACGCTAGCGTCTAAACGCTTTGTTCAATTAACTTGAAAGTTGGTACGCATATTGTAAGTCACCATAGTACTAACCCTATAGATTTTGGTGAATCTAGCACTTATAGTTTTTTTACAGGGACACAAAGAAAAATTCTTTATCATTATGGCCTATGGGAGCAAAATCTTAAAAGTGCGATAGCATCTAAACGCCTTATTCAATTGAGCAAAAATTTTATACACATATTATAGGTCACAAATACTCAATCTGTATAGATTTTGGAGAATCTAGCACTTATAGTTTTTTTACAGGGACACTAAGAAAAATTCTTTATCATTCCAAATTTTTAAAAGTGTGATAGCGCCTAAACGCCTTATTAATCTGAGCAAAAAATTTGTACACATGTTATAGATCACAGTTGAACTAACTGTATAGACTTTGGTGAATCTAGCACTTACAGTTTTTTTACAGGGACACAAAGAAAAATTCTTTATCATTATTGCCTATGGGACTAAATTTTTAAAAGTACGATAGCATCTAAACGCCTTATTGAATTGAGCAGAAAATTTATATGAGTATTATAAATCACTGTTGCACTAACTATAAGCATTTTGGTGAATTTAGCATTTATAGGTTTTTACAGGGACACAACGAAAAATTCTTTATCATTATGATCTATGGGCTCAAAGTTCAGTAGCGTTAAATAAAACATCGTGTAATAGATGGAGAAAAATACTCAAACACTCTATTATGGTTTTCTCTCTTTTGTTTGTTTAACAACTCCTCTTTCTTTACTTTATCTACAAAATTGTTAATTACTCAATGTTCGGAAAGTCGAGTGGAGTCACTCCAGATTTTTTTTTTTTAAATGTAATATTGACAATGAAATTGACTTTTTAGTTCCCCATCATACTATAGGTATGGGGAACTTAGGTAATCGTGAAAATTTTCGACCTCGGTTTTTTGCCTTTTTTACACGTTTTCAGGTGTAAGGAATCCGAAAATGACAAAACTTGTATGGTGTCTGTCTGTAGGGTGTCTGTTAGTGTGTTAGTCCGTTAGTCCGTTAGTTTGTTAGTCTGTGTACACGATATCTCAAGAACAAATTGTCGCAGAGAGGTCAAACCAGTTTTAAAATATTGCTTTCGATAATGGCAAGAACCCTATTCATTTGCAACATTCGAATTAAGAATCTTCGTAAGTTATTAGAAATTTACGATTTTCTTAACATGGGAGAATAGGACAAAAATTCACTTAAACGTGCATTAAATGGAAACTTTTTACTGTAAAATGTCAGACCAGTTTTAAAATATCAGTTTTGATGCCAGAATGAACATCAGTAACAATAAATATGCTACTTTGAAAATTTCGCAAGTTATTGGAAATTTACGAATTCCTTAACATGGCAGTATAGGGCCAAATTTCACATAAACGTCAATTTTGAGCGATATTTTCATCGTAAAGATGTCAGACTACTTTTGAAATATTATTTAGGACACTGGCATGAATATTAATGACTATGGTTTTTCCAATATAAAAATTTCGTAAGTTATTGGAAATTTACGATTTACTTAACATGGCAAATAGAGCAAAATTTCACATAAACGTCAATCTTGAGGGATATTTTCATCATAAAGATGTCAAACCACTTTCGAAATATTATTTAGGATACTGACAGGAATATCATAGACTATGGTTTTTCCAATTTAAAAAATTCGTATCTTATTTGGAATTTACGATTTACTTAACATGTCAGAATAAGGCAAAATTGAGCATAAACTTCCATTTTGAGGATCATAAATACATTAGACAACTTCAAAATTACATATATGATATTTGTTTGAACATGATTGAATACAAATATTCTAATAGGAAAATTTCGTAAATTATTCGTAATTTACGATTTTACCAACATAGCGAAATTGTAAGTTTTTCATATAAATATGAATTTTCAGGATTATTGCATTGGAAATAGTAGCATGAAAACTAAACAACGGAATCGACCCTGATAAAATAAATTAATAGATTAGAATAAGATAAATATATCGAAGTGAACGGTGGATAGCCTATTAGGCGGGAATTTCATTCAGTTACTGTATCAAGCTTTGGTCAAAATTTTTTTCTTTTAACATGATTATAATATGTCTCGAACTAGAAATTTATGAGAACATAAATATGATGGGGAACTGAGCAGAGTCCACCTATGCCAACTAGTTTTTATTTTTTTATTTATTTTATTTTATTTTATTTTTTTTTGTTTAGTGTTATACTGCTACTTCTCTAATATGGAAATCGTCTTCATTATCATGGAAGATATTTTTTTTAAATAATAATTTTAATAAATTATTTTTACTGAGTGAATTTGTATAGGAAAATATAGAAGAAAGTCATTTGGTGGCCACAACATACTAGTTTGTTTTTGATTTTGTTTTGTTTTCATGAGAGTGAAACGTATATACATGCTTATCAGTGATTGTTTCAGAACCGAGTTTTGTGCATTTTCGGATTTATGCACAGCCACATATCATAAAATTTATTGGTACGTCTAAGTACCGTTGTATTGGCATTGTACAGTACCATTGGAACATGTAATAATGTACGAGTAAATGATAAAAAGAAAATATTATGAGCAGTGATTCATTATAAATTTACCATACCATTTTTATTAATATTAGCATAAAATTTAGCGACTTTTGACGATTATTCACTGGCGTGCTGATAATACGTAAGTACGCATAAAAATACATTTGGAAAAGAAAAAGAAATTTTCACAATACATCTTTCGGTTTCTGTTTCATTACTTTAAGAGGAAGGATCCAAATTCATAACGGGTGTTTCAGGCGTTTGCATGTCCGAGGGCAGTTTTTTTATATTTTTTTTAATGAGGTTAATTAAGCGTACACAGTTGGTAGCCGACCATAAAATCACTTATTTAAATCATTCAAGAACATTGAAATTTGAATTATAATGGGTTTGAAAAAAATTTCTTAATAAAAAAGTATTGTATATTACCATGAATAACAACTGAAATTCTATCTTTGTAATAAAAATTTTAATACTATACTGAAGATAGATCAACATTACTTACCAAAATACTGTTGTACCATAGAAATTTATAGCGGCCATATCTCATCTATAGCCCTCAAAATTTCATTAAATTTATCACTACCGACTGTGCGCCTCCACACAAATTCTGTGAAATACAAATCCTAGATAACAAAATGTAACAAGAATAGGCACAACTTTAGTATGGAACACCCTTGGTGACTTGAAATATTTCTTTGATATTTTGACGATGAATTGAAATGGCTATCGCAATTGCGTAAATGAAGACACTGGCGAGAAGTATCCAAGCTACTTCAGTGCCAAATTTCAAACTCCGCCAAAGGGGTCCCACACTAAAGCTGCGCCCCTGAAAATAATAGCATTAAATTTGAACAAATCACTATTTAAAAAAGTGAGGGCTACAAAATAGTTCAACCCTTGGCGCGTTTAAGTTATTTTTGTCGCTAAGATACCAAATTGTTGTTTTCTCAGAAAAACAACATGATGTCTATTATGACGGTATAAAAAAAGAAAAATAAACATATAAGGACAAATATTTCGAAAGCTTTAAAACAAAAACAAAAATAGAGAATCAGTTGAGCATTAGAATCATCCATCAAAGGAACAGATTTGATATCTGTCGTCCCTGGCGGAAAAAAAAAAAATCGCTAAGTTATCTGGCGAACATATTTAATTCCTTTTAAAAATACATGTTTATTTTAATAACATATATTAAGAGAGTAATCAATAATATCAAACAATATTTCGTACAATACATATCACGAAAATATACATCTGGTATGTATGTTTTCGTATTACGGTTTTGATCGCCAAATACAAAAATCGCCAAGAACGACAGATATCAAACCTATGCTGAATATTTAAAGCAGCAACACAAACAACGCAATTTTAAAAGATCGAATTTTAAAAAGGCATGTTTAAAAAAGGCGTTTCCGATCGGCACAGCTTTAATATAGGACCCCTTGGGGATTTTTAAATTTTTGTCCCATTTTGGCGAGGAATTAAAATGGCTATCATTGTTGTGTAATTAAAGACCTCGGCGAAAATCATTCGAAATACTTGAATGCCGAATTTCAAATTTGGTGAAAGGGGTCCTACACTAAAGCTGTTCCTTCCGAACTTTAGAAAATGAAGTTTGTACGTCACTTGCGACAAAAGAGTTGCTATAATTGGTGCCTTGCTTCGCAAGGGCCACTAGGGGCTTCGCAAGGGGCATTATGTAGTCACGCCAAATATAAGAAATAATGCATGAATCATTACCCAAAAATATAAGGAGAGCAATGGTTAGGTTTTATTAATTGCATTCAATAAGATAACAAAATAATTTCACAGCTTAATTTTAAAAAATATACGCAGTTCTAACGGCAAATATATTGTTGTTATGTTAATTTTCAGGTACATTTACTGCTGTATTTGACTCAACATCAGCTTCTTGTCTTTCACCTTCAGGAACACCATTCTCTTGCCATTTGCCGTATTTACGAAAAGCATGAAAAGCATACACGCACATCACTATAAGTCCAAGTACAGTTGCAGCAGCCCATGCTGGAACTCTCCTTGAATAAGTAGCCGATATACAAACAGCAATAAAGAAGAAGAACGTCCAAACAGCAGCATATCCGAACTCAAAAGCAAGCCAGGGGACGTTTGGGTACCTTTCTATAATATGGAAAGCGTAGCAAGCAAGGAAAAACAAAGAAATAATAATCCCGGTTATCGATATAAAAGAGTACCATCCTCCAGATGAACCGTAAGCTGATTTACTAATTGTATTTACAGATATAACACCCGCCAAACAAAATACCACTTCGGCTATTTTCAGAAAAGCTGGAACTGTTTTAAAATACCCACGGCGATATTGAATTTTAGGCTTAGAATTAGGTACCACTGAGTCCGTATCAGCTACATCCGTTTGACTAGAAATATCGGCTACAGAAGACATTTCTTTTAAGCTGCTCCGTTATCTTTCAAAACTTTGATCGAGAATGTAAATTTTAATAGAGAGAAAAAATATTAAGTATTTACGATAAACTATAAAATGCATTTAAGAAATTACAGAAATCAAATCCCGTCATTTATAAGTTGTAAAAATAAAATAAAATCACAGTTATGTTTTGAAATAAAGGAAACCACTCATAAAATATTTTCTTTTTAATTTGTGACTGATTAAAATGTCATAATACAAACCAATGAGTTTCTCAAATACAGTACAGTCTCGTACAACGCAGGTGCAAGTTTGCCTCACGAATATTACAATTTTATTACCATGTTTTTATTAACTTCGATTCTTGTTTGTTTGTTTGTTTGTGTGTTTGTCAGGGACAAATCTTGCAATCGATTTTTAACTAACTTCCCGACTAGCTAGATATTTGAAATTTTCAGGACAGCTCACAACACGGTGACAATACATTTTTCTAATAATTTTAGTCAACTATTTCAAGTCTCGCTACCTTCGGCAGCGCTTATATGATTCGACAGAAAATTTATTTAACTAACTTCCCGACTAGCTAGACATTTGAAACTTGCAGAATAGTTCAGAACACGGTGAAAATGCATTTTCTTAATACCTTTAGCCAACTGTTTCGGGTTCCTGCTGCCTTCGGCAGCGTTATCAGTACAAAGCTTGCAATCGATTTTTCACTAACTTTCCGACTATCTGGACATTTGAAACTTTTAGGACAGCTCAAAACACGGTGACAATACATTTTTCTAATAATTTTAGTCAACTATTTCAGGTCCCACTGCCTTCGGCAGCGCTTATATTATTCGACAGAAAATTTATTTAACGAACTTCCCGACTAGCTAGACATTTGAAACTTTCAGAATAGTTCAGAACTCGGTGAAAATGCATTTTTTAAAATACCTTTAGCCAACTGTTTCGGGTTCCTGCTGCCTTCGGCAGCGTTACCAGTACAAAGCTTGCAATCGATTTTTCACTAACTTCCCGACTAGCTTAGATATTTGAAACTTTCAGGATAGCTCAGAACACGGTGGCAATACATTTTTACTTTCCGAACACTATAGTGAGGAAAGTATTGTAATCATGTCAAAAATCCGAATTGGAGTTTTTGATGTTTCTATACGTTTCGAGGTCCCCTGAGTCCGTTTCCACTATTTTTGAGATGATGTATGTATGTGTGTGTGTATGTGTGTATGTATGTGTGTATGTCTGTGAGTGAACACGCTAGCGTCTAAACGCTTTGTTCGAATAAGCTGAAAGTTGGTACGTATATTGTAAGTCACCATAGTACGTACCCTATAGATTTTGGTGAATCTAGCACTTATAGTTTTTTTACAGGGACACAAAGAAAAATTCTTTATCATTATGGCCTATGGGACCAAAATCTTAAAAGTGCGATAGCATCTAAACGCCTTATTCAATTGAGCAAAAACTTTATACACATATTATAGGTCACAGATACTCAATCTGTATAGATTTTGGAGAATCTAGCACTTATAGTTTTTTTACAGGGACACAAAGAAAAATTCTTTATCATTATGGCCTATGGGGCCAAATTTTTAAAAGTGTGATAGCGTCTAAACGCCATATTAATCTGAGCAAAAAATTTTTACACATGTTATAGGTCGCATTTGCACCAACTGTATAGATTTTGGTGAATCTAGCACTTACAATTTTTTTACAGGGACACAAAGAAAAATTCTTTATCATTATGGCCTATGAGACCAAATTTTTAAAAGTGCGATAGCATCTAAACGCCTTATTCAATTGAACTGAAAATTTGTATGAATATTATAAATCACTGTTGCACTAACTATAAGCATTTTGGTGAATCTAGCATTTATAGATTTTTACAGGGACACAACGAAAAATTCTTTATCATTATGATCTATGGGCTCAAAGTTCAGTAGCGTTAAATAAAACCTCGTGTGATATATGGAGAAAAATACTCAAACACTCTATTATGGTTTTCTCTCTTTTGTTTGTTTAGCAACTCCTCTTTCTTTATTTTATGTACAAAACTGTTAGTTACTCAATGTTCGGAAAGTCGAGTGGAGTCACTCCAGATTTTTTTTTTATACTTTTAGTCAACTGTTTCAGGTCCCTACTGCCTTCAGCAGCGTTCATATGATTCAACAGAAAATTTATTTAACCGAGTAGCCAGACATTTGAAACTTTCGGAATAGTTCAGAATACGGTGAAAATGCTTTTTAAAAATATTTTTATCCAATTGCTTCGGGACCCTGCTGCCTTCGGCAGCGTTTCCACTACAAAGCTTGCAATGAAATTTTAACTGACTTCCCGGCTAGATAGCCATTTGAAACTTTTAAAAAAACTCAAAAGACGATAGCAAGGAATTTTTTTAATAGTTTTATCCAATTGCTGGGGTTCCGGCTGCCTTCAGTAGCGTTTATATGATTCAACAGAAAATTTAAAAACATGGTTTATAAAAAAATTTTTATCTTATAATTATTTTTTAACATTACTTATTTTATATCAAAGCTACTCCTTTATATAAAAACTAAATCGAGTGTATGAACCGAACCGTGATTGATGCTCTAAAAATTTAGTGGTGTTAAAAAATAAAACTGTTTTATTTATTTGTCATCTCTGTTACAGAGTACTGATCACACAGATTAATCTGTGATCTCTGCCACCGCTTTGTACGAGACTTTACTGTACTACGTTGTAAGTTAAATTGTGAGTGCTTTCGGAAAATAAATAAGTAAATAAATAAAATAAAATAAAATAAAATAAAGTTTTTAAATTCACGCAATGAAAAAAATTAAATAAATAAATAAAAAATCTGTAAAAAGTAACGTCACTTTGATGTCATCTTAATGAAAGCGTATCAGATTCAAATCCGTGTTTTGTATTGTGTAAAACTTTTTCTATGATTACAGGTCTACTATTTTTGGTGCAGAAAAATAATAATCTGATGTGGCACTCACACACTTTCTCTTACTCTGCATTACCATCGGTATATTATTTACAGTTTAAGGCAGTGGTTCTCATGTGGTGTTCCTGGGCACATTGGTGCGCCTTAGAAGATTTTCAAGTGTACCCTGTGGTTTTCCAGAGATATATATGTTTAGATATAAAAACATATATAGTTACTCTATTGTGCCATTTTGATATGGATATACCATACACACACATATAGTGTTACGAGTTTGTAAATAATTGTAGTTAATTTTATGTAGATTCATTCAAAGAGACTTAGTCAGGTTATAAAATATAAAATTTCTGCATTTCTAGTTTGTTTTCGCATTAAATTAGCTTAAAAACCCGTTAAAAATCCTCATTAAGGCCGGTAATGGATTTGGCTTCGCTCTTTGGCGACCTTGGCGAGAAAATCCTTATCAATGATACACCAGATATGGAAACTCTATAACTTGATTGGCTGACGAGTTTCTGAAATTTTCCACATCTTTCTACGACTGTATTTAATAAGTCGCTTTTCGCCAAACGAGTCAGTCACCTCAGTTTAGTTTTCGTCAGCGCTTCATTGCACTGAAAACAGCTCTGAGCCTCTTTGGATTGCAGTCGATTGCTGTATGTTAATGCTGTGATTCAGTTTGTACTGTAAATTTGTTGTTGGCAGCTGTTATTTAAGCTGTGTTTACTAGTGAAAGTGAAATTGATACTTGGTTTATAGACCTGTATTCTTCTAGAATTTTCTGTAAATAAACTGTTGAGTTTCTGCAAGTTTCGCCTTTCATTCTCGGACAACTTACGAACCCCCAAAGTGCGCAAGAAAACAAACACACACACATATATATATACTATATAACTATTATGTTAATTAACAACGGTTTTTCTGGAGGGGGGGGGGACAATCATTTTTTCTTTTTGTATATATTACTTAATCTGAATTCTTCGGAAATGGATGTTGTAATCATAATACTTATTTTTATATTACATGCAAAAGAAATGCATACAAGTATTGTTAAACTGAACAACAAAATTCTGGAAGTGAGCAAAAGTTGAATACCCAGTATGTAAGTAGTATGCTCGGAAATATATTGAAAGTTATTTTCAATGTCAAATCTGTCTGAATTAGGATTTTCCACCCTCACTACAACTGAGTGTAAAATTAAATTTTATTTATTTATTTAGTATGTAATGGATGTATAACTGAGAATTCGCCTTTCAAATATTTAAATTAATTATTATATCATATTTCTCTGAAATCTCTATGTGTGCCTAAACTTATTTGTGGGATTTCAAGTATGCTTCGATTTAAAAAATTTTGAGAACCACTGGTTTGTGTAACCTATGAAGTACTGTATCTGAACATATATATAATGCATTTTAAACAACAGTTCGAAACAGTTTTAGAAAGAATTTCTTTCTTTCTTTCTTTTCCCCCCTTTCGATATGAGAGATGCTGCTGCTTCCTTTAACCACCGTTTGAAGATTGTAGCTCTTCATTCATGAAATATTTAAAGGCTTTTATTAAATTTTAAAATTTATTTCAAATTATCCAAAATGTCTTCCTCACTATTCTCTGAAACTTATTAGATTAATTTTGAGTAGTCCTCTATATATTTTAAGCAAAATACGTACATACTAAACATTATACTTAAATTTAAGAACAGGAAAAAAAAAAAAAAAGAGCATGATGATTTGAAATGCACTTTGAGCCTTTTTTACGTGTAGCACTCATATATTGGAATTCTTTTATGTGGTCCTGTAAACGAAAGATAAATTTTTCACACCCTACTTTATATGAAATATGCTTTCGTGAATATAAAGAGCTACCAGATCTACATCGGGTTGAAGAAGTGCTTATAAAAGAAGCGAGTTATAAAAACACATGCATTGAAATATAACAATATTAAGTATATTACATTTTCTGGAAAGTTTTTTTTAAATTAAGTAACATAAAATTTGAACTTTTGAGGATAATTGAGTTCCATTTTTTAATTCTACTTTGTTTAATTGTTTGTAAAGAGTAATAAATGTTAAAACACCGAATAAAAAATTTGAACTTTGTAAATAAACACAATAAAGTGCAAACACTCATATCAGTTATAAAATCAACACCTATCAATTATTTCAGGTCAAAACAATTAAGTATGATCCTTCGTCAGATGAAAAACGAGGCACAAATGCAGCATGAAAACATCAACATACAGACATAATACATGAAGTTAAGTAAGTTTTATTGTTAGTACCTATTTAGTACTTTTATCGTGAAAATTAGTTAGAAACATAATCATATACATATACAAGGGCGTAGACAGAAAAAAAAAATCAGAGGAGGTTCAAGCTTTAGTACATAATGTTTAGTGTTAAAAATGAAAAATAACTCAAAAATTTTCGACAATCTGCAAAATTTCGGGGGGTGGCGGTTGAATTCCCCCCGCTCCCTTGGTTACGGCCTCAGTCGTATTTAATAGTAAAGTGGAAATTGATTTACTCTGTCAGTTACGAACTCTTTTGGGAAAATGTTCCATAAATATAACATTATATTAATAATTAAACTAATAAATAAGTAAATAAATAAAATAAAATTCATTATGCATGCCTATATAGAAATAGTTATAATTAGTTCCCAATCCTAAACGTATATGAGAAGAAAGGAAAAGAAAATAAGTAAATAAATAAAATTTTATTTTTTAAAGAATCGAATAAAACTAAAGTTTGTGGTCATCACAATATATTCTTCTGTATCATTCTATATAGCAATATTGCTATATAGAATGATATGCTATCTGTTGGTTAACACACGCAAAAATTTAATCATAGCCTCTTACTATAAAGATTTTATGTATGTAGCTAGGTGCAATTGTAACTACCGTTTAAACTGGCTTATAAGTCAACTCCTAAATTCGAAGAAAAAACTTGAGTAACACCAGTATTCTAGACCAGTTTTCTTTCCCTTATACAAGGTGAAAAAAGCAAGTTAAAATATTAGTGCAAAACAAGTTTTCCTCTCGATTTACGGAGTCGAATTATACGTGAGTATATATACGGCAATGACGCTGAAATAAAGTCATATGGAAAAATTGCACACCCTGAGTGATAAAAACACCATGTGCCGGCTGATTATACACTCAATTAAGGTCAAAATTCTTATTTATAAAAGTCAATCTCATATATCAAATTTGAAGCATTTATATGCTGTAGAAGCTGAAATATTCTCCTATGCGGGGAAAATTTCAGCATAGTACCACCACCTGTCTTTTGACAGGCAATTCACCCAGATTAAATCAGCATAGCGTTTCATAATGGTCCTCTTAGATATCAAGGTTTATGTAATTATACGCAATAGAAGATGAGAAGAACACAATATAAGCTGGACCTTCCCGTAAATGGAGGAAATCTCAGCATAATAGCATCACCGCTAGTCGTTGTACGTCAAAAGTTGACAGATACAAATTTATGCCAAGGTAGAACTAAATATATATATATATATATTTTTTATAAAAATCATTCTGTGCATTAATTCCTGATCTAGAGCTGCTACATTTCTTTTTTTCACACTCAGACAGATGTCTTCTAACAGTAGTCAATTCGCGTTCAAAATATCTCAAAACGTGTAAATCCATCAAAAATAAATCGAGTCGAAACATTTTACAAATCCAATATTTTACAGGATTATTTTTCTATTAGTATAGAAAAAAGTAAAAATATGTTTAATAGTGCCCATTTTTTGCTGCAAAAAGGCTTCAGTTTCATGCGCATTAAATTTTAACGGGCAGTATAAAGAGGGATATATTTAAATTGCATACACAATCTTGTTAAAAATTGTAATTCAATTTGTAATTCTGTCGAAAATATCCGTTTTATTTGATCCCATAAAACGAAAAGAAAAGACAGCGCGCACATAGGCGTGCAGAAATGCGGTTTGTTTTATAAGTCTTATGAAACAATCAGGTTTTTCTTACTTGGGAGGGGAAGGACAAAAAAAACCCGCTAAAATCTTTACAAGAGATGACATTATACAGTTCGGCTTCCTGAAAATATGCATATCTCTTTAAAAGATGTACAAGCGGTAAAGCTTATGAACAGCTTCTTTAGGTATTTGCAGATTAAATTATTGCTTTTGGTAAATTATTGCGTTTTATTCAGATAACACAATCTGAAATCCTTGATATGCAAATGAAATGTTAACGATTTTATCTACTATGTTTATATAATCTTAATGTTATACATTTTGATAGGGTTCTTTTTCATAATCTGCCAATATGACAGATGATAAAAGTGCTAAATACTTTTTTTCCCCCTTGGCTGAGAGTGGCAGGTAGGAGAAGAGGGGAGGGGGGGGGGGGGTAGTTCTTTGACAAGTCTTATAGTTGACACATTATATTGCTCCGTAAACCGTAATGCTGTGTTTATTTATTTATTTATTTATTTATTTTTTATTTTCTAAAGGCTTTTTAAAAAGCATCTTGAAGAAAAACAATGCAAATTCTGTCTAACAGTTTATTTTCCCTTAACGTAGTGCCCATCTGGCAGCCACATGGCAGGCGATGTGGTGCCGGGTTCAATTCCCGGTTCAGACATGGATGTTCGTAGTGGTTTTCAATTTCCTATTGAAAATGATATAAAAAGCACGAGCAATTTGTATACTGGGACAACCCAAAGAATTCTAATAAATAACACTCAATGAGAGGTATTTCTAAAAAACGTATTTTAATGCCTTTGTACGGCACAAAACTTAATGAAATTAATTTATATTATTCATATGCACAAAAGCTTGCATTATATAGATAAACTATGATTAGCATTAATGTTAGAGGTCTGCAGGCCCTGCACGTATCTCGGACCGGTTTTGGGTCAAATATTTCAATTTGCTCTCGGGCCGAACTCGGGCTCAATTTTTTTGTGGTTACTCGGGCCTGGATTAAAATTTTTCTGGGCTATGTCGACCCGGATTTTCTTCTCTACTTTCCTCGTTAATTAACGAAGAAAGTAAATGATAAAATGTTTATTTTGTCATTTATTTTACATAATTTTATAGACTAGTATGTCAGACAAAATTTTGTTTTGTTAAAAAATGTTTATAACTTCAACTTCATTGTCTGTCAGTCTGTCTGTTTGCGCTCTGATTTTCCAAAAATATTTTTAGCATCTCTCGAAACTGATATATTTTATTTAAAGTAACAACAGCAGGTTTCCTATTTAAAATTGTATTCATGTCAGTACTATTTTGCGCATATGTACAAACAAAAGAAATTTTATATGTTACTCTATGTGGCCTTATGGTCTATAGTGTGTAGAGTTTAGGTAGTATGAAGGATAAAAAAAACCTTCCGCGTTAACTTTTCCGCTACTTTCCAGGGCACTGAATGTAATCAAATTAGCATCATTTTTAGGATATGCAAAAGAATCTTTTCTATTGAAAATAGATTAGCATTAAAGTTTTGTTTACAGGATCGCATAAAAGGAGTCGGATACATTACAGTTTATAAGTAGAAATGGATGAAAGTGCACTTTTAGTAGTATTAATCATTTTTAATACCTTCGTCTAATGTTTGATGATTAGTAATATTTTCGATTAGACTTTCTGTCTGTCTGTGTGCCTTCTCTCCGTTCGTAATAATGAATTTCTACTTATATGTAATTGTCTTGTAAAAGATCTGTTAATGAGTATTCTTTTGCTTGGCTATATAGGACCTCTGAAAAATAGATACGACAAAATTTTTTTATGGAAAGGCATGTCATTTTTTTTTTTTTTTTTGGTGGGGGGGGGGGGGGGCGATTTTATCGTATTTTGTACAGGCCGGCCGGGCCATATACTGGTAAAAAAAATAACGGTCCGGGCCACGTAACCAAAGCTTTCGTACGGGGGGGGGGGCGTGCAGACTTCTAATAACGTTTGATTGACAGGTTTGATTTAATTTACATTATTTAAAAGTGATTATCACTTTAGTCCGTCTATCAAGCTGTTTGCCTGTCCGCGTTTGCATTTTGTGCGCCGTAAGCATTTTTAGATTGTCTTGAAACTATTATACGTTATTCATGTCCACTATGGCATGCTTTCTATTGAAAATGGTACAAATATATAACACAAATTTTGTGTACAGAGATATCCCAAATTATTTCAAAGACAATTTTTTTTAAATATTTTATACTGCACACAATATAATGAAATTAATGTACTATATTATTAAGACACACAAAACTATTTTTCTTGTGGGATGGAATATATTTAGTGTAACTGTTTGGTTTACAAAGCCCCTCAAAAATATTCAGATACATTATATAATTCAAAATTGGCCAATGCAAGTTTTTAGCCTAATGAAACAAATTTTTCTTTATTATGGTACGTATGCAAATTTTTTTTGATATAGAGGTCTATATAAAAGCAATCTTTTTATTTATTTATTTTTCTTTCCTTAGAAATAAAACTAATTATATGTTTTTATAAGATTCCAACATTAAAACTAATATATTTTTACAGCCTTGCTGTTTTTACACAATAAACTATAAATAGTGCTGCGTAAAATCTAGCTTGTGAACAATTTTTTTTTTAAAGTAAAACTTTAAACAGAAAATATTTTTTCCTTCATAATAAAAAACAACATGTATTTTAAGGTGTCATCATGGAGGTAAAATATAATGAAGTTCAGAAGATATAAGGGATAAGAGTTCAATTGGCAATTATTTATAATCTAAGCGAACAACACAATTTTTACTTCCTTATACAAAAACTATAAGGAAGTATTTTAATACCGATTTGCGAAATGAATTTTGTATCTCAAATAGCTCAAAAGTAATTGATCATGGAATGTTGCAAATTTATATCTGTGACTGTCATGATGTCTAGTTGTACCAGTTGTACACCTGCAAGTTTGGTCTTTATAGGAACTCCAGTTTTTGAGATATCAGCGACTTTACACGATTTTTTGTGACGTCTGTATGTGTGTGTGTGAGTATGTATCTTGCATAACTCAAAAACGGTTGGACGTAGAACGTTTCAAATTGGTATATAGGTTTGTTATAACATCTAGTACTGCACTTCCCTTTTTGGTCTTTCTGTGACTTTCCATTTCGGAGATATTTACGAAAATTATATTCATAAGGACCAAAAATACAAAAGTTTTGACCACTATATATGACTATACATTCGAAAAACTTTATATGTGACCTACCATCATATGTCTTCAATACCACTTCAAAAGAAGCTAATGAAAGAGCCCATAATGATATTTTTATGAAACCTGCCGATATTTTTTTACTTGCTTTCACGAATGTTTTTGGACTGGAACCTGCCTGTTTATTTACGAATCAGTTACCTCATACAAAAATGTCAATGTTTTTATAACAATATGTATATTCCAATGGGTGTATATAAAGAAGTCATGGGGTGCCCACATCAGATTTTTTATTAATAATTTTCTCTAAGCAAAGCTAGCTGATGAGTAAAGTCAGTTTAATCAATCGTCTTTCTTCCCTTTCCCGATGAAAAAAACTCCTCTTTAGAGAGCATTTTGTGAGTGCATTTAACATTCAACTAATTTCCTAGTAAATGGAAAGCAATTTAAGTTACATATATGACAACACATCTATTTGTTTGATACATTTAGATTACACTTTGGCTCATTTGTCATATAACTAAATGTATTCCGATTCTAATTCTGTCCGTTAAGGGCCCTTGACAGTCAGATACCCTCCATTCTCCTTCCCTGTATAATTCAATGGGATTTTTGTTGCTTTGTTCAGGATACCGTATTCAAAAATAAAGTTTCCCAAATTCTGTTTTTTTTTTTTTTTTATTGCACTTTTTGAACATGTTGCCTTTTTTCTTATGGAGTAATTTAAAAATAATAATAATAAATAATAAATAAATTGAAAGATTTAATTTCATTAAGCAAACTTAAGGGACTAATTTTCAATTTCAACAAGAAATTTGAATTTTTTTTTTTTTTTTTTTTTTTTTTTTTTTGCTTCCTGATTTAAAAGGTGACATATTCAAAGAGTGGAACGGAAAAAAAAAAAAAAAAAAAAAAAAAAAAAGAATTCGAAAAATTTTATTTTTGAACGAGATATCCTGGTAGTACAAAGCAACAAATATCACGTTGGATTACTTGGGGAAGGAGACAGGAGGATATATGATTGTCAAGGACCTTTAAGTGCCTGAAATTTGTGCCGCATTAACAACAATAATAATTAATAATAATAAATAAATAAATAAAAATTTTATTGAGAAAAAGGTTTTGTTTGTTTTGCTGTTAAAATTAATAAAAGGCTAATTAATAGTCCATATCATTAAAGTGATTTCTGTAGTAATATTGATAAACTCAAAGAAATGAAAGAAAATAGTAGACATTTTACGACTTAGTAAATAAAGTTTATCATAATTTTTTCATAAATATATATATATATATGATTAGCATTTTTATTGAATAACTCAGTGCTATACAACAGAATAATGTGTAAAAATGAATTCAGTGTAGATTTGTCTTTATATATGTATATGGTTGGGAGGGTTTGCTGTTGAATTAAAAAAAAAAGGGATTACTGCAAGTTACATTCTTCTTATTTTTTCTGGTTTGTATTATGAAATTTGAACTCTTTTTTCCCTTAAATTTAATTGTGTGCATTTGGCTACTAGTGGCTTCCCTTGTTTAGTTTGAACAATCAATCTAATGTAATAACAATAATAATATTTATAAATAAATAAAAAAAATTAATTAAAAAAAAAAAAAGTCATCACATTTAAAATAATAACTTGTATTATTGAAGACTACCTTGAATTGCTTATCCTTACATGTGTGCTTTTTGGGATTATTGCTTGAGATTGAGTCTTTTTACAACTTCACATTTAATTCTAATTAATTATTATTAATTTAGCTTTAACATTAACATGATCCACTAAACATCACTCTAATTATTTTATTGGTGCCACTTATTCTCTTAATCATGCAGTTAAAACTTCTTAAATACACTCCTTATCGCTTTGGTTTTATTATCCTGAAATAATTTAACTGGCTTATTGTTTATCTAGCTAAACGCTAGATGGCGCTTGCTCACTGCTGTCTTATGTCTTCATTCTTTAATCCTTTCTTTGAACGGTTTTATGAATCTTGTTTTACGTACAATTTAAATTAACATTTAACTAGATTAAACTTTAATTAACTTTAAAATAAATTTTGACTATCTCAATAAATAATTACTCTATGTATTTTATCGTTAATGAAAATGCTCTGTCGTTCTTTCTTTGTCGATTAATCGATGATTGCAAAGCTTTTATTTTTAATTTCATTTTTTGTTGGCAACATTCTATTCTCCAGTTTGTGTTAAATGTTTTACATGTGGCTACTATGCTTTTCTCTAGTTTTCTCTCTGGTATCCATGAAGATTTTATTTAAAAAATGGTTCATTTGAATTGATTTAATTTAATAGTTCAATTAATTTCTCATTCTATATGGATTTGTTGCTTCGATCGGGGCTGAAACGATATAAATTGCTACGATTAGCTATATTGTTTTACGAAATCGATGCAGCTTTCACAGATTTATGAAGTACATGCCCCCTGACGCGTATTTTACTTCTAATTTTAAGCATTTTTATTCAATTATTTCTGTGGTTAATTATTTGTTTTCTCTGTCATTAAGTTTAATGGTCCTATTTTTATTATCATCAATGTCGGCGTAAGTAATTTAAGTTATTTTTGTCTCTTATTGGTTCTTAATCTAAATCGCAACCAATTTTGTGTCAGTCTTTCCTCTCGGTTAATATCAGTTCTATATTTTTGTGTGTTGGTATTGTTTTGCATCTATTAATTGCTAAATTTTAAGATATTAAATTTTATTACGTTATCTATCATTTATATATACATATATATCATGCTGGATATCCTGAGTTCAATAACATTTTTGGGCAAAAAATTATCATTATTATTGTCTATGTTGTAGGAAACGATACGATTATTTATTAACACACAAAGACGATCAGGTCCTGATTATGAAACAATTGGGGTCCGGGATATAACATTTTCTGTGGTCTCCCATTTTTACTTCCAACTTTAAAATCCAACTTTACTTCCATTACCCGACTACCGTAGGTAATGGAAGTATTGTATTCGGTCCGAAAACTCAATTTCGAGTTTAGACCTGATTTACACGTTTTAAGGTCTCCTGAGTCCAAAAAAAGTAGTTTTTGACAATTGGTCAGTGCGTGTATATGTATTATGTATGTATGCATGTGGAGAATCTTCTGGCTATCATATCTTCGAAACTAATAAAGATGGAACGACGAAACTTCAGAATTGAGACAAATCTGGTGTACGAATGAATTTTCCAAATTTTTGTGAAAATTGGAAAAACGGAAGTGTATTTCAGTAAGTCCATATCTCAAAAACGGCTCTAACAATTTTCTTCAAAGTTGCTACATAAACGCTCTATTAGATGTCTTTTCGAATGCTATAATTGGTTAGTTCAAGAAAACTGATAGGCATCCTGTATAAATAGCTCAATTTCAGGTCTCGTAAGTGCGTTCCTTTAAAAACGGCTGTGTAGATTTTTTTCAAACTCGCCGTATTAACTCCTTTTTAAATAGCCTTTTCTATGTAATTATTGTTTTCCGGTCAATAATTGAGTATGCCAAATTTTGATAAAAGTTGGTATCTCAAAAATGGCTCTAACGATTTTCTTGAAAATTGTTACATAAATCTATTTTAGATATCTTTCTCATGTATTACATGGTTAATACAGGAAAATTAACAGTCGTCCTGCTTAGGTAGGTCGGTTTTAGATCATAGAAATTGATGTTTCAAAAAATAATTCTACCATTTTTTCCCCCTTATTTTTTAACTCTCTGTGTAAACTTTGTTTTATATGTCTTTACACTTTATTAAGTTTCTCTTACTGGAAATATTTTAGGTTTTTAGTTCGTTTGGTCAATTTTATGTCTTCTGATCACATTATCTTTTCTGATCACATCTCCAAAAAATTCATGTAATACGTGTAATAGTGGGGAATGGAAGTCGTGTGGTTGTTTCACACCAGATTTTTGTTTAATGTTCTGTGCCATCCCATCTAAGTTTAATGCACGTTAGCATATTTTGAGCAATAAAGCTGAAAACGTGTTGGTTCTAATATTAAAAATATATGGTATTTGCAATTTATTGACGCCTTTTATCTCAGCTCCTCCATTTTCATACAAAATAGGCAAAAAATGCCTAAAATATTACATTTCTCATAAATGCATGATATAGCAGCACAGACAATAAGAAGTAGAAGAAAAAGACGAAATTTTCACAATTTCTAAAATTATCCTCGATTCTGACCTATTTATTCATGAGTGTCTTTTATTTAAAAAAGAAGAAAAAAAAAAAAAAAAAAAAAAGAAGAACAAGAATTAAAATATTACTAAAGGAAAAAACATTTTATAAAATGTAACAATTTGGGGAGGGGGCTTCTTCAAATCAGGAAGCCTCGAGCAAATGTACGATTTGCTGATGAAGTAATATTTGCCATGAAAGCTATTGTTTTCAAACCACGATAAATGGATTATGCACCACAACCTAATAGGATGAAACAGTTTTTCATATTATGGAATATATTTATAGCTGCCCACATGCACGTTTACGCATGCACGCACGGACACTGGTATGCACGTAATAAAATCATGCATTTTTCATAAATTATGAGAAATTTCTGGTATTTGTAGGGAAATAAATAGCCATGATGAATAAAATGAATAAATTCTGGCAAGATTTTGGTGTTGGTTTCTATTTTCTTATTACTTTATTTCATGTTTCCTTTATGTGGTGCTCCTCTAAACCGGAAGGCGCTTCCCTGCCGCGTTAAATCCGGATAATTTCACTACCGAGTCTCAGAGTTTCCGAGAGGCATAAGTAACAACAATGACAACAACAACTAATTTCCTTTTATTGCAACCGAATTATAGGTTAGGCAGTTCTGCTTCAAATAATTGCCGGATATTTTACTTTCTCTCTTCCTCTAATCATCAGACGCAAAAGAAAAAAAAAGTGATAACTTCTTAAATTATATGATGATAAAAAGTATGATATAAATTAATTTCTGCATTTCTGAAAAGAATTTACCCTAACACACGTGGCAATAAATCTTTGTTTTGTCGGAAATGAAAAGCACAAATTTCGCAATAAATACAGAAAGAGAAAAAGAGGCAGACAGGTGTGCTTAAACAATCTCTTCATTTTCATTATAAATAAAAGAGGAACAGCTGAAATAATAAAATGAATAGAAAAGGAAATGTTTTCTTATTCTGCAGGTATTAATTGTTGAAAAGCTACATATAGTTTTAGTTTTAACTTTGGACCGTGAATATAAGTTCACGAATTACAAACATAAAACGAAAAATATCTTAAAAACTTTGGTTCTTCCAATTGATACAACTAATTGAACTGTAACTGAATCAAATAAACTGGAAAAATAATAATAATAACTAGTTGGCATAAGTGGACTCTGCTCAATTCCCCATCATATGTTGCGAATAACTAACGAAATTTTCCTATTAGAATATTTGTTGTGAATCATGTTCAAACAAGTATCATAAATGTTATTTTGTAGCTGTCTGAACTCTGAAATATTTATGATCCTCAAATGGACATTTTTGCCCTATTCTGCCATGTTAAGTAAATCATAAATTCCAAATAACTTATGAAATTTTTAAATTAAAAAATTCATAGTCAGATATGTTTATGCCAGTATCCTAAATGATATTTTAAAAGTGTTTTGACATCTACGATGAAAATAATCCCACAAAATGGACGTTTATGCGAAATTTTGCCCTATTCTGCTATATTAAGTAAATCGTAAATTTCCAGTGACTTACGAAATTTTTAAATTAGAAAATTCATAGTCAAGGATGTTTATACCTTATTTTAAAAGTAGTGTGACAACTTTACGATGAAAATATCCCTCAAAAGGGACATTTATGTGAAATTTGGCGTATTTTGCATGTTAAGAAATTTGTAAATTTTTAATAATATGCGAAATTTTCAAAATAGCATGTTTATAGTTAATGATGTTCATTCCGACATCAAAGCTGATATTTAAAAGCTGTTCGTACATCTTTACGATAAAAATATTTCTTTTCATGCACGTTTAAATGGAATTTTACTCTATTTTTCCACGTTAAGAAAATCGTAAATTTCGTATAACTTCTGAAGATTTCTAATTAGAATTTTGAAAATGAATACGGTTCTTGCCAGCGTCATAAATATTTTAAAACTGGTCCGACCTCTCTGTGATCGTTTGTTCGTGAGATATCGTATACACAGACTAACAAACTAACACACTAACGGATTAACGGACTGACTAACAAACTAACAGACGCCCTACAGACAGACATCATACCCATTTTGATATTTTTGGATTCCTCACACCTGAAAACGTGTAAAAAAAGTAAAAAAACCGAGGTCGAAAATTTTCAAGATTACCTAAGTTCCCCATACCTATAGTATGATGGGGAATTAAAAAAAAAAAAAAAAAAAAAAAAAAAAAAAAACTGAACTTTTGAAGTATATGTTACATTTTAAACCGTTAAATTTCTTGCTTTGTTAGTTAAGAAGCATTAAAATGCTAATCATTATAATAAAATAATACCTAGTATATTGTGGCCACCACAAGACTTTCTTCTACATTATTATGAAAATGTGTCGGCTTTGTTGCGCGAAGACAGTAGTTTGTAAAGGAACAGGCAGGTTCTAGTGAACGAGTGCACTTTATTCAGCGTAACTGCTCGCATCAGTGTACAAGACTGTGATTTCAATGAATATTCTTGATACAGTCCAATAATACTCTCAATCCAAGAATATTCTCTAAGCAGTCCAATAAAACTGTCGCCCGTATCATCAAAGTCACTATTCCACGAATGTTCTGGAAACTGTCCAAGAAAACAGTCACTTGGTCCACAAGAGTAAAGCAAACAGCGTTAAATACTCCACATAGCAGGAATTTCGCTGATTCACGAAAAAAGATCACTTTCTTGAAGCACAGTCTCAAAAATGTAATCGCTCAGTATAATCCTCTGAACAACACTGACTCCCGATCGTGGATCCACTGCTATTTATTGTCTTTGGCGACTGTAATTTGACTTGTTTCTCGTTAATTCGTGGTAGAATATAATGGCAAGATCCAGAAATCGGCTTCTATCCATCATAGAGTTTCAAAACTTCGGGAATCCTAAACTGCCATTTTTAGCCAAGTTTATCGCCAAAACCGACTTTACTTGAAGTAAATGAACTGCCCCTTTATTCCCAATTTAACTGTAATTCTACTTTTACTGCAACGGCCCAATTGAGGTAGAAAAGAAATTCGGTCCATTGCAACAATATATTCCTATACAAATGCACGCAGTGCAAATTATTTATTAAAATTATTATAAAATTATTTTCTCTGATGAAGGCAGACGATTTTCATCTCAGAGAAGTGTAACATTAAATGTCAAAAGAAAGTAAATTTTGTTCCATCAACTGAAAAAGTGCTTTTATTCTCCCACATTTTATTCTATTTATTTATTTATTCATTTATGTATTTTTTATGAAAAAAATCAATACATTTATTTAAAATTTTCATAGATCTATGGTTCAACTGCTCGTTTTGATGCGAATAGCTCGTTTTGATGACTCGTCAATTTGATGCAAATTGACGTACCACAGACGCCGTACAACAAGGTGCATTATCATTTTGAAATGCTGTTTCTGAAATAAAAGTCTGAAATACCTCCAAAGTAGTCGATCAGGCGCCACTTTATAATCACCGTGTTTAATTTTGAGTTACTTGATCCCTTGAGCATGAAAATGTGTGTGATTCTTTAAAAAAGTATTCACCTCCGTACCATAATGTACGGAGAATGTGTCACTGTTTTAAGAGAGCAGTTTTCATTAAGTCAGTCCAATTTTTACTGTCCTCGTAGTTTTTTTCATCAGCTCGAAATAAATTAAACTTGACTCATCAGAGAAACTCAGTTCAAACCGATAATTAACTGCTAATTTTTTTTTAATTTTTTTGTCAACTGATGTAATTTTATTTTTTTTTTTTTTTTTTTTTTTTCTCCTTAATAATGGCTTTTTTGCAAATCTTCTGGTTTTTAACGTGTCTTGTTTAATTGCTTCCGGACTATTTTTGAAGATAGTATTTTGCTATACACTTTTTTTAAATCTTTTTTAAGTTCTGAACGTGATACAAATCGTTTTTTTAAACATTTGCTTTTTGACTTGCGGTAATCTTGCCTGGATGAGCAACGTGGCCGCCTAAAGCCAAATTTCAAGTTTAAACGGCCAAAAATCAAGGAACGCGGTAGCGTTTTGCCCCGCCAAGCTAAAACAAACATTAAGAGAAATACAAATGAAATTTACAAAGTAGGAAGTCAATGGTGAACGCTACAAGTGTATATTATGTCGACATAGCATCTCGTACTTTTCGACTACCTGTATCTCAGCTCCCTGATCCCCAAGACATATGATTTTTTGCACAGACCTTAAGCATACCCTTAAGACAAAACATACAAATTTGCATGTCACTCCGAATTAAGGGGCCTAAGTTATATAACTTTGAAAACCCGAAATTTCCCTGTTACTTTCTTCTTCTTCTTCTTCTTCTGGTAATTGTTAAGACAAAAACTTTTGACGGCGATTGAGCCTAGAGTTCTGCAGCTAATGAGCTGAAAATTTGCATGGGCATTCCTTCTGACCTGTACTAGTGCCTTTTGCAATCAAAAATTTTTTTGGTCGGGTTACTGCTGCCTTCGGCAGCGTTACCAGTACACATCTTGCAATCGCTTTTTAACTAACTTCCCGACTAGCTAGACATTTGAAACTTTCAGGATAGCTCATAACACGGTGACAATACATTTTTTAACACTTTTAGTCAACTGTCTCAGGTACCTACTGCCTCCGGCAGCGTTTATATGATTCGACAGAAAATTTATTTAACTAATTTCCCGACTAGCTAGACATTTGAAATTTTCAGACTAGTTCAGAACACGGAGAAAATGCATTTTTTTTATTACTTTTAGCCAACTGCTTCGGGTTCCTGCTGCCATCGGCAGCGTTACAAGCACAAAGCTTGCAATCGATTTTTAACTAACTTTCCCACTAGCAAGGCATTTGAAACTTTCAGGATAGCTCAGAACACGGTGACAATACATTTTTTAACACTTTTAGTCGACTGTTTCAGGTCCCTACTGCCTTCGGCAGCGTTTATATGATTCGACAGAAAATTATTTAACTAATTTCCCGACTAGCTAAACATTTGAAACTTTCAGAATAGATCAGAACACGGTGAAAATGCATTTTTTAAATACTTTTATCCAACTGCTTCGGATTCCTGCTGCCACCGGCAGCGTTATCAGCACAAAACTTGCAATCGATTTTTAACTAATTTCCCGACTAGCTAGGCATTTGGAACTTTCAGGATAGATCAGAACACGGTGACAATACATTTTTTAACACTTTTAGTCAACTGTTTCAGGTCCCTACTGCCTTCGGCAGCGTTTATATGATTCGACAGAAAATTTATTTAACTAACTTCCCGACTAGTTTCGACTAGTTCGTCCCGAAAGTTTCTAGATATTTGAAACTTTCAAAATAGTTCAGAACACGGTGAAAATGCATTTTTTTAACACTTTTAGCCAACTGTTTCGGGTTCCTGCTGCCATCGGCAGCGTTACCAGTACACATCTTGCAATCGCTTTTTAACTAACTTCCCGACTAGCTAGACATTTGAAACTTTCAGGGTAGCTCAGAATACGGTGACAATACATTTTTAAACTCTTTTAGTCAACTGTTTCATCCCTGCTGCCTTCGGCAGCGTTTATATGATTCGACAGAAAATTTATTTCCCGACTAGCTAGATATTTGAAACTTTCAGAATAGTTCAGAATACGGTGAAAATGCATTTTTTTAATACTTTTAGCCAACTGTTTCGGGTTCCTTCTGCCATCGGCATCGTTACCAGCTCAAAGCTTGCAATCGATTTTTAACTAACTTCCCGACTAGCTAGGCATTTGAAACTTTTAGGATAGCTCAGAGCACGGTGACAATACATTTTTTAACACTTTCAGTCAACTGTTTCAGGTCTCTACTGCCTTCAGCAGCGTTTACATGATTCGACAGAAAATATATTTAACTAACTTCCCGACTAGCTAGACATTTGAAACTTTCAGGATAGCTCAGAACACGGTGACAATACATTTTTACCAATTTGAAAATCATTTGAGGACAAATGTTCTCGAATTTACAAATTTGTCCTCAAATGTCCTTAAATTAAAGCATAATTTAACTCTGTCCTGAAATGTCCTTTCAATTTGAGGACGCTGCGATGATTTGTCCTCAAATTGGGTTTAAAAAATTTGATCACCTTAGTTAAACCCAGTATCAACTTGAGTTTCACCAGAAAACGCAGCTTAAATAACAGCTGACAACATATAAATCACAGCACAAACGATACCATAGTCATAACATAACAGAAAAAAACTACAATTCAATGGTAGAGACTTAGTCAAGCAAAACTTTCTATTTCGTAAAGTCTTAGCGAGAAACTCACCTCAGTGGTCGGAACGGGACTCCTTTTATAGCCCGCCATTAATCCTGAATTTTACAGTAACTTCCGTAAAGGCCGGTTTCCATTGCAGTTGGAACTTCGAGGTTCAAAAAACCATTAATCACGCTCCCGACACAAAGAGCCAAATGTCTTGTCATCAGTTGTAAAAATTTTTTATCAGATTGCGCAGTTACTTCAAAGGAAAGCATGCAAAATTGACAAACATATCTGCCTCTGTCCCCTCAATTATCTCAGCTCGGGGTTAGAGCCAGGGACTTCCAACCGGTCGAACCAACCCGTCAAAGCATTCCAACCGCTTGACCACATCAAAGGATTCTGAATTACGCCGCTCGAAACGACTTCCAACCAACCTCAGTGGAAACTGCACTTAATAATCGAGTTACAGTTTGGACAATGGGTCTATCGATAATAATTTTTTTCACCAAGATCGTCAAAATAGTTGTCAAGGTGCGATAAAGTCACCAAATTCATCGCCAAGTCTATTACGTGCCCTGATAAAGTGTGTTTTTAACGGAGAAGGATCTTTTTTAACGTGGAAACAAGCTAGAAATGCGAAAAATTGACATTTTATAATGTGACTAAACCTCTTAGAAAGAAATCACATAAAAAGAACTAGTACTATTTAGAAATCTGTAACACTATATTTACATCTATGCATAACACGCACGATTTTTATCAATCTATTACGCAAATATATTCATTATGCATACGTATTAAATTTATAAAAGCACATACATAACCTGCAAAAAGAAGCGATATCTCAAAAAAAAAAAAAAAAAAAAAACTATACTATTGTAAAAGTCACCCCGCCCAGCAAAAACTCTTATCTTTCTTATGCATACGTATTATATTTATAAAAGCACATACACAATCTGCAAAAAGAAGTGATATCTCATAAAAAACAATACTATTGTAAAAGTCACCCCCCGCCCAGCAAAAACTCTTACCTTTCTTAAGCAGCCAAAAAAAGGATTGATATCAAATTTCGCTGCCGCTATTGAATCCCGGGTACTCAATGCCTAGCTTAATGAAGATCTGCCAATAATACTGCATATATCTTTCTAATATGTATATCCTAATCTCTTTCAACAATCTTTGTTATCTATGTTAGTTTTTTCGCTGCATTATAAAGTTATAATTTAAAGTATTTTTACGGCGGGGTGCGTCCTCTATGTAGAAGTTTTAATTAATAAAAAATTTAGTTAGTAAAGATTAAAATATTATTACTCACCTCGCCGTAAAAATACTTTAAATTATAACTTTATAATGCAGCGAAAAAACTAACACAGATAACAAAGAATGTTGAAAGAGATTAGGATATATTAGAAAGATACATGCACTGCTATTGGCAGATCTTCATTAAGCTAGGCATTGAGTACCCGGGATTCAATAGCGGCAGCGAAATTTGATATCAATCCTTTTTTTGGCTGCTTAAGAAAGGTAAGAGTTTTTGCTGGGCGGGGGGTGACTTTTACAATAGTATTGTTTTTTATGAGATTTTATAATTTGCTAAAAACCATTTTACCAATATTTCATTAACATTTAATTGTTTTGCCCTCTCACGTATTAAACGATAAAATTGGCGTTTGTAGAAGGTGAAAAGGAAAATATCCAAGTGCGGCCTTTTTTTTTTTTTTTTTTCCGCTTAGTGTGTATATATTTATCATGGTGGATATCCTGAATTCCATAACATTTTTGGACAAAAAGTTATCATTATTATTATTATTGTCTATGTTGTGGGAAATGATACGATTATTTATTAACACACAAAGACGATCAGGTCCTGATTATGAAACTATGGGGGCTCGGGATATAAAATTTTCTGTGGCCTCCAATTTTTACTTCCATTACCCGACTACCGTAGATAATGGAAGTATTGCATTCGGTCCGAAAATTCGATTTCGAGTTTTCACCTGATTTTCACATTTTAATTTCTCCTGAGTCCAAAAAAGTAGTTTTTGACAATTGGTCAGTGTGTGTGTGTATGTCTGTGGGAAATCTTCTGGCTATCATATCTCCGAAACTAATAAAGATGGAAAGATGAAACTTCAGAATTGAGACAAGTCTGGTGTACAGATGAATTTTCCAAATTTTCTTGAAAATTGGAACACCAGAAGTGAGACCATAATTACATATCTCAAAAACGGCTGTAACGATTTTCTTCAAAGTTGCTATATAAACATTCTATTAGATGTCCTTTTGAATGATATAATTGGTTGGTTCAAGAAAATTGATAGGCGTCCTGTATAAATAGCTCAATTTCAGGTGTCGCAAGTGCGTTCCTTTAAAAATAGCTGTACGGATTTTTTTCAAACTTGTCGTATTAACTCCCTTTTATATATCCTTTTGTATGTAATTATTGTGTTCCGATCAATAATTGAGTATGCCAAGTGTTGGTAAAAGTTAGTATCTCAAAAACGGTTCTAACGATTTTCTTGAAAATTGTTACATAAATCCATTTTAGATATCCTTTCTCATGTATTACGTGTTTATTACAAGAAAATTAACAGTCATCCTGCTTAGGTAGGTTAGTTTTAGATTGCGGAAATTGATGTTTCAAAAAATAATTCTATCTTTTTTATTTATTTTATTTTATTTATTTATTTATTTTACTTCTTTTTTTTAAACTCGCTATGTAAACTTTGTATATTAAGTTACTCTAATATACGTTTATTAAGTTTCTCTTACCGGAAATATATTAGGTTTTTACTTCGTTTGGTCAATTTTATGTCTTCTGATCACATTATCTTTTCTGATCACATCTCTAAAAAAATCATATAATACGTGTAATAGTGGAGAATGGAAGTCGTGTGGTTGTTTCACACCAAATTTTTGTTTAATGTTCTGTGCCATCTGTGGCGTTGAAATCCGTCTCTTTAAAAATAAGTTTATCGTTTGGCCATGATTTTTCCGTACACTGCTGTGGAGAAGAAATGAAGATAATCAAAGTCTTGAAAATTTAAATATTGTCTTTATTAAAGCATAAAGATGTTATCAAAAATCACATGATAATAAAAAAACAAGTTCGCACTTAAAAATATTATCGCAGAGCAATAACCACAGAATTTTCTCGGGGAGCAAGGGAGAGAGAGAGAGAGGGCTAAAAAGACGTCTCAACTGCTTTAGAAAAAAAACGAAAACCTGTGGGTCTGCCTTTTCGACGGCACGGGGAGAAGTGAGAACCGCCCGGAAGGGAAGTCATATGTTTTTATTATCTTATTTTCGCCAAAATGAATGTCAACTTCAGTTCTTTGTTTTAGATAATAAACTAATGTTAATTTTTTGAATTTGTAATGACGGTTTATATTTGTATTAACCCTGTATTCGCCAACTTTATGCCAAGCGACAGTTTGACGAGAGAAAAGACCTTCATGAACTGAAATCATTAATATTGCGTAATTTGAAATAAATTACATCCGATGTTGAAATAATATTAATTCTGACAATGAGTTTTCTTGTTTAATATTATCTGAGAACAGTTTTTTTTTATATAATTATGTTTAATGTCAGAATTTCCGTTAGATATTATTTTATTTTATTTTATTATTATTATTATTTTTTTTATCTAATAAAATAAAGTACATTTCTATTTAAAAATAAACATTTTATTTATGATTTAGATATAAAACATATACAATTTAGATTTCTGAATGATGTGTGTTATTGTTTTATGTCAATAAATAGTGTAGGTCGTATGTATAATTAAAATTGTGTAATTTTTAATGACATTTAAAAACAATTCTTTTTTCAAATGCCTGAGAACAAATTATGTAAATATAGTATCTAACTTAAAATTTAATTTTTTTTTTTAATTGCAATAATGCATTAATTTATCATTAGATTTTATTTTATTTAAGAATTCAATTAAAATTTAACCAAATATATGTGAACACCTTCACACCATCCCATCTAAGTTTGATGCACATTAGCATATTTTGAGCAATAAAGCTGAAAACTTTTGTTGGTTCTGATATTATCGCTCTAGAATAGAGTAGAGCACAGATTATCATACATACAGATAGGGCAGGGAAGCTAAAACGCGAACAGGAAATATAGTAGCACCATTAGTGTCAACAGAGGGGAACTACATGTGCTAAGTCTACATGAATAGCATCTTTGATCGAAAATTGTTTTACTATTTCGCGAGTAGTTAGTAGAAGGTTAGTATGGGAAATTTTCATTTTCTTTACTTTCTGTAGTTTTTGAATTCACAAAATTATCCTCAAAACAAGCTATTCTTCTAAGAAATAAAAATTAATTTTTGTAATGTTTAAAAATATGCTTTGTCAAACATATTCATATTCAAGTACAAATTAAAATTACAAACTGTAATTCTGAAATAGCAGTATGAAATCATTAAATATTTAACGTTGCTTGGTTTAAACAATACAAAATGCTTTAAAAAAAAAATGTTTTTATTTTATGTATATTTTCAAATTTTATTTTCTTAATATTTAGCACTTGCTTCTTAAAATAAATTGCTTTTGACAATCAAGTTTGTAAACAATAATAAAGTTGCCAAACGAAAACGTATGTGCAGTTTTCTTTCCTTCACTTTTTCTACTACTTTTAAATTCACAAAATCATAACATTCACAGATATTTTCTAAGAAATAAAGCTATTTTTTATTATGTTTGAAAATAAATTTTGCCAAACACATTCGTGCTCAAGTGTACAAGTTAATATGGCAAACTGTATTGCTGAAATAGCAGTATTGTATGAAATCTTAAATATTTAACACTGCTTGGTTTAAATAATACAAAATGCTTTAAAATGAAAAAAATATTTCTGGTTTATGTATATTTTCGAATTTATTTGCTTAATATTTAGTACTTGCTTCTTAAAATAAATTGCTTTCGACAATCAAGTTCGTAAACAATAACAAAATTGCCAAACGTAAACATCAATACAATGGTTAGTTGGTTGAAAGTTGGGTTTAACGTTGCACTAATATTACGATATGAACATAGATACAATAAAAATAAGACGAGCGATTGCGCAAGCTGGAGAGCTCGAGAAACTTACAGTCGTTGACAATAGGGTCGTTGCAGTCAAATTTTGGTTATCGAAGAATATAAGGGAGTGTCCTATCTGTATAATAATCTGTGGACTGACCATACGTCCTCGAATTTCGAGGACAGTCCTCGAAAACTACCTTCGTCCCCAAAAAATTACAACACGTTCTGGGACGCCGGTTATAAAGTTATTAATGTTTTATTATAATAATATATTATATGTATAATAAATAAGCTGATTAGGTGCTTTATACAGTCGGTAACAAAAGTGTCCGAACACTAGCAAAAATTCCTATGTAAAAAAACAAAAAAAGTACACGTCATACGATTTTGTTAAATAAATCCTTATCGGATCATGTTCTTACACTGATTAAGAACAGGATTTGACAAAGATTTATTTAACAAAACCGTATGAAGTGTACTTTTTTTACATAGGAATTTTTGCTAGTGTTCGGACACTTTTGTTACCGACTGTACATAAAAATTACTAAAATTTTACATTTTAAAGTGATTAAATTAATTTTTTCCCCCTCGAAATTCGAGGACACCGCCATATTTGGCCTCAAATTCGATGAAAAAAATATGGTCACTCTACACTAGAGCAACGCAATGGGCAGTTGGTGTGTTGGTGCAACACCACCTGTAATAATGCCTCCGAGCTGAGCTGTACGTCACGAAAGATCGGCCGATTTCATCCAATCCCCACGGTCCAACATGTATCATCTTATATGTTGATTGGATAAAATCGGCCGATCTTCCATGACGTAGAGTTCAGCTCGGAGGCATTATTACAGGCGGTGTTGGTTGGTGACGCTCTGGAATTCATGCCTAGGGGCTGCAGGAAAAGTGTTGATTAGTACAGTTGGTAACAAAAGTCTCCGAACACTAGCAAAAATTCCTATATAAAAAAAGTACACATAATACAGTTTTGTTAAATAAATCCTTGTCGAATCCTGTTCTTAGTCAGTCTAAAAACAGGATTCGACAAGGATTTATTTAACAAAACAGTATTAAGTGTACTTTTTTTACATAGGAATTTTTGCTAGTGTTCGGAAACTTTTGTTACCGACTGTATGTCGATTTGTGTTAGTTATTAGTATACTTTAACATATTTTATATATTTACATTGAGATATACAGTCGGCAGCAAAAGTATCCGAGCACTAGCCAATAATTCCGATATCAAAAAAGTACACTTAAAACTATTTTTTGTTAAATAAATCCTTGTCGAATCATGTTCTTAGACTGAATCGACAAGGATTTATTTAACAAAGCAGTATTAAGTGTGCTTTTTTAAGAGCGAGATTATTGCTAGTGCTCGGATACTTTTGCTGCCGACTGTAATTAAGGTGTATGTTTTTGCAAATAGCTTTTAATTTAAGTAATTTTTAATCTGGAAAGTTCAAATGGTCAATTACAAATATGGCATTTGGTGGATGTAAATGGTCAATTACCAGTAAAATCTCATTTCGAAACTATTATTCAAAATAACATATATTGTAGAAAAAAGAACAAAGAAATGATTATCAATTATAAATCCTTATATATTGATTAGTACTTAAAAAACTTTCTGCAAATGTTGTCAATGAATACTTTAGAAAGTAAGATAAAACGTTAAAAAAATTGTACTAAATGGTCAATTGCTGTTCTGGTTATACCATATCTTACTTAATATACGTGCCATTCACACAAAAATTAAAATGGATAGTTAAAAGAAACCTCATAATCACATGCTACAGCCACAACGCATTTCAAGGATTACTATTTGCTGACACTGAGTGATCCCAAATGTTCTATTTTTTCTTTAATTTTTTTACTAACACTCTTTTTATCTTCGGGAGAAAACTTTCGCTGAAATATATGAGACATAACATGTTTTTGTTTGCTCACAGGTTGTTTGAAGATAATTCATCAATCTTTTTTCCTAAAAATCTAAAGCGTCCGACCATTTACGACGTAAATCTCGTAAAATATACGTAAACGTATAATAAAAGACTGTACGTGACAAAATAGATTGATAAATGGATTAATATATTTGATATCTGCCAAATAAGGTATGTTTCTTTTAGGATTAGTTTTCCGCATTATATTCAATGACGTCAATTCACGTTAAGGTAAATGTAGATCCATTACAAAACTGAAGCCTATTGTAATAAATGTATGTTGTAATCTATAGATAATGTATGTTTCTTTCTTTTAATCCATTGAATCTGTAATTAAAAATGTTTCTCAATATTCAAATAAGTTATTTATTATCAGTTGACTTTAGGGTTGATAAGGATAATAAATAATATACATACATTTTGTTAACATCGAAAATTCGATATCACATGCTGCACAAAATGTTTAAATCTGATTTCATCATAATCAACAAAAAGAGAATCAAACTTATCACTTACATTTAATTTCTAAAATGATAAGAATATAAAACTGATTGTTCTCCGTTGACTAATCAAAATTATTGAGATATTACCATCAAGATTATAAAGAAAAATTGCCAGAAAAAAGTCAATATAATGCGTTGTTTATAGAAAACGAATTTACATATCGAATTTTTGAAAAACATGTATCCATATCTTTATATGTAAATCTGGAAGTTTGTCGTTATATTTGACCAGATTTTTAATTTCTTATACAAAGCTACACCATTTAACCGATCGCTACGAAAATTGGTACACTTATTAATCAGTACAAAATATAGCTAACGCCGTATTTTTTTAGTTCAACGGGATAATTGGTTCAAAAGATATTAAATTTTAAGAAATGAACATATTAACCGTTGCTGAGGAACGCAAAATCGTTACAACTTGCCTTTACAAGAAGAACAGACTAAAAAAAAAGTTCTGTCGTAATAAATTAAATTCCGTTTTGTAGAGAATTTTATATTTATTACTAAGAAAACATAATTAGGCTTCGGTTTTTCTTATTTAATTATTTGTTTAAAAAAAAAAAAAACTATAACTTCGTTTTAAATTATCATAGATTAGATTTATGTTTCAACCATTCTTATTAAAGATATTGACAAGTTCTTTTGAAAAATACTCACATTTAAAATACACTTCGTGGGGGGGACCCTCCTCCCCCCCCCCTTCCCCAATGGGGAATAGCGCAGCTGCTATACATATAAAAACTTTTTTGGTTGACTATTTATATTTTAAACAATTCTTTTTATTTCATAACGATTTATTAAAAATAATTTTCATTCTGCATATTTATGAAAAATTTTGTCCCATACTGCCATATTAAACGCAACCTGTTGGGCGATTTTTACCAAAAGTCGATAAGCACTAATTTACAGTCGGCAGCAAAACTATTCGAGCACTAGCAATAATCCTTGCCAAAAAAAAGTACATTTAATACAGCTTTGTTAAATAAATCCTTGTCGAGTCATGCTCTTAATCAGTCTAAGAACATGATTCGACAAGATTTACTTAGCAAAACAGTCTTAAGTGTACTTTTTAAATATAGGAATTATTGGCTAGTGCTCGAATAATTTTGCAGCCGACTGTATGTCAAAGTGCAGCTCTATATAAATTTATATAATATTTAGAGCATTAGTTCTTGAATTAAAGCGGCCAAAAAAATTTTATCACACACAATTTTATTCACAGACAGATATTTTTGAAAAATGTTCAAATCGTGTTCTGGATCTTTTAAAACGATTTAAAACCAAAAGTCTAAGATTTTTAAGAATCCAACATTTTCCTCTGTTGTATATGTGTTGATGTGTTGGATAATTCTACTCATATCTACGCCAAAAAAATAGTTATGAAGTCTTAAGTGGTCTTAACACGGTGAATGCCATGTCAGCCATCAGTGGCTGACACTGAACTTTCCGTTTAGGCCGCGTCAACCACCGGTGGCTGACAGTGTAAAATATTATATAAAACTAAAAAAAAAAATACATTGTTTTAAGTACAGTCGGTACAAAAGTATCCGAACACTAGCAAAAATTCCTATGTAAAAAAAGTAGAGTTAATACTGTTTTGTTAAATAAATCCTTGTCGAATCATATTCTTAGACTGACTAAGAACATTATTCCACAAGGATTTATTGAACAAAACAGTATTAACTCTACTTTTTTTATATAGGAATTTTTACTAGTGTTCGGATACTTTTGTTACCGACTGTAATTATTGAAAATTTATTTAAAACTAGCAGGCTTTGCCCGCTTCGCTGGACATCAAACTTAAATGAGTTGTCAAAATGCCATATCTTTATTAATAACCTAAGTTCTCGCTGTGATTGGTAGAGGTTTAAACGCTCGCAACGTGAGGAATCTGGGTCCCCACTGTCTTCGGCACAACTTACCCACTTCTTACTTCCCCACCCTCAGCGGGTGAGTTCGAAGTTTTGCAAAATCCCACTAATGTACATAATGCGTATCCTATACTTAATCAATATCCACACACCAAAATTCGCCATTCTAAGATAATTCAAAGCGAATTCAAACGGAAAAACATGTTTTTACACATGCCTATTGCCCTCCGACTCCGAGAAGAGGGGGGGGGGATTTCGAATTTCGTGAAATGCTGTTACAATAAGTGCCGGATGCATACAAACAATTTACGCACCAAATTTCGTGACCACAGAAGTCTTTAATAGACAGTATTATAAATAAATAAATACAAAAAGCACAGCTTAAGTATCGGAACCCTTTGGTGACTTTAAATATTTTAAGCCATTTTTGCGATGAACTGAATTGGCTACCTCAATTGTGCAATTAAAGATCCTTGCGAGAAACGTCCGAGCTACTTCGGTGCCGAATTTCAAATTTTGCCAAAGGGATCCAATACTAAAGCTGTTCCATATCGAATCTGGGTTGAAAACGGAAAAAGGGTAAAATAAATTAGAAATATCAGACCTATATTTATAAATTTGATACCGAATGAAAGGGGCGATTTTGCTGAATCCAGGGGTTCAAACAGTTTTTCGATGCGACAATTAGATTTTTAAAAAATAACTAAAGTATGAAATTTAAGTGGCAACGGAAAAACGGATAAAGGGAAAAATAAATTAGAAATATCAGACCCATAATTACAAATTCAGTACCAAATGAAAGAGGTGATTTTTCTGTATCCTGGGGTGTAAACAGTTTTTCGATACGACAATTAGATTTTTTAAAATTAACTAAAGTATGAAACTTAGATGGCAACACTTCATTTCAATCTTTTCATAATTTGTAGTGCGAATCACGCGAATACAAAAGTCTTTAACTTAAAAATTTATTTTTATATTTTATTTTTTCATTCAAAGCATTTTAGTGAAAAAATATTTATGGCGCATGTGCAGGCGTTTTTTACCCACAATTTAAACACTATTCATAATTTTGAAAATTTCTATAGATATAATTTCAAGTTGGGTAAAGACCTAAGTTTCTGCCAAGCGCCGTTGAATTCCGTCCAGCCGTTCTCGAGTGATGCCCGGACAAACGTGTTTTAGTCTTTTACCCCTAGAGGGGGAACGGGGGGGGGAATTTCTGAAAAGTTGATAGATATAATTTTAAGTTGGGTGAAGACCTAAATTCCTGCCAAGCGCCGTTGAATTCCGTCCAGCCGTTCTCAAGTGATGCCCGGACAAAAAAAGCGACATTCGGACACGATGACACACACACAGACACACACACACACACACACAGGCAAAATTTTCTGAAGTCATTTTCGGCTTTCATGGGGTGTAAAACGTGAAGATATCGCAAAATTTTTCGATTCCGACAAATTTACAGACAAAACTCTGATTTTATTAATATAGATTTACTTAATTTTTATTTATTACAGGATTATAATATCATGAAGGCATTTTAATGAATTTTATTAAAATACAGTAAACATAACACGCTTCTGAGCAGCGCGCCTGGCCTGACGGGGATTTCCTTAAGAATTCGCGTGGCGCTCAGCGTGTTAAATATTATTACAGACAGGTAATAATTCAACTTATAGCATTCTTCTTTAAGAAAATCTACGTTTGAAATACTGTGCTGGTTCAATTTGATAGATATTACGCATATGAACAAAGCGATTTTTGTCTGACTGAGACAAATCGAACATCAACTCATCTTTATCATTCTTACTGAATATCTAGTATGTGCTCGAGGAGAGGGGGGTAGAAAAACAGCACAGTGCAGCCGAGATACATAAAAATGTCATTTTGTAGATAAAAAAATTACTCAACGCTAAATCGTAGATCAAACTCATCTTTTCAAATTTATTAACGGGGGGAAAGGCTTGGATTTTGAAATGAGATATTTAGTAAAAACTTTAATCAGTCATAATTTTCTTTAAAAAGCATTGCAGAACAAAGCACTTTTTAAAATGTGTTTCTCCTGAATAGACCATGCTTCACATTGCCTGCCCTAAGTTTTTTTTTTAATCAAGTAAAGTCCGTTTCAAATTAATTGAACATGGTTTTTTATCATTTTCAAAATTCCAACGCGTATCTGGGATGACTCCACATCTACAAAACTAAGTCATCGCAACAAAATCAATCTTATTTGTATAATAACAATTAGCAAAAACTGAAAAAAAAAAAAATCATGAGGGTCGTATAGATTATATTATAAATACTTTCTAAATATACTTACCCATTACACGTTTAACATTCAATATATATTAATTACCCCATGGTGAGGGCCTTTTGTTTTTTATACATTTTAATTTTTACTTTCCGAACACTATAGTGAGGAAAGTATTGTAATCATGTCAAAAATCCGAATTCGAGATTTTGATGTTTCTATACGTTTCGAGGTCCCCTGAGTCCGTTTTCACTATTTTTACGATGATGTACGTATGTGTGTATGTGTATATGTATGTATGTATGTTTGTGTGTGTGTATGTCTGTGAGTGAACACGCTGGCGTCTAAACGCTTTGTTCGAATAAGCTGAAAGTTGGTGCGTATATTGTAAGTCACCATAGTACGATACGAACCCTATAGATTTTGGTGAATCTAGCACTTATAGTTTTTTTACAGGGACACAAAGAAAAATTCTTTATCATTATGGTCTATGGGACCAAAATCTTAAAAGTGCGATAGCATCTAAACGCCTTCTTCAATTGAGCAAAAAATTTATACACATATTATAGGTCAATTTACTCAATCTGTATAGAGTTTGGAGAATCTGGCACTTACAGTTTTTTCACAGGGGCACAAAGAAAAATTCTTTATCATTATGGCCTATGGGGCCAAATTTTTAAAAGTGCGATAACGTCTAAACGCTTATTTAATCTGAACAAAAAATTTGTACACATGTTATAGGTCACAGTTGCACGAACTGTATAGATTTTGGTGAATTTAGCACTTACAGTTTTTTTACAGGGACACAAAGAAAAATTCTTTATCATTATGGCCTGTGGGATCAAATTTTTACTTTCTTCTATATTCAATAGAAGAAAGTATTGGATTCGTAAAAATTTTCGACCTCGGGTTTTTGATGGATTTACACGTTTTGAGAGCTGTAGAACACGATTTGGCCATTTTTAGAAAATGTCTGTCTGTTTGTCTGTCAGTCTGCGTGTGTGTGACAAACTTTTGTGGCAACTGTATCTCAGGAACTACTTAACAGAATTTCATACAAATTGGTATGTAGTTGCACCTTGACATAAATTAGTGCATATCAACTTTTGGTAAAAATTTTCTTACAGGTTGCGTTGCCATCCCGCTTTTTCTAAATTTTTAACATGGTGGTACAGCCGGTATAAATTTTTAACATGGTGGTACAGCCGGTAACAAAAGTGTCCGAACACTAGCAAAAATTCCTATGTAAAAAAAGTACACTTCATACGGCTTTGTTAAATAAATCCTTATCGAATCCTGTTCTTAGTCAGTGTAAGCACAGGATTCGATAAGGATTTATTTAACAAAACCGTATGAAGTGTACTTTTTTTACATAGGAATTTTTGCTAGCGTTCAAGACACTTTCGTTACCGACTGTATAGTACAAAATTTTGTATAAATGTGCATAAAGAGAATTATTTTTTAATAATCATTATGAAATTTACCAGAATTATTTATAATAGAGATAGTCAACTGGGAAAAAATGTTTGTATGTGTAGGAGCCTTGCCAACCCCCCCCCCCTGGGGGGAAGTTCCCCCTCGAGGGGAGTAAATTTTCAAGATGGGTATCTTTCGAAAGAGCTCGCCAGTACCTTTAAAACGAATGGTTGAACCATAGATCTGCGATAATTTAAAATGAAGTTATCGATTTTTTTTTATGTAATATTGACAATAAAATTGACTTTTTCTGGATATTTAGTATTATACTACTTCTCTAATATGGAAATTATCTGCATTATCATGGAAGATAATTTTTTTAAATAATAATTTTAATAAAATATTTTTACTGACTGAATTTGTATAGGAAAATATAGAAGAAAGTCATGTGGTGGCCACAACATACTAGTTAAAAGTGCGATAGCATCTAAACGCTTTTTTCAATTGAGCTGAAAATTTATATGAATATTATAAATCACTGTTGCACTAACTATAAGCATTTTGGTGAATCTAGCATTTATAGGTTTTTTACAGGGACACAACGAAAATTCTTTATCATTATGATCTATGGGCTCAAAGTTCCGTAGCGTTAAATAAAACATCGTGTAATATATGGAGAAAAATACTCAAACACTTTATTATGGTTTTATCTCTTTTGTTTGTTTAACAACTCCTCTTTTTTTTAAGCTAAATATTCATCGCCTGGTTTTTTGAATGTATTTACACGTTTTGAGGCTTCCTGAATACCAAAGTCAAGTTTTTACGTTTGATCTCTGTCTGTGTCTGTTAGAGTAAATTAAAAACAAATAATTTCAGGCTATCCAAATGTTGTATTTTGTAGTTAATATGTTTGTTACTATAGAAGTTTGATCAAGGTTCATAAATTTCAAGATATGTTGGTATGAAAGTTGTCTGAATAATTTTAAATGAACTTTTGAATTTAATAACAGATTTGAATTCCATATAAATGTACGTACAGCAATGACACGGAGGTCGTTGGGGCGGTAAACCCCCCCCCCCCCCATACACATAGTTACTTGTCAAATAAAGCTGTTCCGAAGCCTAATTTGAATTGTTTTAACATAGGTTTGCATAACAGTACTCGTTATCTTACCCTTTAATCTCCAGTCTATATTTATAGTATTAAATTTCGGAGTAAGAGAAAGTCGTGTGAGTGGCACACCAGATTATTCTTTTCAGCGGCAAATCGCTATTAGTGGTCATGCAACAATGAATAATTTTTGAAAGAAATAATTAATATTTTTAACAATTAGGTATTGTCACTTACTACCTTTCACAACAATACTAGAAAACAATACCACAAGCATTTTTAACAATACACTTCCAAATACTTTGTGACTTGTGCGAAGCATTACAGTATTTCTGAAAATATCATGATTTTCTCATAAATAATTGATATAGGTGATTTTTTAGTGATTGAAATCTTTGGATAACTTTCGTGATGGAAAGTGTGAGAGAAAAGTTTTCTAATGGCCTCATTACCGAAGATGAATTTAGGAATGAAGCCATCACTAGGTCAGTAAATAGTCTGAGAGAGGAAGGATATGAGTTTCTTATGATTTTAGGCGAAGGTAGCTTCGGATTTGTGTTTGAAGTGAGAAACAAACAGCTCCAAAGTGTCGCAGTCAAATTAGTGAGACAAGAATTTGTCAACAGAAGTGAAGTCGAAATACTGCCTGAATTAAGACACCAAAATGTTTTGCCTCTCATCGATTTACAATACATACCATCTGCTGAGATATTCGCATTTTTTATGCCTTTGATTCCGTCGTCTTTGGATTTGGCACTAGAAGATCCCGTGCTTTCCATGAACAAAGCTGCATTCGACTTTGCAAAATCTTGTTTAAAAGATGTATTAAACGGAATCAAGTACTTGCATGGACAAAAGTTATGTCATCTCGACTTGAAGCCTAGCCTGCTAATGTTTTAATATCCAACTTGAGAAAAGGAATGATAGCTGACTTTAGTTCATTGACTTTCACATAGAAGGCGGCACCGACGCTTACGTCTCACCATTCTTGTACCGTGCGCCTGAAGCAGTCATTTCTGAAAAAGATCAAAAAACAGTAGTGAATGGCTTCACTTATGATGCTTATACAGTGGGCTTTCTTGCTCTGGAAATGTTTACAAATCAGGCTGTCCTAAAATCCTATCAGTCAGCAAAAGTAGGTAAAAAAGAATGGGCGTGGAGCAAACAACTCTATCCCAGAATTTTTAAAATTCTGAAGAAAAATAATTTTGAAAAAGCAGTCCAGAAGACGTTTTTGAAATCTAAGGTGGATAAAGAAGGTATTACATCTTACGAAATTTTGTTGAAAACTCACATTTCGTAACACATCACCGTTTCAATCCACATTACATCTTACGGATTGAAACGGTGTTTGAATCCTGGACTTCGACCTTCTTTGGATGATATGCTGGAACACAAAATGTTGGGCGGAAATAGATTGTTTCCACAAAATAAAAATGATGTATGGGAAAATAAAGCTTCGCCTGAAAAGCTCCGTTTCTTGATTTCTTTATTTATTGCTAAAGCTTCATTTTTGAGTCTTCCATCCGATTCTGACGACTTTTTTCAGAATGAAGCAAATGAAAATCGAGAACAACAGAGACTATGTGATGAGAATGACGTAGAGAAAACAAATCATGTTGAGAGAACTTAACTAAAAAACAGACATTTATGCAGTGGATGGCCAAGAAAAAATCAGGCCTTTCTGATAGATTTAATCGCATAATCACCATGTTTAGTCGCACAAGAAAATGATTGATGTCATATCTGCAAAAAAATCTTAAAAGCATATTTGAAAATAGACCAGCTACCATTTGTGAAGAAATAGTGCAATAAAGAAGCTGTATACAATAGCCCATATCTTGCAATAGCTAATATCAACTCTCATGCCAGACGGGGATTTTTCTAAATTCATTGACTATTACAGCTCGTTGTTCAAAATTAAACTCCGATATTCTAAATTCCCATCCATATAGATACAGTGTAACCTCATCTTATTTTCATGTGGCTAATAAAAATCCTTGTTCTGGCGATTATTCTGTGTCTTTTTTTTGTGCTATGTTCTTTCTGTATTTAAATGATTTATTATTGTGAGAACATTCATTATAGTTATAGCATAGCCTCCTAAACTAGATGCCTGTCGCGTTGCTCGGAAACTTGGCAACAGTTGAAGCGGTAGACAGCGCCACCTGGTACAGATTTCACGACTTTTTTTTATTCAACAGCCACCAAAATTTTTTTAAAGTGAGATATGATATACATAAAACGCGAATAGAATCGAAGAAACGTTGATTATATATATATATCATATATCACTTCTTAAAATCATTGGTGACAGTTGAATAAAAAGTCGTGCACTCTCTACCAGGTGGCGCTGTCTACCGCATCAACAGTTGCCAAGTTTCTAATCCACGCGACAGACATCTAGTTTAAAAGGCTATGGTTATAGCTCAAGAAACAATCTGAATTCAAAATTAAAGGGGCAACCTGTTTTCTGGTTTGCTTCTTTTGCGCATAACTTTTAAAGAAATAAACATATGAACATAAAATTGGGGTGGAATGTTATTATCATATCATTAATAGAAATTTATGTAACTTTAGAATAAGTAATAATTTTTAAACTATTAATTAATATATTTTTTTTTTGTGCTAGAGGCCTATTTCAGTCGGTACAGCGTTGTCGAATTTTTATACGTCACTCTTAATAGTGCTAAGGGCCTATTTCAGTCGGTTTATTGAATGGGGATTTATTGAATGAAGTCCCCCAAGGCACAACTTTGACATGAGTCCCCCCCCCCAGGCACAACTTTGACATGAGTCCCCCAAGGTACAACTTTGACATGAGTCCCCCCAAGGCACAACTTTGACATGAGTCCCCCCCCCCCAGGCCCAACTTTGACATGAGTCCCCCCAAGGCCCAACTTTGACATGAGTCCCCCCCCTAGGTACAACTTTGACATGAGTCCCCCCCTCCCCCAAGGCACACCTTTGACATGAGTCCCCCCCCAAGGCACACCTCCCCCTCATTGGGAAAAAGAGAAAAAACGTTGTTTTGCGGCTATAAGACAGTTTGGACTTCCAACGTTATTTGTTACAGTATCTGCAGCTGAAACACATTGGTTTGATTTAATGAAAACTTTATCATGGAATTTAGATCGTCACGAATTAACTAAAGAAGAATTTGTCGATATTAACAAGTTTATCAGTAGGCCTCTGGCACTAAATTAAAATCTGTCAATGTCAGATTTTCATGTTTTAAATAATGAAATAATGTCGTGTCTGTATAATTTTTTTTAAGTATGCTTTTGAAAAAAGGAAAAATTTCAACAATTTTAGAAAAGAAAACTAAATTAAAAATGATGTTAAGGACGCATTACAGATAGGTGAAGAGGCACATGCCTTCAAATGTCAAACTAAATTTCAATTGTCTTTATATATTTGCTTTTCTTTTATTTACATTTATAACGAACATTTTGAAAAAATATTATTACTAATTTGCAAACTATGAGCATCATCAGAATAATAAAAATGTCGATAAATAATTTTATAATGAACATCTTATCCAATTTTCATGTTTGTATGTATATACATTTTTTTTTACTTTCCAAGTATTGTAATCATGTCAAAAATCCGAATTTGAGATTTTGATGTTTCTATACGTTTCGAGGTCCCCTGAGTCCGTTTCCACTATTTTTACGATGATATATGTATGTGTGTGTGTATGTCTGTGAGTGAACACGCTAGCGTCTAAACGCTTTGTTCGAATAAGCTGAAAGCTGGTACGTATATTGTAAGTCACCATAGTACAAACCCTATAGATTTTGGTGAATCTAGCACGTATAGTTTTTTTACAGGGACACCAGGAAAAATTCTTTATCATTATGGTCTATGGATCCAAATTTTTAAAAGTGTGATAGCGTCTAAACGCTTTATTAATCTGAGCAAAAAATTTTTACACATGTTATAGGTCACAGTTGCACGAACTGTATAGATTTTGGTGAATTTAGCACTTACAGTTTTTTTACAAGGACACAAAGAAAAATTTTTTATCATTATGGCCTATGGGGCAAAATTTGTAAACAAGCGATAGAATCTAAACGCCTTATTCAATTGAGCTGAAAAATTATATGAATATTATAAATCACTGTTGCACTAAATATAAGCATTTTGGTGAATCTAGCATTTATAGGTTTTTACAGGGACACAACGAAAAATTCTTTATCCCTATAATCTATGGGCTCAAAGTTCAGTTAGCGTTAAATAAAACGTCGTGTAATATATGGAGAGAAAAACTCAAACACTCTTTTATGGTTTTCTCTCTTTTGTTTGTTTAACAACTCCTCTTTCTTTACTTTACAAAACTGTTAATTACTCAATGTTCGGAAAGTCGAGTGGAGTCACTCCAGATTTTTATTATTGAGGAAAATAATTTGATTGCTTTTGTGTAGCCCTACGTATTGTCTAAAAACAGTCAGGCTACAAAAATACAGTAAAGAGAAAACATTAAAAAAGTTGCTTTTGATTTTCCTTGTAAATTGCCAAAAATTTGTATATATTTGCACCATATATATATATATATATATATATATATATATATATATATATATATACATACTAAAAAACTCTTCAAAACACGAACAATTGCCATTTATATATCACAATGCTTATGAACATACATGTGGGATCTTGTAAACTAATAAACTACGTGTTAATCAGACTAATACAGGAAAACATTTTTTTGTATTTCTTAATAATGCATATTAATTTCGTTATGCTGTGTGATATATAAAAATACTAAAATATGCTTTAAAAAATACCTTTCATTGATCGGAATGCATTTTGAATCTTTTGTGAATTCCTGTACTCAAACCAGTTTCGCTATTTGTACCATTTTCAACAGAAAACATCCCTAGTAAACTTGAATAATATATATCGATTTCAAGGAATTCTAAATATATTTACGAAAATTAGAGTGCGGGCAGATGGACAGACAGATAGACGAATCAAAGTCATAATCACTTTTAAAATTTGTTGGAAAGTGTTAAAAATGTAAAATGCAACTGAAATGCACATCTAGCAATTTCCAATTATATCCAATTAAATATTTGAGTATTTTTCTGCTTTTCTGTAAACCGTTCATTATTGTTTATCATACAATATTCAATAGAAAACATGGTTTTTTAGCATACAAATGGCAAATATTAATTTTATTATGCTTTATGCAATGCAAAGATATTAAAATATGCTTTATAGAAATACCTCTCAGACAGCAAAATGTATTGAAATTTTCTTGGGTATTCCAGTAAACCAAACATTAATACTAATCGTAACATATTCTATAGAATACACATTTTTGCGCGTCTGGGTGATATGAGCTACAATAATTATACAACTCATAAAATAATGTTTTGAAATAAATGTGTTCAAAGCTTTAATTGTTATGGAAAAACATACATAATGCTTTAATTTAAAAATGCCTATTGTGTATATATTGAATTATGAGATGTGCCCCTACTGCTGCTCAAAAGAACGTATTTTTTTCACATTGAGACCTGTATTTAGTACAAAAATCGTATTTGTTGAATTTTGACACTACTGCATGTTAATTTCATTAAATTTTATACAGTACATACAATATGCTTTAGGTGAATTCCACCTAACACGAAACCAATTTGGAAGACAATCATTTAAAACAAATATCCATAAGTGTTATTGTATATCATTGGAAAGCTTATAGTCTCTAAAATTAGAACCTGTTATTGCTTTTCTCTTATACTAAGTTTATTTTGTGGGAAAAGTGACGAGAAAATGCATATATATATATTTTTTTATATTTTTTTAAATTATATTTGTGTTAAAAATTGAATTTTTTTAAATATTTATAATGCCAGGTTTATCAATTATTGCATGAATTGATTGAACTTAAAATGATTTTAATATAACTTTTGTAATTCTATTATTGTTTATAAGAAGTTAAGTTATTACATTTCAACTATTAATTTATCATTCAGAGTATGTATAAACATGCCTGTCATACAATGTAACATCTGTTACATCCAGTAACGTCTGTTACAAAACTTTTTAATTTTTTTTATTACAGCAAAAAAAATAACTGAATTCTTATAGCAAGAATATTATAGATTATATGCATGTCTTGTACTGTTGTTTAAAAAAATTTTAACAAATTTGTAGAATAGATTCACAGATTTTTTTTTATTTTATGACTCTATAGTACAAATGATGTTCCATTTTATGTAACATCCGTTGCAGTTAAAAAATTATTATTATTATTTATTTATTTATTTATGTATTTTTTTTTTTTTTTACAGCTTTAATATGTTAGAAATTTTTTTTGAAACCTGTTAAGTTTAGTATTACTTTTATCAGGAAAAAAATAACTCACATCTATTCTCAAGCAATAGTGTGCGTCTTTAATCTTTTTTAACACGCTTTTATTAGCTTCACCTGTATGTATGTTTGTATGTATCAATGTATGTTTGTAACCGCTCTGGGAACAAACAAAAAATCTATATTGTAAAAAAAGACTTTCCCTACGTGAACGCTGTGGCTGTGAGGTAAAGCCCCGCGCTACGAACCTAATGGTCTAGCGTTCGAGCCCAGTAAGGGGAGATTTTTTAAAAATGGTTTTTGTTTAATTCTAAATTATTTTAATTAAAGATTTAAATGTATGTAAATATTCTGGTGTGTCACCCGCACGATTTTCTCTTACCCTGCATTTTAATGCTAAGATAGATATTTTGTGCTTTTTAGTTCACATTTCTATAAAAGCATGTTCTTTATTTTTTTTAAAACTATAATATTATTATTAGCATTTATTTTGTGTGCGTATGTAACGTCCATTACCTTGGAATTCACCTTTATTGAAATACCTCTCATATTACCTAATTTCTCTTGGGTGTCCCTGTACTGCACAGAAACCAGTCGTATTATTTATACCATTTATAACAGCGAACATGCGATAGTGAATTTAACATAGTTTTAAAGCTTTTTGAGAATATTTATAGAAATTAAAATGCGTACAGACAGTAGACATACAGACAATCCAAAGTAATAAATGCTTTTCATCTTCGTTGAAAAATGTTAAAAATAAAAGAATAACATTTAATTGTTTACCTTCTGAACTTTATTGCTGAAAATATTACGTTGCTCTGACGAAGTATTATTTAAGATTATAGATATTTTCTTTTAAAAAACAAAGTATCTGAGCCTTTCCTACTATTTAACAAATGTTAAAGATATTATTGGCTTGTTTACAATATATTTAATGTATTTTTCTAAAATACAAATTAAATTGTATATTGACACAATATGTGACAATAATTGAAGAGCTGAGTGGATGAACATGTTAGGTGACATTTTTGAAAAAAAAAAAAAAAAAAAGAAAAAAAAAAAAAAAAAAGATTTCTGGATATAATTTATCATGGTCTCTTTTAAATATCAAACATTTCCTGCTACTTAAAAATCTCTTAATAACGCAGTTACTGGCACAGAAAATTGCTATATTCATGGTTTTTAGTCATCCCATCAAATCTTTACTGTTGATTTTCTGAAATTTTAATTGTTACATGCAATGTTCATCCACTAAGCGCTTCAATTTTCAGGAACGCAACTAACACACACACACACACACACAAGTGTTGGAAATAAAGATCATGATAAGTTTCTAACTAATGAAATGTTACAGCCAGAATAAGACGTTGCTTGTAGAATTTAACACTTTAATCAAAATGTATTCTTCTTTATTATTATTATTATTATTATTCGTCTTTTCTATATATATAAAAGAGCAGAGTCTGTGTGTGTGTCTGTCTGTCTGTCCGCTATAGAATCCTAGGCCGTTTCACCGAGCGGGACCAAATTCGGCACGGTTAATGTTTACGACCCGAGAAACTCAACGCCGCAAAAATGAAAGTTGTAACTTAATTAGTTTTGGAGATATTAATTAAAATGTCCACTCATGTCTAATCTAAAAGCGATCTCAATGACTGAGAATTCACCGCCATTGCATCATAATGCCAGACGACCGTCTGCCATGAAAAAGGAAATGATTGTAACCGATCAAGATGTCACGTGTTTTGTAGTGGGGGGGGGGGGGAATTGCAATTTTCAAATTTTTTCAAATTTTCATTCACGTTACATTTGAATTAATATTCGGTCTAGACAGCATATTATAAAGCTACTGTTCAATTTTCATGAAAATATGTGGATGAACAAAAACATTAGATTAAATTTTGTTTTATATTTTGCACTATTTTAAATTGAGATATGCCGTTGAAATTTCGTAATATTTGGTTTTAACGCCCGATAATTCGATTCTGAATATTTTTGAAAGTGTAGAATTATTAGGAAGGGCTTGAGGGGGAGGGGGGGGGCGAAGGGGCAAAAAAAAATAGTTACATCGTTTGAAATTGGTATTTTTAAGTTTTAAGGAAAGATAAATCGATTGCGGATATTTTCAAGTGTAAAATTATTATAAGAGACGGAAAGGGGGGGGGGGCAAAAACGTAGAAAAGGAACGGTTGTTTCGGAGAAAACTACGGAAAACCCAGAACGCCTTTATTATTTTACACTTTGCAGAATTTCGAATTCTGATACTCCTTTCACAACTATGGATTTTTAACAGTATTTAGCCCGGAATTACGCAAGTTTCGGAGAAAACCACGAAAAAGTCAGACATAAATCGTTTTATAATAGTGTTTATATCATTTTTGTATCTCAGCTTCTAATCAGCATAATTTCAAAAGTAATATGTCATTTTGAAACATATTTAAATTGAATTTAAAGAGTAGACGCCACAAATTTCTGTCACCTTCCATTAACCGACTACCGTAAGTAATGGAATTCGAGATTTCACGTGATTTACACGTTATAAGGTATCCTGATTAGGTTTTTCTTTTGTATCTCAGCTACTAATTAAAATAATTTTATAAGTAATACATTATTTGAAAGAATTGTTGATTTGGAATTGAACAGTAGATTACAGAATTTTCTACCACCAGATGGCGCTGTAATATTTTTAAATTTCAATATTTCGATATCTGAATATGATTAAATTATTTTTAATACATCATTTGAAATATATTTTGAAGTACTTTTATATTATCGAAAGTGGAATTCGAGATTTCACAAGATTTAAACGTTTTGGGGTGTCCTGATTAGGTTTTCTTTTGTATCTCAGCTACTAATTAAAATCATTTCATAAGTAATACATCATTTTAAAGCTTTGTTGAATTGGATTTGAATAGTAGATTATGGAATTTTTGTAGGATTTTTCAATGCATGTTTCCTCATATCATTTGTTAACTAGCGTACACCTGTCATGACGTCAGATGTGACGTAACTGTATTACGTAATCAACAGCGCATCTTCGCTTCTCAGAGAGAGAGGTTTATATGAGTCTGTACTAGAAAGCTTTGCTAAGCGTGCGGCAAGAAATGCCAGCATTATGTTATTCTTCTTTCTATATTATTAAATGTTGTGATTGTGTAAAAGACTCTGCTTTTCACTCTGTGGACCCATTTAAACCAACAATGGTTATGGGCCCAGAGACACGCATCTTACTGCGGACTTTTTAAAAATTTAAATTAACATTAGCTAAAACGAAAGTGCGACTTACTGTTAAGCCTAAGGGCTGAAATCGAAAGTATTTTTGATTCTATTTTTATAACGAAGCTATTATAGCTGATTAAATATGTCGCAAATATTAAATATAGAAAAGTTATCAAAAAGTAATTTTGACACATGGAAGCTGCAGATAGAAGCTGTTTTAATCAAGAATGATCACTGGAGTTATGCTAACGGAACGAAAATTAAGCCCGATGAAGGCGCCGAAGACGAAGAAAAATGGCTCGAAAATGAGCCATTATAAGAGCCGATATAATTCTCGCAATTACTCGAAGTGAGCTGTGTCATATTAAACATTGTACCACCTCAAATGAAGTATGGAATAAATTAAAAGAAGTTTACGAATCGAGAGGACCGGCAAAGAAAGCCACCCTATTGAAGCAGCTACTCTTAAAGAAAATGACCGATAGTGAAAATATGTCCGATCACCTCAATATTTTCTTTGATATAGTGGACAAGCTAAAAGAAATGGACATTCAAGTAGCCGAAGATTTATTATCAATTTTGCACCTGTACAGTATCCCGGACAGCTATGAAAATTTTCGATGCGCTATCGAAGCAAGAGACGAATTGCCGCAGCCTGAAGCTCTAAAAATTAAAATGATGGAAGAATATGAATCAAGAGAAAATAAAAAGCATCAAGAATCGTCAAATGCGTATTTTACGACTCACAAGAAAAATCTTCCTGAAAAGAACAAAAGAGAAATCTTAAAGCCTGTGCAGAACAAGAACATGTATGGAGAGAGAAATTATGCAATCTTCAAGTGCAATTACTGTTCAAAAGTAGGGCATAAAGCCTCAGAATGCCGAAAGAAGATCTCAGACAGAAAATTCACTTCATCGAATAAATACAAAGAAAGATCTTTTATGGTTCAAGACAGTACGGAATTTACTATGGCAGTCAGTAACTCTTTCCAAGAACATTCCGAATGGTGTCTCGACAGTGGCTCAACATCGCATATGGCTCATGACAAGAATTTGTTTACAGAATTCGAACCAAGAAGTGGCTTATCTATAAAATTAGCTGTAGATGAAACAGCGGAGATCACAGGTGTTGGAACAGTCAAATTAAAAGTTCCCGGTAATCACGGTGTAACTAATTTAAAGTTAACAAATGTTTTGTGCGTTCCAAAATTAAAATGCAATGTTTAATTATAATGTATAAATATGTTTCATTTTCGAAACATTTATTTAAAAAAGGGCGAAATGTAGGATTTTTCAATGCATGTTTCCTCATATCATTTGTAGCGCACACCTGTCATGACGTCAGATGTGACGTAACTGTATTACGTAATCAACAGCGCATCTTCGCTTCTCAGAGAGAGAGGTTTATATGAGTCTGTACGAGAAAGCTGTGCTAAAAGTGCGGCATAGAAGTGCCAGCATTATGTTATTCTTCTTTTCTATAGTACTAAATGTTGTGACTGTTTAAAAGACTCTGCTTTTTACTCTGTGGACCCATTTAAACCAACAATTTTCTACCACCAGATGGCGCTGTAATATTTTTAAATCTCAATATTTCGAATTCTGAATATGATTAAATTATTTTTAATACATCATTCGAAAGATAATTTAAAGTTCTTTTATATTATCGAATAACCTACATCAAATTTATTCAATGGAGGGCGCTAATCGCAATTATTCGAGATTTCACCTGATTTATATGTTTTAAGGTGTCCTAAAGGGGGGCAAAAAATTAGAAATTCAGTTAGACCGTTCAAAATTGGTATATATAGGTTCTGGGTGCCTACGAGTCGAATGAGGATATTTTCGAAAGTGTAAAATTAAGAAGGGACAGTAAGGGTGGTGAAAGAATACGCGTGCGCAGCGAGCGTATGTATGAATTCGTGAGATGAAGGCAGAGGGGACCCTGTGTGAGTCTTTACCCGATGAGAAATGATTTTTTTTTTTTTTTTTTTTTTTTTTTTTTTTTAATAGTGACCAGCGAAGCGGGCGTAGCCTGCTAGTAATTTTATAAAACTAAAAAATAATGTGAAAAATATTTTATTTATTTATTTACTTTTATTTACTTATTTATTTTTGAAGTTAAAGAAAAACAAAGAACTGAAATATGCACTTTAATAAAAATATAAAATAAGTAAATGCATGTACACATATGTAAATGATATGATCCATAGAATACAAAATCCTCGATTTTTACTTCCATTACCCTACTACCGTAGGTAATGGAAGTATTGTATTCGGTCTGAAAATTCGATATCGAGATTTCACCTGATTTACACGTTTTAAAGTCCCCTGAGCCCAAAAAAGTGTTATTTGGCAATTGGTCAGTGTGTATGTGTGTGTGTATGTGGAGAATATTCTGGATATTATATCTCGGAAACTAATGAAGATAGAACTACGAAACTTTAGAATTGAAACAAGTCTGGTGTACAGATAAATGTTCCAAATTTTGGTGAAAATTGAAAAACCGGAAGTGGGACCATAAGTCCGTATCTCAAAAACGGCTCTAGCGATTTTCTTCAAATTTACTGTATAAACACTCTATTAAATGTCCTTTCGAATGATACAGTTAGTTCAGGAAAATTGACAGGCATCCTGTATAAATAGCTAAATTTCAGGTCTCGCAAGGACGTTCCGTTAAAAACGGCTGTACGGATTTTTTTTCAAACTCGCCATATTAACTCACTTTTAAATATGCTTTTGTATGTAATTATTGTTTTCCTGTCAATAATTGAGTTTTGGTAAAAGTTGGTATCTCAAAAACGGCTCTAACGATTTCTTGAAAATTTTTAAATAAATCCATTTCTTTCTTATGTATCACGTAGCGGTTTGTTACTTTTCGGCGCGGCCGTTTTGGCGCGGCCGTTTCGGCGCTGGCCGTTTTGGCGCCGGCCGTTTCGGCGCCAGATGTTTATATTCCGAACTTTTTGAGTGTAAGAATTTTTTTTTTTTCTCTCTCTCTCTCTATATATATATATATTTATTCATTTATTAAAAAAAAAAAAAAAAAAAAAAAAAAAAAAGGATTTTATTCTTTTTTTTTTTTTTTTTTTTTTTTTTTGTTAAAAGTAAAAAAAATCGATAACTTCGTTTTAAATTATCGCAGATCGATGGTTCAACCATTCGTTTAAAAGGTATTGGCGAGCTCTTTTGAAAGATACCCATCATGAAAATTTACTCCCCTCGAGGGGGACTTGCCCCCCAGGTGGGGGGGGGGAGGCGAGGTTCCTACATACACAAATGACTAATTTTAATAATTTTAAATTGTAAAAATCTAGTTTCTCACCTTGTCATTGGCTCTTTTAAATCACGCAAAATTCTATTCATCATTAATATCTTTAGCAAATAATTTAAAATAATTTTTTGTTTACGCATAATATATATATATATAAAGTCAGAAATTACATTGTTTATTTTATTACCCAAATAACCGCACGGCAATAGGTTTAATAAGTTTTAACTACAAAAATAGAGTTCTTTTCTCAGATTACCACTGACTTCTTTAAATTACGAAAAATCCTATTCATCATCAATGTCATTAATAAAAAATTAAAAATATTTTTTGGTTCAAGCATAAAAAAAAAAAAAAAAATCAGAAATCACATTGTTTATTTTATTTCCCAAAGAACCCCCATCACCAAATTGGTTAGAATCTTTAGAATTGCTGCGTATGTGTTGCCATCTGATGACTAAGTTTAATAAAAAAACAAGTTTCTAATCTTATCATTGGCTCCTTTAAATTAAGCAAAATTCTATTCATCATTAATATATTTAATAAATAATTTAAAATAGTTTTTTCTTCACGCATAATAAAGAAATAAATAAGAAATCATATCTATCATTAAATAAATTTTAACTGAAAAGGCTGAGTCGAAAGCCGCGGCCATTTCGTGAAGGACAGGCTGCGCGAAAACGGCCTCTCCGAAATGGATCTCGCGCCAAAACGGCCGCGCCAAAACAGCCGCGCCGAAATGGGTTTCGCGCCGGAACGGCCGCGCCAAAACGGCGGCGCCAAAACGGCCGCGCCAAAACGTCCCATTCCGATCACGTAGTTATTAGAGGAAAATTAACAGCTACCCTGTTTAGGTAGGTCAGAAGTTTAGGTAGATCTCGAAAATTGGTGTTTCAAAATATAACTCTACCATTTTTTTTTTCTTATTTTTTACCTCGCTATATGTAAGCTTCGTTTTATATGTCTTTACATGTGTATAAAGTTTATCTTACCAGAAAAATGTTAGGTTTCTACTTCTTTAGGTCACTTTTATATCTTCTGATCGTATTATCTCCAAAAAATACATATAATATGTGTAATAGTAGGTAATGGAAGTCGCGTGGTTGTTTCACACCAGATTTTTTTCTTTTCTGTTCTATTTTTACTTTCCGAACACTATAGTGAGGAAAGTATTGTAATCATGTCAAAAATCCGAATTTGAGATTTTGATGTTTCTATACGTTTCGAGGTCCCTTGAGTCCGTTTACTATTTTTACGATGATGTACGTATGTGTGTGTGTGTGTATGTGTGTGTATGCGTTTGTGTGCGTGTGTGTGTGTGTGCGTGTGAGTGAACACGCTAGCGTCTAAACGCTTTGCTCGAATGAGCTGTAAATTGGTACGCATGTTGCAAGTCACCGTAGCACGAACCCTATTGATTTTGATGAATCTAGCACTTATAGTTTTTTTACATGGACACAAAGAAAAATTCTTTATCATTTTGGCCTATGGAACCAAAATCTTAAAAGTGCGATAGCATCTAAACGCCTTATTCAATGGAGCTGAAAATTTATATGAATATTATAAATCACTGTTGCACTAACTATAAGCATCTTGGTGAATCTAGCATTTAAAGGTTTTACAGGGACACATCGAAAAATTCTTTATCATTATGATCTATGGGCTCAAAGTTCAGTAGCGTTAAATAAAACATCGTGTAATATATGGAGAAAAATACTCAAACACTCTATTATGGTTTTCTCTCTTTTGTTTGTTTAACAACTCCTCTTTCTTTACTTTATCTACAAAACTGTTAATTACTCAATGGTCGGAAAGTCGAGTGGAGTCACTCCAGATTTTTTCTTAATTTCTTCTTCTTCTTCTTCTTTTTTTTTTTTTTTTCAATTTAACTCCAAAAATGATCAATTTATAAAATTAATAATAGGAGCCTTTCTTTTATTTAGATACTCAATATTATACATTCTAGAAGTTATTTAATTCTAGAATTAAGAGCTTCGTGCAACAATAACAAGTATGAATCTAAAAATCGATGTAGTGGGTTTATAAAAGTACACTAGATATAAAAGCTTTTATTTCTCGCGAAATGAAATGAATTTCAATGAACCGCACGTGATATTTGACCATTTATTAAAAATCTAAGCTTACAGTTCCATAAAATAAGACTGAAATGAAAATCCAAAAGTTAATTGAGAATTCTTAACAATCATGGAACCGGTTCTTTTCAAGGTGCTTTTGTAATGTTTTTATTTTTTATTTTTAATTTGTTTATAAGAAGTAGAATGAGAAAAAAAAAAATATTTATAATACTGGTTTTCCTTTCATAAGAATATGGAGCTGAAGTAAGTAGTAGCTGGCAGACTACTATTTTGAAAATAAAAGTTTGAGGAATTTTGCAGATATATAGAAATTTTAGTATGCGATGAGAATGTGGGAAAGGATAATGTTTCGGTAAATTAAAAGTCGTTTTTTAGATTGTTATTTTTAACCGTTTTGATGTTTGGGGAATTTAGTCAAGTTTTTTTTTTTTTTTTTTTTTTTTTTTTTTTTTTTTTAAATCAATAGCACTCAGTTTCCTTTTTTTTTTTTTTTTTTTTTTTTTTCACTTTTCTTTTAAGTATTAAAATAACCTGATGTATCACTTACAGGACTTTCTCTTACCCTGCATTTCAATACAATAAAGATAGATTGCATATTGTCTTAAGATCAATAGCTTAAGATAATAAAATTCAATGTACTTTAAAAATAATCTAAAATAGTTTTAAAAACAGTTTTATTTGACATAAAATTCTGTGTGAGGGGGCTACCACCCCCTCAACCTTCCGTTCAATTACAGTGCATACAATTATTTAAAATACTAATAATAATAATAATAATAATAATAAAAATCAAGATAAAACATCAAGGTTATCAAGGCCTATTTAATTTGCCTTCAAACATAACAGTCTTGATGAAATTTTTAAGTGGCAACCTAATACGAATTTCGAAATGATAAATTTGAATTTCCTCCGGTTATTTGTTTTTAAATTATACTGATAACAGATATACATACAGATCAACCGCTAAAAATTGGACTTTCGTAATCAAAGTACCTCAAAACGTGATATTATACAAAAAAGAAAAAAAAAAAAAAAAAGGTGTAAATATAGAACTTCAAAAAATACTTTGTTTACAGTATGGGTACGAAAAATTAATTTTGCAGTGTTCATCGACATAGTTTTTTTAATTTAATTTTTTTTTTTTTTTTAATTCCAAAAGCACTTGATTCTACATCATAGGCTTCTATATATCTCAGATACATGAGATTGGAGCTCAAAAATAGAAAGTGAAAATAACAACAAGTTTAAAAATATATAGAAGAGTAAAATTAACAACGTTAAAACTATAAAAATACAACGATTGAAAGGAGAAAAATTGCGTATAAATACATGAACTATGAAAGGATTCAGTCACTAAATGTCAGCATCATCAACTCCGTGGCACGCCAATATCGGTCATACAGGTTTTCTTCATTCAACGAAGAACATTTGAGATGTTCTTTATCCATCTCTGTATTTTCGTTACATCGTCGACATAGTAAAATGTACAAAGCACTTCTATCAATTACATTTAACAGAAAAGAGCGTTTTGCTTGATTTTGGGTGGCCCTGTCTACTGGCTATAATCAATATGCACTGTAAACAATACTGTGTATTTAAAATTAGTCTTTAAAAAACATCTAACACAAAAGGAATTACGATTTCTGCAATTTTTAAGCATAGCCCCAATATATCCAAATACTTTGAGTAGCCCTGTAAATGAATGATGAATGATTTGCATACCGTAATCTACACAAAACATGCTTTTATGAATAAAATAAATTTTATTCATATCGTTTCGTTTAAATGAGCCTATAGATGTTACATTGAATTTACTAGAAATTTCCCCCATAGACATAATGTATTTGAATTCTCTTGGATGTCCCTGTACACGGCCCCATTTGCTTGATCTCAACAAAAAGTTTAGTGCAGTATCCCTATATCAGCGGTCACCAACCTTTCTGACCTCACGGACCACCAAATTCATAATTTAAAATCCCGCGGATCACTAAGATTATTGATTAAGAAACATAAATATATTTCTAGTGAACGTAGTAAATATGAAATAAACTTATTTAATACAAAACATTACAAACGTTTATTTTTACTTCCATTACCCGACTACCGTAGGTAATGGAAGTATTGTATTCGGTCAAAAATTCGATATCGAGATTTCACCTGATTTACATGTTTTAAGGTCTCCTGAATCCAAAAAAATGGTTTTTGGCAATTGGTCAGTGTGTATGTGTGTGTGTGTGTGTGTGTGTATGTATGTATGTGGGGAATCTTCTGGCTATTATATCTCGGAAACTAATAAAGATATAACTATGAAACTTTAGAATTGAAACAGATCTGGTGTGCAGATGAATTTTCCAAAATTTGGTGAAAATTGGAAAGCCGAAAGTGGGACATCGGAAACCGGAAGTGGTACCGTAAGTCTGTATCTCAAAACGGCTCTAACGATTTTCTTCTAAGTTGCTATATAAACACTCTATTAGATGTCCTTTCGAATGATATAGCTGGTTAGTTCAGGAAAATTGATAGACGTCCTGTATAAATAGCTCAATTTCAGGCCTCGCAAGTGCTTTCCTTTAAAAATGGCTTTTTTTTCAAACTTGCCATATTAACTGCCTTTTAAATATCCTTTCGTATTTAATTATTGTTTTCCGGTCAATAATTGAGTATGCCAAGTTTTGGCAAAAGTCGGTATCTCAAAAACGGCTCTAATGATTTTCTTCAAAATTGTTACATAAATCCATTTTAGATATCCTTTCTTACGTATTACTTGGTTATTAAAGGAAAATTATCAGTCGTCCTGTTTAGGTAGATCACTTTTAGCTGTCTGAAATTAACGTTTCGAAAAATGGCTAAACCGAATTTTTTCTTCTTCCTATTTTTAAATTCGCTATGTAAATATATTTTATATACCTTTACATGTGTATAAGTTTTCTCTTACCAGAAAATTTTAGGTGTCTAATTTTTTAGGTCAATTTTATGTCTTCTGATCATATTATCTCCAAAAAATGCATACGATACATGCAATAGTAAGTAATGGAAGTCGTGTGGTTGTTTTACACCAGATTTTTAATATAAGAAATATGTATATAATGATGAGAACGAAGTTTAAAGGTTGTTGGTTTTAATAAAACGATTATAGACAAAATTGTTTTATTGTTTGCATATTATAGGATGAAAGATTTAACTTTCAGATTCATAAATTGCTATTTCGATGTATAAAACTTGATTTACTAAATTTAGTAATATGTTATTATTAAAATCAATATATTGTTAGATTATTAAAATCAAAATGGGAATTATATTTTTTACGTACATTTAAAACCTTTGAAAAATTCGAATATTCTAAGAAATTTAGAATAATTCCTAGCTAAATACATATCAGAAATTCGAGGCCATAACTTTGCCTAATACTTTCATTCAAATTTTTGTGTTCAAAAAATATTGCATCTGTATCATCATTACTGTCCATATATATTCTAAATATTCCCTCCTCTCTCTCATCCAGGAAATTCTGAAGTCTATAGTGTGAGTATGAGTGACTAAAAAGATCCTGTAGTTAAAATTAATATCTCTATAATTCCTAATAAAAGATTAAAAATGCAAATAATTTCAAAATTTTTCCACGGACCACCTGTTGGCGACCACTGCCCTATATGATACACATTTAGAATACTAAGTTTAAATTTTCTGCTATTATTTGTTCTTGAGATATTCTGATTACAGACACACACACAGAGATACACAGACCAACCGCTGAAAACATAATTTTTGGATTCAGGAGATCTCAAAACGAGATCTCAGAACAAAATCTCAATTTCGAAAATTTGACCCAAAAACAATACTTTCTCTACCATATATATGGGTAAGAGAAAGTAAAAACGGCAACTTATCTGGCAGAGAAAAATAAAACAGGTCCAATATTATAGCAATCAAAAATAGTATGAACATTTGTATACAGCTTATAAGAGTTTTGTAATACTTTAATTTTTCAAAAGACATTTTCTAATTGTTAATGTTAACTTTCCATGCTACCTCGTCATTTTCTTTTCATATCTATATGTGTTAAAAAAGTTGTTTTTACCTTTGAGCAAAAAAACATATTTTAATAGCTCTATTTTGCACAAATCATGATGAAATTGGCAGTTTTTATTCATATCATATGTACAAAAAAAAAAAAAAAAAAAAAAAAAATCTGGGCACCTGCCTTATCTTTTACAAACGATAAGATCGACAATGTCCAGTACAGAGCATCCAAAATCATTATTGGCGCTGTCTTATCAACTAATAACAAAAAAGCAGAAAATGAGTGTGGTCTAGCCCCCTTAGAAAATAGAAGGAAAATGGCTACCATCAAGTCCACGAACAAAATCAGAAGCCTAACAGATCTTCATATTTCTAACAAAACCTTCAAGGCGTGGAATGGAAAAAATAGACTAAAACGGTCTTCACCCTACAATTCGACAATGAAATCAGGAGGGAAATTGACTTACGTCACGAAGATATTGATATTGTTAAAGAACTTCTTCTTTCTATCAGTCCCTCCCCGCAAGTAGTCGTAAATCTAAATCTTTTGCAACCTTGCAATAAAAAAGAGCCAGCCACAATAATCAAGGAGAAGGGCATCCACACCATCAATAAACTCTCGAACTCGGCCCAAAATCTGGCTATTGCATTTACAGATGGTGCCTCCGACTCTGAAGGTGGCGCTGGCATCTTTTTCACTCATGCAAATGGTGATTCTGAACATCACAAATTACCTATTGGTATAATTGCCTCAAATTACACTTGCGAGCTTGCAGTCATCAAAAAAGTTCTAGAAATTTACCACTCCAAGGCAATCCAGAATTCTAGTGGCCTCTGACTCTAAATCTGCACTCCAGGTCATCCTAACTCTCAACATACCCAGGATATTATTGTGCTCATGAACAAAACTATTACAGCCCAGAAGACATGCATACTGCAGTGGATACCAGCACATGTCGATATTTACGGAAATGAGCAGGCTGACAGCCTCGCCAAGGAAGCAAGAAATAGTTCTCAAGTTTCCAACAGCTTAACTCTCTCCGATGCTGACGAAATAGTCAACAGTAGACATTCCTCACAGCCAATCAAGAAAAATTCTGTTCCTCCTCTAAATTGTAACCGTGCCATTTCATTTACTATTGCCAGACTGAGGACAAAACACTTCAGGGGAATGAAAATTTCCCCTAATGGTCAACAAAGTTATATCTACTGTCCTCACTGTACTGACATTCAACTGTCTCCTGACCACCTTTTCTACTGTCCTGCTATATTGGCCAAGCTCTTCAATATCCATCTAGCTTTCTCGCATCAACTCCTCTATTCTTTAAAGGGTCGTTGATGTCGCTACGGCTGTCCTGGATACCTTCGGTCCTAGTTGACTCCACTGCACCAACTTCTTGAACAAAACGACAACAACAACAAAAAAAGTTTCCTACAGAATACAGAATGATTAACATTAAAATTTACACGGTTGCACAAAAATATTAAGATACATTAAAAGCTAAAATTGGAAATTGCTGGAACTGCATTTTCGTTTTTATTAAGTCTTTTTAACGATACTTAAGAGTAATAATGAATTTATTTAGTCTATCTGTCTGTCTTTCTGTTCATTGTGTGATCACCTAGGAAAAACGTACATTGAAGATTAAACGATGCAACCTGTAGGTACAGTTGAAAAGTGTTAACACCCTATACGAACAGTATGATTTTTCGTTCTTGTATTTTAATTTTAATTTTCCGAATATACATTATGCAAGAAAAGTTTTTTACTCATGAAAATTTTTAACTATGAAATTTTTGTGTACCTTTACTTTTCGAGTTCTCCTAAATTATATTTGCTATTTTTAAGATGATTTATGGATGTTAGTGTGTGTCTGTGAGTGAACACGATAACGTTTAAACGTGTTGTTCGATTAAATTGAAAGTTTGTAGGTTTGTTATTGGTCACCTTTGCACGAACTGTATAGACTTATAGACTTTGATGATTGCACAAGTCCGAGTTTTTTTACTGTGATACAAAGAAAAATTCTTTATCATTATGACCTATGGATTCAAATTAGTTAAAGTGCGATAACGTCAGTGCAAACTCTACATTCAATTATTAGGCATGTTACAAGTTATCATCGCAAGAACCGCACAGATTTTGTGAGTATAATACTAATATATATATATATTACCGGTATACAATAAAGAATTTTTATACATTGCGGTCTGTGAGCTCAAACTATTTAAAGTTCGCTATAGTAATCTTAAATTGCTTAACGAAAGAAAAAAAATATAGACATTTGATACTGCGAACTTATCATTTATAGTTATTTTACAGGGATGCGCGCGCGCACACACACACAAATAAATAAATAATAGGATGCGTTACAATCCATTAAACGTCATACAACTGCGGGTGAAATGCTCAAAACGTGTTGTTCCCTTTTGTTTATTTAGTGATTTCTCTCATTTAATTTTATTTAACCAACCTTTTATTACTAAATGTTTGAAAAGTCGAATGGAGTCCCTCCAGATTTTTTCTCTCGTAGAATAACAGCAGCTCAAAAGGAGCTCTTTAGAGCAGGCCTGTCCAACCCAAAACACTTGGTGGGCCGCATCCGATATCTATTTTACTCAGGCGGTCTGCACCATATGTATGTATGCTTGTGAGTGTATGGATATAGTATATATATACTTTAGTAGTATATATATACTTTTATAGTATATATATGGATAAAGTATATATATACTTTTTTCGGGCGAGGGAAGGGTGAAGACTCGGAGCAGAATACATAATTCCAATTATTTTCATGCATGAATTAACCCTCCAAGTGCTGATCGTTTCACTTTTAACCCTCTCAGTCGCAGTGTTCCCGCTGATGGAACACCTAATTTTAATTCTCAAGTGTAAAAACTCACCCCGGAAATTTTTTAGCAAAAATTTACACATATAACATAGCAGAAAAGGCCCCTTTTTTAACGTGAAAATTTAAAATTTCTTGTATTTTAATTACGTTCGTAAATTCCGGTGGAAGTATAATTTAAATGATTCGAATTATCTTGCGCCGCAAAGGGTTAAAATACTCCGGAATAAATTGAAATGTTGGGATCTATGCAACTTTTACGAGTTTTTGCTGTCGATAATGTTTACTTATAAAGTGATTTATTTGTTAAATTAAATATTATTTTAATTTAATAAGGTTTACTTACAGATGTTTCAAACCAAAAATTTCTCGAAAAGGAACAATGCTAATTTTTTATTTTTTTAAATATTTATGATCAGCTATGTGTCTAAAAGCCATTTTAAAAATTAGTTTAGTAATTTTTAAAATAAATTAAGTAGTGAACGTTAAAGGGTTAAGTGCTAAGCATATTTAAGGTACCATGCAGATATATTTTTAAAAAATTATAATTAAAATATATTGATATCGCGATTTTACGAGTTGTTATGTAGATTTTATGAATCGTCTCACTGCGAGACGATAGCACTCTAGCGGGGATCCGAATCGTCTCGCAGCGAGACGATAGCACTTCGAGGGTTAACAATAGAATCGTGCAAAAATTATGATTATATGTTAATAACTTATAACTATAATAAAAATAATGAGCAATGGATATAGAAATACTTCATTACAATATTATGGTTCTTTAGTTGTCAAATTCGTTGAAAGGTATTTTCACTTCGAAAAGTCAGAACAGATTTATTAATTTTTAATTTGTTAACCAAATTTTTCAAACTTTAAATACTGTTAGTATCCTCGCGGGCAGCAGGTTGGCCGCCCCATACTCTAGTGAATACTGTCACCGGACTAATTACCGTTCCCACGATTTCAGGATCGCGTTTGATTCAGTCCCGAGATTTAGGAAAGGATAAGTTCTCCATAATTATTTTTTTCCTGGCTAACTCGATATTATGATCTTACAGAACAATTGTTGATATCTCGAATGTTGATATCTCTAATATTTAACTATTTTCTACAAAGCTACGGAAAATACGCCATAAGTGGATAGAAGAGCAAATCTTTTAGACAATATTCCTGCAAATTCACAAGAGCATAGAGGATATTGTTTAATTTTTAAAAATCTAATCTAATGCAGGATTAATATCACTATAGGTCTTGATAAATATAAAATATCGAATGCACAGGTGTTAGGTAATCAAGACTACTTTACTGAATGAAATATCTCTATTTGGAATAAATAATTGAGTAAAATGTTTAAAAAAGAAAAAAAAAATTTAAGAAAATATCTATATTGTGCGTTTTCAAAAGAAATATATAAGAAAGGAGTTGGTAAAAACAAACTCTTCAGATATTATGCATTTTTTTTTTTTTTTTTTTTTTTTTTTTTAAAGAAATTAGGTTGACGTTGATGTTGAAAATTACTATCAGGCGGAGGCTTTGAAGAGTACACATGCTAGATAATCGAACGCGAAACTTTGTTTATTTACCAGCATGACTGAAATAATATTTTAATCTTTAAGTATGTTTGTTTATTGACAATATCAAAGCAACTAAGAAATCAGCTCGTATAAAAAAGGAATATATATATATATGTGTGTATAAAATATGTACGTGGGGGAGGGAGAGTGAAGTATTTTTTCAAAATAAAAGCTCACTGAGTATATGAGGAAAAAGAAAATTTAGTTAAATGAGGAAACACTATTGCTGAGGAAAGATGTATCGAATTCTCAAAATATTATTTTATTCTATTAATATGATTTTTAATCTTGATATTATGTGTCAATATACATTCAAACATTGTTGTAAATAACTCGATTTATAGATAGAGCGAGCGAGAGAGATAAAGTTGTTAAAATTCCACAGAAATATACGCATATAGTTAACTCGTAGCAGATCACATAGGATGTAACAAAACTAATGGTGAGAACTGTCACAAGTGATAAAACTTGCCAGAACAAACAATTTTCAACATACAATGTAGGGTAATGTGGAGCTAATTATCTAAAGCATTTTAGAGCCCCTGATTTGTAATATTTGTTCATTAACTTTTACTTTCCGAACACTATAGTGAGGAAAGTATTGTAATCATGTCAAAAATCCGAATTTGAGATTTTGATGTTTCTATACGTTTCGAGGTCGCCTGAGTCCGTTTTCACTATTTTTGCGATGATGTATGTATGTGTGTGTGTATTTATGTGTATGTGTATATATGTGTGTATGTCTGTCAGTGAACACGCTAGCGTCTAAACGCTTTGTTCGAATAAGCTGAAAGTTGATACGTATATTGTAAGTCACCATAGTACGAACCCTACAGATTTTGGTGAATCTAGCACTTATAGTTTTTTTACAGAGACACAAAGAAAAATTCTTTATCATTATGGCCTATGGGACCAAAATCTTAAAAGAACGATAGCATCTAAACGCCTTACTCAATAGAGCAAAAAAATTATACACATGTGACAGGTCACAGATACTCAATCTGTATAGATTTTGGAGAATCTACAAGTAGCACTTATAGTTTTTTTACAGGGACACAAAGAAAAACTCTTTATCATTATGGCCTATGGGGCTAAATTTTTAAAAGTGTGATAGCGTCTTTGCCTTATTAATCTGAGCAAAAAATTTGTACACATGTTATAGGTCACAGTTGTACCAACTGTATAGATTTTGGTGAATCTAGCGCTTACAGTTTTCTTACAGGGACACAAAGAAAAATTCTTCATCATTATGCCCTATGAGACCAAATTTTTAAAAGTGCGATAGCATCTAAACGCCTTATTCAATTGAGCTGAAAATTTATATGAATATTATAAATCACTGTTGCACTAACTATAACCATTTTGGTGAATCTAGCATTTATAGGTTTTTACAGGGACACAACGAAAAATTCTTTATAACTATGGGCTCAAAGTTCAGTAGCGTTAAATAAAACATCGTGTAATATATGGACAAAAATACTCAAACACTCTATTATGGTTTTCTCTCTTTTGTTTGTTTAACAACTTGTGTGAGTGTTCTCACACATATGTCCTTTAAAAGCTTATTTATTTATCCAAATTTAATATTTAACAAAAAGGAGGGATTAATATAGATTATATAAAATAAATCTTTTTAAATTTATCTAATTCAAGTAATTAATTATAGAGAATTTCCCGTTTTATTTTTTAAATCAAAATTTTCATTTCTTTGTTCTTCTATCGTTAAAAACACATTGATCTAGGAATAAAATAAAGCAATTTTTATATTGGGGTTTGTCAAAAATAGTATGTGTATACATTTTCCCCGAATGGATTAAATCAATTTAGCTATAATTATTTATTTTGGAGAGGGTAATTTAAAATTCGTATCAACCTACTTATAACACAAGTAGCTATTAATAAAATAATAACTGTCATTTCAATTTATATTTATCACGCTAGTGTTTACATTAAATCAATTTAGCCGTAATTATTTATTTTCAGAGGGTAATTTAAAAAGCCGTTATCAACATATTCCTACTATACACAGATATTAATAAAATAAAACAAGCATTTGATTTCATATTTATTACCCTTGAATGTTTATGTTAAAAAAACCATTATTATTTCAAGAGGGTCATTATAATTCTAAAAATAGATTTATAATGATGTTCGATAGTCTGGGCGTCGCCTTCTTTGTTCATTGAGAGTTGAAGGTCATTTGGCATGGCTTCTCAATGTCAAATCGATTTAATATTTGTAACGACTTTTTTATATTCAAAATTTAGTATGAATATCTTAGAAGAACAAAGAAACAGTTTGGCATTCTTTTGGCTGCATTTCAACAATGCCAATCTCCGGGGTTGCGATTTTAAGCTATCTGTGGCTAGCAGATTTAGTGTATCTTTTTTTCGTTTTTGATCAGGTACTAAGTAGACGTAAATTTTTGAGGTCCTCCTCCCTCTCTGTATAGTTGATGGGGATAGAATATTTATTTTTTTGCTTACGAATATAGGAGTGAAATGTAAAGTTATTAGTAACTGCAAACTGAATATTATATTGCTGCATCAATAAATCACAGTACTAAAATGATGTGTCCTGATTACTTCGAAGTAAAGACTTCTACTTTATATTTTTAATTATTCCACGATCCGGCTTTTGTGTTAAACGAACCTGAATATACTAGACAATAGTACATATTAATTGGTGCGTGTCCAGCTTCCCCGATCTTCAAAAATGGAGGGGGAGGAGGAACCCGACGGAATCATAATAAATTTTCCATGACGGAAAGGACCGAACATTTTATTAAAATTGCATCATCGAAGTGAATGTGGATAAGTAGTTGCATACTGCTATGCATACTCTCGATACTTAATTGGATTAATCATCGTTTGCAGTTGCAGATATTTGTTGTGAAGAAAAAAGTATTTACAGAGTTAAAGTGTTACGAATGTGCCTCTCCTCTTCATCTTATATGGTTTGCGGATGTGTGCCAGCTAGAGTTTGTGTACAGTGATCAAGGCTGTGTTTCTTCATGGGTGTCTATATCGTGGAGTTAAAAGTCTTACGAGTGTGCTCTAGTATTCAAGAGATATTTCGTTTATGGATGTGTACGTGATCGGTGCGGTCTTTCTTCGGGAATATGTGTGCGGCGATACAATTCGTGCATCTAGAAAGAAAAAAAAAAAATTTTTTTCGCTCCTGCATCTCGTGTTTATTATGTGCAATGTGTGGATTTTTCGTCACGTAAGATGATCGCTTCATTTTTTTTTTGTGCGTTTTGTGACATCTACAAAGATCTTGTGTTAGCAAGTGTTTTTTTTTCGACTCTGCAAGTGCAATTTTTTCTCCTTGTGAAATTTTTTTGGTGACTGGAGACAAGGGTAAATATTCATGTGGGATAAACAGCTGCTCAATTGAATAAAGTGAATGAGCAGAAATTGATAAATATTATTTTGTTTAGAAAATAAATTTCTTTCTTTTGCCTCTTAGCAAATCTATGTGCTGGAAGTGGTAAGTTGTGAGTTTATCTTATATTTTAAATATCCTAATGGAACTGTTGCTTTTATTAATTTTGTTCCTTTCTCACCAGTAAGAAATAATAATGATAAATATAATAAAGAAGGGAAGAGAGTTTTTGGAAAATAAATTTTTTTGGAAATTCTATTTTGAAATTTTATTGAAACTTTGAACAAAAAAAAAAAAAAAAAAAAAATTCTTCCTTATTCTTTTGAATTTTTGAAATATATATTTTTCGTAATTTTTAATAAAGTATTTCATTTGATATAAGTATATATATATAAGTGCTTTGTTGTTTTTCATAATAATTGGTATTTTTCTATACTTATAAAGCTTAAAGTGATTTACTTTAATTTTTAGAACATTTTGAAATATATAAATATGTTTACATAATATTTTGGTTAGGTATTTTGTCATTTGCATTTTCTGTGAGTAACATAAAGAAAAATGCATAATATTTTATACTCATAGATCTTAACGCAATTTATTTTTTTGCTCGGACAATTTTGAAATATATATTTTTAATGGGTGTCACAGTATTTTGTTGGGATTTTATTTTTCTTTCATGATGATTAATACTCTTATGTGCATATTATGATTTATTTTTTTTAAGTGATTTATTACAATTACTGCTGCAAATTTCTACAATTCCTTATAATTTATTTATTTTTTTTTTCGAATATTTTAAGATATATATGTATAATTTTTGACATTTTTAATGAGGTATTTTATCTGATGCAGTTGCCGTAAGCATAAAAAAAAAGCGTAATTTTTGTGCTCATTTAATTTAATATATTATATATTTTTTTTTACTCGAGTATTTCTGAGATATATTAGTTTTTATTTGACCCAACATAAATAATTAAGATGGCCACTAAAAAGAACATTAATATTAACATTTTAAATTTTGACGGGGACTCATCCTTACTTGAATTTTTTTTCGATCAGATTGAGTCATACGCAAAATTAAATAGATTAAATTCAGAAGAGGCAGTGGCAATTTTAAAAGGTAAATTAACTGGCCCTGCGTTAAAATTCATGACTCAATCTCCCTTATTATACAAATCGACAGATTTAAAATTTATCAAGGATGAATTCCAGAATTTTTTTGCTCCAATGAGCAGTACTCAGGCTCTTGTGGAATTTAACAATTTAATACTCTTACCACAAGAATCAATTAGAAATTTTTCCCACAGGCTTAATATTTTAGCCGATGTAGTATATTCGCAGATTAATGATGCTAATGCTTTAAATTCCATTAAATTTACTAAATTCATTTCAACCATTCCCTCAAACATTAGAGTTAAGATTCAAGAAGAGGGAATCTCTGAGTACCAACAGGCGGTCAACCGAGCACAGAAATTACAGGACATTAACGCTAATGAAACATTATTACAATTAAGCTTAAATAACCCAGTTATTAATACACTATCTGAAAAGTTAGTCGAACTGACAGATAGAATGAATAATCTGTCATTCGCTCAGAAATCGGATGAGGTTAATCATACACACGAATCCCCAGTGCAAGATAGGCAAAGAAACTATAATAGACAAAGTGAATTAAGATATAATTATAAAAGTAGAAATCAAAATTTCAGGGGTAAACAAAATTTCAGGGGTAATCAAAATAAGAACAGATATCATTCTTCTCCTATTTGCCAGTTGTGCAGTAAAAGAGGACATGTTGCTACTAGGTGCTTTAGATGGCAAAGAAATCAGACTAGGGGTAAAAATTATGACAGAAATAATTATAGTAAAAATCCAAGTAATTTAAACGAGCGCAGAGATGTAGTTTAGCTGATGCAAGTACATCTCAGGAATTGAATAGAGCATCAGCACAAAATTTTTCTCTGGACATTGATAATAACGTTAATCTACCCAAATTATCTAGTGACAGATTGGTGAATTCTACTGCGTCTCAGACACAACAAATCTTGAAAATTTCTGATTCTAAATGTACTCAAACAAATAACGATAAAAGGGAGAACATTTTTAATGTCCATGTAAATTCTCCAAAGTTACCTCTTATTAAAATTTTGCTAGATAAACAAAAGGTAAACACACTTATTGACACTGGTAGTTCTGTTAGTCTGTTAGCTGAAAGTACATTTAATAAATTAAAACATAGTTTGAAATATAGACATTTATCTTCCCATGTGACAATCAAAACCGTGAACTCGAATGTACAGTTTTCATCTTGTATACAAACCACTTTCAAAATTCAAAATCAATTTTTTTCACAAAAATTCTTCATAGTGGACATACCTGAAGGTTCAGCATTTAGGGTTATTTTGGGTTACGATTTTATTCAACAATATCATGTAATATTAGATATGCAGAGGTCCTTGTTAAAAATAAAAGACATAAGTATTCCCATAACAAACACATATAGCGACCATGAAGAAAATCTTAATATGCATACTCAATGTAAGAAACTTTCAGTAAAAACGGGACAAAAACTTATTTTACAACCCAAAGAAGAATCTTCTATTACGGTTTATTGTCCCAAAGTTTCTTCGGGTGATTATTTATTTCAGAGTAAAAAGAGTTCTTCCAAATTAATTTTTTTGGATTCAATAGTTAATATTGAGCATTCTCAGAAACAAAATTGTAATAGTAAATATGATAGAGTAAAATTTCAGTTATATGTTAAGAATAACACTAATAGAAATATGCATGTAAACAAACATTCAAATATTGGTACAATTAAAGAAATCGAACAAATTATAGACTATGGTTCAAAACAAAATGATAATGTTGATATTTCAGAGGATTCACAATTTATTAATTATATTCAACCTTCTAGTGATGTATTAAAAATGAGAAAACAAGATTTAACACCCACGGACTTTGATGTTAAACATCTCAATGGGTCTCATGCAACAAAATTAAAACAAATTTTATTAAGTAATTTCGCAGCATTTTCTAAAAATATGAAAACCCTTGGACATACTGACAAGGTAGTACCAGATTTAAAATTTTTAAGTGACTATCCAATTAAGACTTTGCCCTTTCCCATTCCTCAGGCTTTACAACAGGAAGCTAGAGATCAAATTAACCAATTGGTAGAGGCTGGGATTATTGAGCGAAACTGCTCAGAATGGGCTTGCCCAATTTTACTGGTAAAGAAAAAACAAGATGGATCTGGTAAACAGAAATTTCGCCTCGCGTTAGATTTAAGAATGTTAAATTCTATTATTCAAGGTTCTTCTTATCCGTTACCTAAAATTCAAAATATAATAGCTGATTTATCTGCGTATAAATTTTTCACTTGTCTTGATTTCCAACAGGCGTATCATCAAATTGATTTACCGGAACATTTACAAGATAAAATTACTTTCACATCAATGTTTGGCAGTTTCAAATTTAAAAGACTATGTTTTGGTCTTAAAAACGCGGCTTCTCAGTATCAAGCCCTTATGGATTCTTTAATTGATGAAATTAATATAGATGGAATTTACGCGTATCAGGATGATTTAATATTTGGTGCAAATAGTTTTGAAGAGACATGTGTCAAACTTGAAAGAATTCTTAAGATTTTAATTAAATATAATTTAACCTTAGCTCCTAGTAAATGTACATTTCATAAGAGTGCTGTAAATTATTTGGGATTTCACATAGAGAATAATTCAATTTCTCCAATTGAGTCAAATATCATTAAAATAAACTCTTTCCCTACACCTACAACAAAAAGACAATTAAAACGCTTTATAGGAGTTGTAACCTTTTATAAGTCTCTTATTCATAATTTTTCTAAATTAATTCAACCACTTATTGAATTGACTAAACCGAAAACAAAATTTGTTTGGAATAAACATCATCAGGATATTTTTAAGAAATTTCAAGATATATTTTTAAATTCACCTATGGTAAGATTACCGGATTGGAACAAGACTTTCTTTCTCAACACTGATGCATCAAATATTTCTATTGCAGGAGTTTTGATGCAGAAATATGACGATCAATTATTACCTGTCGCCTTTTTCTCTAAATCACTTAAACCGTCTGAAAAAAGATATCCAGCTATCAAACTTGAATTAATGGCCATTTATAAATCTGTAATTGCTTTCAAATATTACTTATACAATAGAAAGTTTATCATTTTGTCTGACAGTGCTCCTTTAAAAACATATAGAAAAACAAATAGTCCTGCTGATTTAACTACTAAATGGCTGTTAGAGTTGTCAGAATACTCATTTGAATTTGAACATATTCCTGGCACTACAAATGTTTTAGCGGATTATTTATCAAGATCAGACTTCTCAAATAATCAACAAAATTTAAAAACAAACCCAGAATTAATATTCAGTTCTCAACCTCTTCCTATCGTACAAGATGACACACATTCAATTAATCAAATTTCCACTTCTACTCAGTCTGTACAACAAAATCAATTCAACAATTTTCTAGTTTCTGGTAATACTCAAAATAAAGATCCCCTTTTGGAAATTTCAAATAATACATTTATATCTGAGCAAAAGAATGATGCAAAATTGTCAATTATTTACAGACAAATTTTGAGAAAAGGTTTTTCAAAAAATAATGATAATTTTTTTATCCATCCAGATTCTAAAGTTTTAATGTACAAGAAACAAAATTTGCATAATAATACTTTTTCATATCTCATTGTTGTACCACATTCTTTAAAATCTAAAGTTTTAACCATTTCACACCTTTCTCACTTTGGGTTAACAAAAACATACGAATTTTTATCAAATAGATATTATTGGAAAGGTATGTACACAGACACTTTAAATTTTGTTGCTTCGTGTACTTTATGTTTACAAAATAAACATCATAACACACCACCAGCTCCTTTACAACCCACCTATACTCCAACACATCCAGGGCATACTATTAGTGTCGACTTGGTTGGTCCTTTTATAGATGGACATTCAGTTTTGACTGTGATTGACCATTTTTCGCGACACATTGAATTATTTCAATTAAAAGACACTTCTTCATCAAAAATAGTTAAATGTTTATTTAATTACATTACAACATTTGGTAGACCATCAGTAATATTATCGGATTTAGGCAAACAGTTTACATCAACTATTTATAATATTTTTAATGATAAACTTGGCATAAAAATTTTGCATTCATCTGTTGCTCATCCTCAAAGCAACTCTATTTCTGAGAGGATAAATAAATCTATAAAGTACTCAATTAACACTTTAATTTCTGAGGGGCATTCTTTTGAAAATTCACTAGCTATACATAAATCACTTTACAATGGTTCAACACATTCATCCACATTGTTTTCACCTAACCTACTACATTTTGGTAGGGAACTGTCTTTAATATTTGATACATTTGATCAATTTATAAATCAGCCATTTTTGGATAAAAATGTAGACATATATAAATTATTACACGACTTAGATAACATCTATAGCAAAGCATATTCTAACATTAAAGAAAATCAAGACAAAAGATATCAAAATTTTCAAAAGCGTGCAAAACTGAGGCCTGTTGCTGTTCATGATGTTGTATACTTGAAATCAATAGATAAATTTAAACCCAAGTATTCTGGGCCATTTATTGTTGTACAAAAACACTCGCCAGTTTCCTTTTCCATTAAGAGATTACATGCACCTGATAATAAAGCTTTCAGAGTCCATATTGATAGACTCCTTATTGCTCCACCTCGACGTAATTATTTGTTTACTGAACCCAACTCCAATATAACACATAATATTAGCAATAATTCTACACATCCTTATAACTTAAGAAATCGCAATTAATTTTTTCACAAAAAAAGTTTGAATATATTTTGCTTCACAAATGCATTTTCCAATGGCCAAGGGAGTGTGTTTGTTTGCTGTGCAGGAACTCGTCTTTATTTATTTTATTATTTTTATTTTCAGATGGCTTGTCCACTGTTTTTTTATATTTTTCTTTTGATATAAAGACTATTTCTTGCATTGCAGTGTTGTTGAATATATATAATATTTATAAATAAGATGCATAAAAAAAAAAAAAAAAAAAAAAAAAAAAAAAATGATTCTAATGATAACATAAATGCTTGTAGATCATATTTTGAATTTTCTAAATTAGTAATCAAGGTGTTATTTTTTTTATTTAATGTTTACTATGTCTATTTTTATTGGATGAAGGTTAAACAAAAATAAGATAATTGAAATATATTTAATAGAGATATTTCATTGGAATACAGACTAAGTTCATAGGAAATTAATTATTAATGATAATAGTGCTAACAATATACATACAGCTAAATTTTATAAGTTTTCAATTGATTTTTGGTGTACAACATGTGTTTGGTTTGTTCAATATCCAATCTAAATTTTTATTATTTTGGCACTCCCTCTCATCACTCAAAATTTTGTCAATTTGTTTTCTTTTACTTATTTATTACCCTATCCTAGATATATGTTGTCTCGTTCAAAAATTTTCTCCCGGGAGAGCAACATTGGATATGTGATGAGAATCTATATTTTTGTTGACATTAATTTTTCAACATTTATGACACTTAATTAATCGGTTTCGTGAGGTGTCCCTACAGGGGTCTGTGGATTCTGCTGGGGGACGGAGGCCTGTGCCTAACAGTACAGGTCTTTCAACACGCCCTGTCCCGCTAGGATGTTAGCCTTAAGTTAACATCATTACACTTACATTTTTGTAAGGATTAAGGGAAGATTATTTTTTTTGACTGCCAATGGCGTCCTTTTTAAAATCTTTCCTGTGTGGTATACACGAAAACTTTTCTGTTCTTTACTTTTATTTATTTTTTTTGTACATAGTTTTGTTTAACGTTGACCAATATGTGTAACCAAGGTGTTAGACAAATAAATATTACAATAATATGTTGGAACCTTTAGTATTACAACAATGTATATGCATATGTGTAATTTATATTATTTTTTCTCTATTTCACTATACATATTAGTGTGAAAATTTAATATTTTGGAATGTAAAAATCTAACGTTAGTAAATGTTGATGTAGCATTATTTGCTAAGTTCATCAAAAAAGAGACTCTTTCATAAAAAAAACATTTCAGCTGAAATTTTTTGGTGGCATATAAAAAAACTATATTGAACTGCAGTTGAAATTATTTATAGAAGCCACATTTTTGCGCCTGTCATGACAAGGTGTTTCTCTTAAAGTTTTTGGTTATACTGATATTTTTGAAATATGTGTATTTTGTATTTTTGAATTAGTGTTTATATTTCATATATATTTTGTTTGTTCAATATTAAGCATTCATATAATTTTTACTTATGATGTAATATCATTTTTTGTAAGTGTGCGTCTTTGGTAAGTGCTTTTGAATATTATTGTTTGTATATGCATTTCTATACAGGAGGCGAGGAGGAGTTATTTTTATTTTTTTTTACTAGTCGAAGGGGAGATATATGTGTGAGTGTTCTCACACATATGTCCTTTAAAAGCTTATTTATTTATCCAAATTTAATATTTAACAAAAAGGAGGGATTAATATAGATTATATAAAATAAATCTTTTTAAATTTATCTAATTCAAGTAATTAATTATAGAGAATTTCCCGTTTTATTTTTTAAATCAAAATTTTCATTTCTTTGTTCTTCTATCGTTAAAAACACATTGATCTAGGAATAAAATAAAGCAATTTTTATATTGGGGTTTGTCAAAAATAGTATGTGTATACATTTTCCCCGAATGGATTAAATCAATTTAGCTATAATTATTTATTTTGGAGAGGGTAATTTAAAATTCGTATCAACCTACTTATAACACAAGTAGCTATTAATAAAATAATAACTGTCATTTCAATTTATATTTATCACGCTAGTGTTTACATTAAATCAATTTAGCCGTAATTATTTATTTTCAGAGGGTAATTTAAAAAGCCGTTATCAACATATTCCTACTATACACAGATATTAATAAAATAAAACAAGCATTTGATTTCATATTTATTACCCTTGAATGTTTATGTTAAAAAAACCATTATTATTTCAAGAGGGTCATTATAATTCTAAAAATAGATTTATAATGATGTTCGATAGTCTGGGCGTCGCCTTCTTTGTTCATTGAGAGTTGAAGGTCATTTGGCATGGCTTCTCAATGTCAAATCGATTTAATATTTGTAACGACTTTTTTATATTCAAAATTTAGTATGAATATCTTAGAAGAACAAAGAAACAGTTTGGCATTCTTTTGGCTGCATTTCAACAATGCCAATCTCCGGGGTTGCGATTTTAAGCTATCTGTGGCTAGCAGATTTAGTGTATCTTTTTTCGTTTTTGATCAGGTACTAAGTAGACGTAAATTTTTGAGGTCCTCCTCCCTCTCTGTATAGTTGATGGGGATAGAATATTTATTTTTTTGCTTACGAATATAGGAGTGAAATGTAAAGTTATTAGTAACTGCAAACTGAATATTATATTGCTGCATCAATAAATCACAGTACTAAAATGATGTGTCCTGATTACTTCGAAGTAAAGACTTCTACTTTATATTTTTAATTATTCCACGATCCGGCTTTTGTGTTAAACGAACCTGAATATACTAGACAATAGTACACAACTCCTTTTTCTTTACTTTATCTACAAAACTGTTAATGACTCAATGTTCGGAAAGTCGAATGGAGTCACTCCAGATTTTTTATTATATGGAACTGTGATTATTTGAGTATTAATGATTGAAGAAAGTCATATTGCTATTCCGCTACTTAACCAAAATGTAAGCATAATAACTTTTAAACTGATATTTTACCTTTAATTTATTTATTTTTGGAATGATAAAAGAAAAAACATCCAATAAAATATCTAACAAAGCCGAACTATTTGTTAAAAAAAGCTGTATAATAAAATCATTTCTTATAAGTATTATTAAATCTGCAAACATTTCATCCTCTAACTTCCATTTAACTATTCATAACACATATATTTTTAATAAATAATTTAATACGTTTTTTTTTAAGTGACTAAATATTTTTTAGGTTATACCCCCGTTTCGCCGACACTAAAATTTCCTACCCCCTTTCGTTTACAAATTCCCCAGAAAGGGAAAATCCTTGTTATCGGTTCAACACCTCTGTTTCGCCGACAGTGAATGTTCACTCCCGTTGTGTCGGCGAAACGGGGGTAAAACAAACATTTTTCAAGGGCATTTAAGAATGTTGTACATCTGGAAGAAGTGTGTAGTTTGAAGGCAATAATCCTAAAATCTTAGAAGATAAGATGCAAAAAAGATTTGGAAATATAGATCACACACAGAGTTACAAATTAGAATGTGAAAATCAGGCGTGAATGGCACTTAATTATTTTTTCTTAGTTGCCAAAATGGTCTACGCAGGCATAATTGTTAAATTTTTTAATAGGATAAGATAAGACTTATTATTATTATTATTTACATAAATAATAAATACAAGCACAAAGGTCAATATGAATATATTTATATTGAAAATAAATAAATAAATAAATAAAATAAAAATAAAAACTTCCGTAAAACAGAATAAACAGTAGAATTTCTTTTCAATTACCTGCTGGCCAACTCATTTTTAAATTTAGTCGAATTTCAAATATTACATGTTCAAGCAAATTGAGAACCATTAGAATTTTTTTTTTTTTTTTTAACCATGTTTGTATTAACTTCGATTCTTGTTTGTTTGTTTGTTTGTCCAGTACAAATCTTGCAATCGATTTTTAACTAACTACCCGACTAGCCAGACATTTGAAACTTTCATAATAGCTCAAAACACGATAGCAATGAATTTCTTTAATACTTTTATCCAATTGCTCCAGGTTACCGCTGCCTTCGGTAGCGTTTATATGATTCAACAGAAAATTAAAAACATGATATATAAAAAGTTCTTTTTATCTTGTAATTATTTTTCTTTCTTTTTAGGTTGTTATAATTATTATTTTTACTTTCAATTTTATAAACCCAAAATTGATTAAATTAATTCAGTATTTCAGTAATTATCATGATAAAAAATGTTTGATGCATTGATAAACTAAGAAAATTAAAATATATATAAATTGAAATATGTTTTTTTTTTTTTTTTTTTTTTTTTCCCCTTAACAACAGCATTTATGTGATTTTTTACTTGCTAGTTTTTATTGAGCTTATGTATCTGTGTGTTTAAACTGATAATATAAGAAATTTTTAAAGATAATAATAAACAAGAAATTTAAAAATTTCAGTAGACTTCAGAAATCTGCTAATCACGACCAATGTAAACATTGAAATTTATGATATAGTTCAAAGAAGAAAATCTGGAGTGACTCCACTCGACTTTCCGAACATTGAGTAACTAACAGTTTTGTAGATAAAATAAAGAAAGAGGAGTTGCTAAACAAACAAAAGAGAGAAAACCATAACAGAGTGTTTGAGTATTTTTCTCCATATATCACACGAGGTTTTATTTAACGCTACTGAACTTTGAGCCCTTAGATCATAATGATAAAAGAATTTTTCGTTGTGTCCCTGTAAAAATCTATAAATTCTGACAAACTTAAACAAATTTTCACATTTTACCCACAATTTTGTCAAAGTCCCACTTTTTTTTTTTTTTTTTTTTTTTTTTTTTTTTAATTATTGTTACTGAGTGAATTTGTATACGAAAATATAGAAGAAAGTCTCGTGGTGGCCACAGTTCACCAAAATGCTTATAGTTAGTGCAACAGTGATTTATAATATTCATACAAATTTTCAGCTCAATTGAATAAGGCGTTCAGATGCTATTGCACTTTTAAAAATTTGGTCTCATAGGCCATAATGATAAAGAATTTTTCTTTGTGTCCCTGTAAAAAAACTGTAAGTGCTAGATTCACCAAAATCTATACAGTTGGTTCAAATGTGACCTATAACATGTGTACAAATTCTTTGCTCAGATTAATAAGTCGTTTAGACGCTATCACACTTTTAAAAATTTGGCAAAGAATTTTTCTTTGTGTCCCTGTAAAAAAACTATAAGAGCTAGATTCTCCAAAATCTATACAGATTGAGTATCTGTGACCTATAATATGTGTATAAAGTTTTTGCTCAATTGAATAAGGCGTTTAGATGCTATCGCACTTTTAAGATTTTGGTCCCTTGACCATAATGATAAAGAATTTTTCTTTGTGTCCCTGTAAAAAAACTATAAGTGCTAGATTCACCAAAATCTATAGGGTTCTTACTATGGTGACTTATAATATACATACCAACTTTCAGCCTATTCGAACCAAGCGTTTAGACGCTAGCGTGTTCACTCACAGACATACACACATACATACACACATACATACACACACACATACATATATCATCGTAAAAATAGTGAAAACGGACTCGTTGGACCTCGAAACGTATAGAAACATCAAAATCTCGAATTCGGATTTTTGACATGATTACAATACTTTCCTCACTATAGTGTTCGGAAAGTAAAAATCATGATAGAACTTACTACAATGGTGTTATTACTTTCTTCTATATTAAATAGAAGAAAGTATTGGATTCGTAAAAATTTTCGACCTTGGGTTTTTGATGGATTTACACGTTTTGAGAGCTGTAGAACACGATTTGACCATTTTTAGAAAATGTCTGTGTGTGTGTGTGTGTGTGTAACAAAATTTTGTGGCAACTGTATCTCAGGAACTACTGCAAAGAATTTCATACAAATTGGTATGTAGTTGCACGTTGACATAAATTAGTGCCTATCAACTTTTGGTAAAAATTGTGTTACAGGTTGAGTTGCCATTCCGCTTTTTCTAAATTTTTAACATGGTGATATAGGACAAAATTTTGTATAAATGTGCATAAAGAGAATTATTTTTTAGTAATCATTATGAAATTTACAAGAATTATTTATAATAGAGATAGTCAACTGGGAAATTTTTTTTGTATGTGCAGGAGCCTCGCCATCCCCCCCCCCCCCCATCAATCGCTCAACAGGTGGTGCTGTGATCGCATTTTTTCTAAATTTTTAACATGGCAGTATAGGACAAAATTTCGTATACATGTACATAATGAGAGTTATTCTTAACCTGTGATTGTAAAATTAATATGAATTATTAATAATAGTAGTAGTGAATTAGGGAAAAAAATTGTGCATGTTTCCCCCCTGGGGGGATGTACCCCACGGGGGGGGGGGGGTAAATTTTCAAGATGGGTATCTTTCGAAAGGTCTCGTCAATACCTTTAAAACGAATGGTTGAACAATAAATATGTGATAATTTAAAACAAAGTTATCGAATTTTTACTTTTAAGGGAAAAAAAAAAAAAAAAAAAAAAAAAAAAAAAAAAACGGGAAAAAATTGTATATATTTTTAAATATTTTTACTGTGTGAATTTGTATAGGAAAATATAGAAGAAAGTCTTGTGCTGGCCACAACATACTAGTTTTAGAAATGGAGTCTACTGAGATAAGGAAAGTTAATTTTAAGCAAGCTCTAGGTCTTGAATATAAGTACCTAAATTTCTTTAACCCAATAATATTTGTGATTAAACACACACACACACACACACACACACAAAAAAAAAAAAAAAAAAAAAAAAAGAATTCATAGACTGAAAATATAATTAAATGTATTATTTGTCTGTACCTATTTTTCTAAACTGTAATAAAAATATCAAATTTATAATACAATTGTAATTATATATTCTAGCAGGCTAGGCCCATTTCGCTGCTCCCTATATTTAAATGAATTTTTAAAAGAATTGAATCATTTTTTATTTTTATACATTCTTATAAGTAAAAAAAAAAAAATAATAATAATAATAATCAAATAGTTTCCTTCAGTTTGGGTATTTATGGACGACAAGTATTCTTTTAGAAGTGCCAACTTACAGATGACTGTATATCAGCATGTAATATTTTAGTTTTTGAACCATGTATTTGATAGTCCTGGTTCATTACACTATACTTCCATTTGATTCCGACAAATATAATAAATAAAGGAAAATGTAGATTTTTTTTTTTTATATAAAAGGATGAAAAAAATAAAAAAATAATTAAACTTAAATTTTAATAAGTTTAATACTTTCTGATATATACAACCATTTTCTGTGGTAAGTTTTATAAATTAAGAAAATAAATAAATAAAATAAAGATTTCCTTTTCAAAAGAAATTATTTAAAAATAATAATAATAATAAAAAGTTGCTATATTATAAATGTTGCTATACTATAAATTTCTCTGAGTGCACTGTAAAAAGAGAAATTTTGACAATAACCTGATTATAAATTAGGCGTAAAAAATGACGAGTGAATGTGATATTTTGGCCGTCAAATTGAAGTTTCTAGGTGTAAAATACGTTTAATGACTGCTAATTTAGAATTCTTGCTATACCGACATATGTACTTTTGTTACATTATTATTTATAAAAAATATGTTGCAAATAAATATTTGTCTATAGAAAATTTATTTTCCTAAAACAAGAAATGTTTACGTAAATGAATGAAAAGGAAGCAACAAAACAAGGGTTATTAATCATAAATATTTTTTATTATACTAAAATATTACATTTATGTTTAACATTCAATCACTTAGTTATTTAAATGCAGCAAATATCTTACAGCATCAACATATGACATTAGTGTTAAGTTGTTTGAAATGAATATGTTTTTCAAAGCAATAAGTTTTTCGTTCACTCTTCTGTATTTTGGTTGCGTCTTGGGAGCTGTAGCTGATCCAGAGAGCAACATCCTCATGATTCCTTCGTTTTCTAACTGTAAAGTTCTTATTAGTTCGATAAAACTGTATATATTTTGATGTGGGTGACAAGCTCGTTTGTTAAGTTTAGAGTGGAATTCTTCGACGTTGTTATTTGTCCTTGCATGCTCATTATCGAAATGATTCCAGATCTTCCTAAATATGAAAAACAAGACTTAGCAGTTAGCAGATACGTTAATATATATATATATATATATATATAAATAAAATAAAAATAAATACACATTTAATACAAATGCATAAAACTCATTAAAATTAAAAAAGGGACAAAGAAAAAGAAGTTAGGATATTTGATAAAAGCACTAAAGCAATTTAATATGTAGCTAGCCGCCTTCGGTAACCAGCTTGTTGGTGGTCCTTGAAAGATCTCACGTATTAAAGTCCCGCTCGCTTTGTTTGCAGCACTCGTGCCTACTTTGTTCGCTTGACAAAGGGTCGTGTCTTCTTTCGACCCGAAACAGTTGCTGCGAGTTCTTGCCTTTTAGGGTGTTTATTTAATATTTTCTACCTATCTTAGATTATTTTTAAAGTAGATTGAACTTATATACCCTAACTGATCTTGCAATTAAATTTGCAATCGATTTTTAGGGTACTGAAATGCAGGATAAAAGAAAGTCTGGTGAGTTAGTGACACACCAGGTTTTTTTTTTTTTTTAATTTAATAGTTAGAAGAAGTTATTGGTGTTGTCCTTTAATATTAATATTTTAATCATTAACCTTTAAAAAATAATGGTATGAAATGGTGAAATAGAAAAATCCATACATATTTTAATAAAATTGCAATTGCAAAATGTACTTACCTTTCTCCATATACACTGTGTATAATGGAAAAAACAGCCTTTGATTGTGGCATCTGGGAAAACGTACATCAAAGCATTTATTGCTGCTGACTCAAAATCAATTAAGCAGAACTTAGGCTTGAATTGTAGGTCACAACTTTCAGCTTTGCTCTTTATGTTCATCAAAAATCTTTGGTACGTTCCTTGCAATTTATTTGGTAAAAGAGCGAAAATTAAGGGGAATACTTGCCCCATGTATATACCGTGTATTGTATATAATTGATGGAATAATTTTGGAACAACTTTAAAAGTTCCATCTAAGAAAATTCTGTCCGAAAGGCAGAGCTTGTGTAGGTTTTCTCTTGTTCCAAATATCTGAAAAATAATAGGACATGTTAAACAAATTCTCACTTGTAAATTTTAGAATAATTTTAATGTAAGAGAACTATATTTACATACCAACATTCTATTTTCTTCATCACCATCATCTACAAGAAGAAAATCATCGCCATTCATTGTCTTTTTCCATGACTCCGGTAAATTTATATCTTTTTTTGAAACAGGCAATGGAGGTCTAACCAAAGTTCTTGCACGATACATAATTTTTTGCGAAATCTTGTAGCTCTGCAAACATGAAGCAACTTCATTTGCTGTAGCAGTTCGAGCTACTTCTTCGCTAAATAATAATAATTAAAAAAAAAAAAAAAAAAAAAGAATATTGCTTAGGTTGTAACGTGGACTATAATTTTGCTTATAAATATACTTATTTTGGTTATAAATATATACTTACTTATATATTCTTGGAACTGGGATTGTCATTTCCGTGATGGCTCTTTCTTTCAATTTTGAAGAAAACGTTTTTTGCTTGATTTCTTTAATTACTGGTCCGTGCGTATGAAAGCCGGAGGAACTCTTAAAAATATCTTCGTGTAAAATTATCCTAGCTTTACACTGTGAATCGGATGAGCACTTCCAGTAACTTAACTTTTCTCTTTTTCTTTCTATGCGGAAAAGAAAATTCCGGTATTGGAGTAAATTTCCGCCACGTTTTGATTTTATGAACGAAATTTCGCTCATTTTGTCAGAAAAAAAAAAAAAAAAAAAAAAAAATTGACCCAAAATGAAAAAAAAAAAAAAAAAAAATCTAATTCAGCACGTGAAAAAAATAAATTCTGATTCAGCACGTGTTTCTGCACCTGAGACTGTGAGTTGTATCAACCGATAAAAAGGGGTGAACTAGACACTAATCTCCTTACGTAATTAGTACCCACCATTTTATCGCATTGAAATTTCCTTTCCACATGTTTTCCCCATAACTATAGAACAAATCCCTAAATAGCTGAAAAGGGAAGCTTGAATGGGAAAAACAGGGGGTAGGAAATATTTTGTCGGCGAAACGGGGGTTACACCATTTTTTATATGAATAGTGTCGAATATTAAAACACAAATTTTAAAATTTGTATCTCTGTACAGTCAGAAAAAAAAGAAGAAAGAAAGAAAAAGAAGGGGGGGGGGGGGGGGAAGGCCCACCCACCTAACCAATTAGTCGCAAATCGTCCTATAAATAATATGCAGCTGGTGCCGATCGATTAGTAATAACGTCTAGTTTATAATGGTATAGTAAAATTTTGCTTAGGGGGACGTCTACATACTAAAACTGACATCAACTTCATTTTTTTTCGATAGCAACCCTCATTTTTGATAATTTATCTTAAATGAATGTGGCAAACAACAATTTGTACCTTCTCAAAAAAGTATTATATTCAATTTTTTTTTTTTTTTTTAGTACTTTAGATGAAGTGACCCAAACATATTCCATGCATATTTTTGATGAAAAAGCATTTTTTTAATTATGAAAATTGTTAATAAATTCATTTTTCAAAAAATTATTAATTATGACCTATTTTTGCACGAATAAAACAGTTTTTTAATTTACAGATCATTCCTATAATTATTTTTCGAGTTACAGTGATATTCCTTTTTTTTTTTTTTTGGAAGATTGCGGGTTCGGTACTCGAGCCGGCCAAAGACCGTCGTGTACACTAATGGTGGCTAGTGCACGTAAAATCTATCGTGGTCGCAATGTCCTATTGTTCCCATCAAAAATTATACCTCTGGGGGTCACCGAAGCGGGAGAGCCATCCCTTCAGTGGAGGATCAAAATTGTGATGTCATGTCTCCAGACCACCTCTAGGGGTGTGTCCCAGACCGTCGCCAATTGCCCATCTGCGCAGAACTAATGCGACGTAAAACCCAACCATCCATCCATCCTTTTTTTTACTTTCCGAACACTATAGTGAGGAAAGTATTTTAATCATGTCAAAAATCCGAATTTGAGATTTTGATCCTTCTATACGTTTCGAGGTCCCCTGAGTCCGTTATCACTATTTTTACGATGATGTATGTATGTATGTGAGTGAACACGCTAGCGTCTAAACGCTTTGCTCGAATGAGCTGAAAGTTGGTACGAATGTTGCAAGTCACCTTAGCACGAACCCTATTGATTTTGATGAATCTAGCACTTGTAGTTTTTTTACAGGGACACAAAGTAAAATTCTTTATCTTTATGGCCTATGGGACTAAAATCTTAAAGTGCGATAGCATCTAAACGCCTTATTCAATAGAGCAAAAAATTTATACACATGTGATAGGTCACAGATACTCAATCTGTATAGATTTTGGAGAATATAGCACTTATAGTTTTTTTACAGGGACACAAAGAAAAACTCTTTATCATTATGGCCAATGGGGCCAAATTTTTAAAAGTGTGATAGCGTCTAAACGCCTTATTAATCTGAGCAAAAAATTTGTACACATGTTATAGGTCACAGTTGTACCAACTGTATAGATTTTGGTGAATCTAGCCCTTACAGTTTTTTTACGGGGACACAACGAAAAATTCTTCATCATTATGCCCTATGGGACCAAATTTTTAAAAGTGCGATAGCATCTAAACGCCATATTCAATTGAGCTGAAAACTTATATGAATATTATAAATCACTGTTGCACTAACTATAATCATTTTGGTGAATCTAGCATTTAGGGACACAACGAAAAATTCTTTATCACTATGATCTATGGGCTCAAAGTTCAGTAGTGTTAAATAAAACATTGTGTAATATATGGACAAAAATACTCAAACACTCTATTATGGTTTTCTCTCTTTTGTTTGTTTAACAACTCCTCTTTCTTAACTTTATCTACAAAACTGTTAATTACTCAATGTTCAGAAAGTCAAGTGGAGTCACTCCAGATTTTTTTTTTTTTTTTTTTTTTCAGTTAGGGGCCATCACTTGGTATCAATTGTATCATTCATAACCTAGCATATACGTAAATTAAAATACTTATTCAAGTAAGTTTAGATGCATGTACCATTTCTTAACTAGCGTTACTTTAAATAAAATAATCTGGTGTGTCACTCATAAGACTTTCTCTTACCCTTAAATTTAATACTATAAATACATTTTGGATATTAAGAGGTAACATAATGAGTACTGTTATGTAAACCTATGTGAAAACTATTCAAATTAGGCTTCGGATGTGTTTTATATGATAATTAGTTATGTGTGTTTGGGGGGGGGGGTTACCTCCCCCTCAACCCCCTGTTTCATTACTACACCTATATTTATATAGAATTTAAATCTGTTATTAACAATTAAAAGTTCACTTAAAATTATTTAGACAACTTTCACATGCAACATTTCTTGAAAGTTATCAGTCTTGATCAAACTTTTCCAGAAACAAACTTATATTAATTTGAAAATACAACTTTTGGATCTCTTAAAAAATTATTCTTTTTTAAGTTACTCTAAGAGACACAGACAAAGATCAAACTCTAAAAACCTTGACTTTGGTAATCAGGAATCCTCAAAACGTGTAAATATATAAAAAACAAGCAATGAATATTTAGCTTAAAAACATACATTATTTATCATATGTCTATGAGGAATTTCCATTTCCATTCCTGAGCAGCTTTCCTGGACATGGAAAAATATTATAGTAAAGCACTTCCACTAACAATAAAAAAGAATGTAGTCACTTAAATATTTGCAGCCCTGTATATCTCTTAAGATTATGTACAAACCACATAGTGCACCTAAATATAATTCCATAGTAATAATATACAGCACAACCTGAAATGTGCTTCCATCAATTTTCAGCTATTGTCGCACTATAATCTAATTCTTTTGTGTAGCCCTGTAAATGAACAGTGAATGATTTCCCTGCCATATTCTACAGTAAATGATTTCCCTGCCATATTCTACAGTGAATGATTTCCCTGCCATATTCTACATGAGACATGTTTTTACGCATATAAAAAATATATATTCATTTAATCAGATTTAGTACAGTCTATAGATGTTGAACTCTACTTACCTGTAATTTCCCCCATAGACTCTTGAGTGTCCCTGTACATGAACCATTTGCTTCAACTCAACGAAAAGCTTAGTGTAGCGTCCCTATATGGCACGCATTTAGAATACCAACTTTGGACTTTATGGTGCTATTTGTTCCTGAGATATGCTGATAACACACACACAGACAGACACACACACACACACAGACCAACCACTAAAAACATGATTTTCATATTCAGGGGACCTTAGAACATGTAAATATAATAAAAACTCACTTTCGAAAATTTGACCCAAAAATAATGCTTTCTCTACCTTATGGGTAAGAGAAAGTAAAAATTAATGCTTCATAACTTCTTGAATTATGATCATAAACTTTTTAATTTTTATTTTGCTTAATATTCCAGTAAGATTTTTTCCCCTAAATGTAATTGTTGGGACTGGTGCATCATACAAAAATTTTAATTTAAATATTTTACATAACTGTATTCACAGACCTTTTTCTAAGAAACTAGACTTTAAAGTTTAAAATATTTTTGCAATTGGAAATTTACCTTTGTGACTAATAGTTGAAATAGTCATTAGGCACTTATGAAATTGGACATATTTTATATTTAACCTGCCAGTGCATGGGTTGGGTCTGTGAGACCAAGTATATTTACTAGAATGCAATGTAAGAGAAATATTTTATGTATTCCGTGAAAAAAATTATAAGAAACATAATTTATTCTTCGTATTTTTTTATTGTGTGATTTTATTTTGTAGGTGTTTCATTGTAACCATTCACAAAAATTTATTAAGTTTTTTAATCTGATAGATTTAAATAACAAATGCTTAATGTGTATAATATTTGTTCCAGGAGGATGTCCAGAATGTCAAATACACATCTGACTGAAAGAAAGTACAATTGTGATGAAATGAGGTCTAGATGATGATTTTTCTCCATATAGATCCTTTTGAAAGGGCATAGAAATTTTAGTAAATATGAATAATAACAACAATTCAAGAAAATATTTTTACTAATCCCTCTTATTTTTTCTTTCCAATTTTTCTCTAATTTTATGCATGGAATATAAATTTTTAAAAAGTATCTCATTCTCATCAGTAATGCATAAACATGCAGCATTGCATACAGTGCGTCGTTAAACAGTTATAGAATATCAAAATATAAATAGGCTTTCTTTTAGAAACTGTTCTTTTATTCAAACAAAAATCTTTAACTGGTGAGATTCTCTCTAATTTTTTCTAGTATTTTTATTGAAAAAAAAATGTCAAAATTTGTCCTGGCAAAGGAATTCTTTCAATAATAATGGTACAGTTGAAAACACAACCTTAAGAGAAGTTGTGCATTGGAACAACAAGCGACATAACAGATATCTTGTGAAAAAAGCCAATTCCTTATACAAGAAGAGACGTGTGTTTTGCTATTTTATTTCTTGGAAATTTTATATCTTTGTTATTTTTATCAGACATAAACAAGCAATTTGTCAATAAATCAAGTTGCTTGTTTATATCTTCCTCTTCCTCTCTCCCCCCCCCCCTTTATTTTGTGCTGCTATTAAGAGATTTGATGAAACTTTAAAGCCAATATTGCAATTGTGCAAACTGCTGTGTGCTGTTGAAAAGTAATTTAACTATAACTGATTATCTAATTATGCATTTATTTACTGTGACCTTTTGGTGGGTTGCAATCCATAAATACAAGTTTGGTAAACACAAGTATTCTTTTTTTTTTTTTCAAATGGTGCAATACTTGCAACCAGGCCCCGTTTTACCATTGGGTGAATTTAGTCAGTCGCTTAGGGCCACTGAAAAAATTGGAACAGCATGAAAAACTTAAAAAAGAAAGAAAAAAAAAGAATGGGTGGAAAAAAATGCGAAAAACAAACTGATTTTTGGCTTTCTCTAAATGATGTACAACTGCTTTTACTATAATACAGATTTTTTTCTTATACATTTGTTTGTAAATGTACAAAATTAAATTCTTCATATAGACTTTCCATGAGTTGCAAATATATTTTGTAATATGGAAAAGTGTTTCATTTTACTTTCTTCCAATTGGCCCATGGAAAATTGTGATGATATTTTTGTAGTAGATCGAAAGTAACATCTTTTGTTGGTTTAAAAATCTAATAATAAAATGTACAATACAAATAATTAAAAAACCAAACAATAAATTAAGCCAAAGAATAATAAAAACAATAAAACTTAAATATTTTATTCATAATTTTCCTGTAAAGGTACAGGTGAACTGTTTTAAGTATATAGTTAAAGATACCTACAAGTGTCTTAGGAATAAATTTAACAACAAAGTAAAGAAAATAGATTTATCCTTCAACACACAATCTTTGGTAAGTTTGATTGCACATGTCTAATATCAAATGATATGAGTACATCATTTTGCAAGAGCAAAAACATTCAACTGGATTTTACAACAATATGAGCAGATAAAAACTGCATGGATACATTACAGTACATTAAATTATTTAATCTTACTATTACATGATACATATAAAATTAGAACACACATTAAGACAGTTCCAGAAAGGACTTTGACAAAATGGTTAGTATAAAACCACACTAAGACCTTCAGACATAGAAATGGAACCAAAATTTTATCCTTCATTAATTTAAACCCATGCATAAATGACAATAGCATAATTTTATAGTTTAAAAAAAAAATCTTGGAGAACAAAATGAAAGACGAAAAAATTTAAAAATAAATATTTTAAACATAATAAATTAGATGTTGAGTTGAACTATGTTGCGAGATAAATTTTAAATGTATTCAGCTCTTTAATTCAGGTTCATAATCAATAAAAATGTTTAGATTATTATCTAAAAATAATTTTACAAATGTAATTTTTTTAGTTTTTTGTGAATTTTGTGAAATCTTAAAACATTAGCAACTGTCAAATATAAAAAAAATAATTTTCTATAAAAGCTTAAAAATTTTTCTAGATTTGAATAATAATTTGCCAACTCACTTGCTAATTTAGATCTAGATTTCTAACATAACATGTAATCAATCACCAAATGTTATTCATTTTATGTTTTGCAGAAATAAGTTCATTCTCACCATAACCATTGAATAGAGATTTTCTTAAATTCTTTTATCATTTTAAATCTAAAGATCAAAATGTTATTGATTTACATCTTCTAGGATGTTTGGTTGATTATAAAGCAAAGCCAAATCAAAAGTAATAAATTGTCACAATGATAAAAATAATTTACATCTGGTTAAAGAAGATAATTTATAAAGACAAAAAAAAAAAAAAAATTAAGCTTCAATTTAAAAAGAAATATTTAAGGCCAATTTGACAAAACAATTTCAAAGAGAGCAACAAAATATTTAAAGAAATCATAAAAAGATGTCTTTAAAGTGAACATCTGAGTCAATTATGGGTCAAATAGTATATAGGATAGAAAAATTCATTTTTTAATACTAGATAAATAACAGATAAGAATAAATAGGAATTTGAATAAAAGAAAATTACTAGTCCATTTAGTTAGCTTTTTAATTTGAATAAAAAATATTCCCCAAAAAATAAAAAATAAATAAATAATAATTTAAAAAAAAAATTAAAATTCATTTTTATTATAAAATACTAAAAAATAATAATAATTTAAAAGAGAGAGAGAGGGAGGGGAGAAACAGAACCCCCCCCCCTTTTTTTGCTATTACGATTTTTAAGCAATAACCACTACCTTATTTAAACACAAAAAATTACTTTAAAGGCATGACAAAGATTTCTGTGAAAGCTAAAAAGGGATAATTTTCCATCCTTGAAATATATAAAGGTTGCAGTGTTTCTTCTGAAAATATTGTAATTTATTTTTTAATTTTTAACTGCTTTGAAAAAATAAAAAGCATTATCAAATATACCAACTATTAATAATATTTAGTTAAACACAGCAAATCTCATTATTTGAAAAGAAGGATCTACATTAAAAGAAAAAATATATATATATAAGGAAGACTATTTTAAACGAAATTTCATAATGACACTAAATGTTAAATAAGAAGATAGAATATTTTCATAATACTTGAAGATTACAGTAAAAGGAATTAGCTAAAATTTATTTATATTTGAACTACTACTGAACTACATTCTTTAAATATATTTGAATGACTACAACTGATATTTAAAAAAAAAAAAAAAAAAAAAAAAAAAACCTTCTCTATAAAATTTTCAAGTGATATATTTTTTTCAATAAACATTAATTTTTGAAAATTTCAGAAAGCACAGAGTTTAAAAAATGTTACATAAAAAAAATACTTTCATGTTGTTTTCAAAATATTAATCCAATATTTTTTTTATATTTTTTATTACAAAGCTTTTTTTTATGAAAGTTTAATGTAACTGATTTACTGATTTACAGTAATAGTTTTTAAAAGTCTGATGAAGAAGACTGCATGATGTCTAAAAATAAATAACAATAAATAACTAATGAATAAAATCAGTATATTAAATATAATTTTATGTCAAACATTTTAATAAAAACACAAAACGCTTCAAACTAATACTTTTTTAAAAACATTTTCATCGTAATTGTAAAATTAAAAACAAATATTTAGGAAGACTAAATCTCACAATCGCAGCTAAAACTGCTAGTTACATTAAATGTCGAATCTGTTAAAATTCCAATTTTAACTGCAATGAAAAATTTTTATAAAGCATATAAACAAAAAGAAGATATTTGGCACATTTTACAAAACTTAGTAATACAACAAATTAAAAGTGGTACACAATGGTATTTTAACAAAAAATCTTTTATAAATATATTTTCAATCACTTTTTTTTTTTTTTTTTTCATAAAAGGTTATAATATGTTTAGAGTTTGATGGCAAAGCTTCAATAAAAATAAATAAATAATGTCAAGATAAAATAAATTTAATACTCATCACATGACTTATTCTAAAGCTAACAAATAATTGTTTACTTCAAACAATAAAATATATCTAGTTTTCTAAAAGGAAAGAAAAAAAAAGTTGTTTGAAATATAAATTATAAAAATAGAATGAAAATACTTATTTTTTACTATAGGAGTTTTAAAATAGTTTTTAGCACTGAGAAAAATTCTAATTTTAACAGAAATAATACGGTTTGTCTACTGCATTGATAGCTACACAAAATCAAATTTTCACAAATTTATAACTTGAAAGAGCAATGACAAACATAATACTAAAAAGTAATTAAAATAAGATGTTAGTACAGAAAAATGAAAAACATAAAAAATAAGACAATTTTTAACAAAGTTGCTACCTGGATTATGAAGCATAAAAAATTAACATCTTTTTTCATTTCAAGTCAAACTTAATTTAAAGCACTCATATGAAAATAAATAAATAAATAATCATAATTAATTCTTTAACTTGATGCAGATTTAAACAGAATAAGTTATTTGCTTAGTAAGATATATGGATGAAAATTAATGTTATCATGATTGAATTCTGAATTTATTATTTTTAATGCTATATATGCATGCATTTTTTTAACAAAAAATATTTTTTTCAAAATGACATTCGGTAAATATATAAGTAAATATAGCCTATAAATATATAAGTAATATATAATTAAATTATTTATTAAAATAAAATCGTCCTAGAAAAATAATGAATTGGGAGCTGCAAACAAATATACAAGATTATTTATAATTTAATATAATATACGGCTATTCTTTTTAACAGGACGAAAAATTGATGAAGCTTAATAAATAAATAAAATTTTTGACTTTTCTCTTTACTTTTTGCAGTTTTTCGTCGCTGGCAGTGAAACCTTATGTTGTTCTATGGAGAAATTTGTTAAAATAATAGCTCTTTGCCTAATATATATATACATAGCTGCAAAACTTATTAATTTTTTAATCAGATTTATCACCATTATTTTTTCAAACGAATATGTCACATATATTTTTAATGATCAAATAAGTTGAAAATAATTATAAAAGATTTCATTATTAAGTCACTCTTGAAAATTGAGAGACTTGGCACATATGTATATTACACTTCATTCTGCTTTCATATTCAGAAAACTCCCAACTCTTAAATTTATTAGTGTTTTCCAAAAATTGTTATTTTATTTTGAAACTATAATGTGCAATAACACACTCAGTTAATTTTTTTAGCATTTTTTAGCTTTGAAATAAAATATCAGAAATTTCTTTTTTCAAAAATACACTTTTTGGAAAACAAGAATATAATTGTGAAGAAGTTTCTGAGCATAAAAACAGAATTTAAAAACATATATTAGGTAATAAGTAATTCTCTTATATTTTCGTACAGAATTACATGGGGTTAGGCTGCTGGTGACAAAAGAGCATCTTCAACCACGTGGCTGCTGCCCTGGAAAAGGGAAGAATTGAAACTGCAAAGTTTTATAATGTGCTAAAACAAAGGTTATAGCATCTTGTCATTAAAAACATAATAATGTATGCGAAGGCAGTGTCGTACCAAGTGTGGGGCGGAGGGGGCAGTATGCCCCGGGACTCCGGTCCTCAGGGGGCTTCCGAAGAAACTTAACCTTTAAGTATACATAACTGGTGAAGTTGCCATGCCATTATTTTAACCTGAAACATTCCCTGCAATTCCCTTTCAAGCCACAGGTTCAGGTCTAAAGAGCCTTAATGTACAAAATGTGACCATAGAGCGACAACTCCAAAACCAAAAAAACTCATTTATCCAAAGTCTGACTAAAGCAAGGCAAGCGGGACCAATGCCCCAGGCATTTTTGTTGGGTTTGGATTCTGAGTCAATCTTAATACTTACTTCAATGCCCTTTTATAGTAATAAACTTAAGTGAAGAAGTGCAACGGGGGCTAAATATAGGAAGGGCTTTAATTAGGGTGCCTCTTAGGTCCGCCACTGTATGAAGGTAAACCTTATGACTGTTATATGTAACTTTAATATTCACATTTTTAATTTTTTATTCATGCTTTAATACAAGCAAAAAAATTTTAATTAAGTATTCTTAAATTAATAGTGTGTTGTAGTAAAAACAACAGCTCAGTGAATGGCTTTATTCAGTCACGATGATCTGAAGGTTTAAATTAAATAACTTTTTACAGAAAGAAAAAGCTGTAATTTCTGATTAAAATTATCAAATAGCGAGAAGGAAAAAGAAAAATAAACATACCACTATGAAAACTCAATTCTTCAGAAACTGATATCAATATATGGCATATTGTTAACAGTTCTATCATGGTTTGTCTCTCATATATACAGTAGAATATCTTAATAACACAATTGCCCAAAAGCAGAATATGTCAGAATTTGAAACGTATGTTGTAGAACAAACAGCTTTACTGCAGAACAATTGCAGATATTTAGAAATTAGGGAGAAAAAATTATGACTTATGGCTTCAAAAACAGACATTTATTAAAAATCTTGTATTAATCATTGAAACAATTTATCAAAATACTTCTAAAGTGGTTAGTTGATTGCATGGGGAATTTTCTATCCAGCCTTGGTTTATTTATTTAATTAATTATAAGTTTCAGTAAAAATATCTTTGAATGCTATTTTACTATTATTATTGTTTTATTGTTATACACATATATTATAGCACATCAAATTCTAAGATTTGTATTTTATGAGTCAATAATGGTAAATTTGTAAATGCATATGTGTCCTGGAGAACATTTAACAGTATTCTGCTTTAGGGTGCAATTGTATATAATGCAGTACTCTATATAACACCCAACTTCCAAGACAAACTATGAATTTGCAGTTAAGAAACACTTTGTAAAAAAAAATTGTTACTCTGTAGAAACTTAATAAGATACATTTGATTTCCTTTATCTCCTTAATTCAGAGCTTTTTAATAAAAAAAAAATTGCTATAATTACATTTTTTTTCTTTTAATGCGTCATATAATGGATGATTTGGTACAGACATATATCTTTGTTTATAAAGTAAATTTAACAATGTAACTTATGATCCACCAAACTTTAGTCCCAAGAAATGTTACTTAAAAATACCGCACTCTGTTTTCATATATTTCAACATATTTGACCATACTTACAAGGTAAGTTTAATGATATGTGAAACATGATCTTACAATGCAAAATTCTATATAACACAAAACCTTGTGATTTTAGGTTTGCATTATAAAGGACTTCTATTGTATAACAGTTTTACAAAGGAAGCACTTAACTCTTTTTAAGAAATAATATTTTGTTTCATTTTAATGCTTGTCTTTTAATTGATTCATTAAAATTTTTGAAAACACACTCGCATACTAAAACATCTTTTGGACATTTTTTTATTTTTATTTTATTTTATTTTTTTCTGACAAAACAAAGGTTTAAATAAAAGTTAAATAGATTAATTTAAAGAAAAAATATTTAAAAATAAACATGGATACATATTAGATAATAATACTTTCACAATACAAAAATCATGAAGAGTAGCAAATTTATAATTCTCACAAAAAATACAAAAGACCAAACCTGCTAACTATTTTTTAGGTATTACACATATACTTTGCTTAGCAAAACAAGCTGTACAATTATTGCTTTTCAAGCTAGTACTTTTCAAACATTATGGGAGTTTAAAGAAATTGTTCTTTCAAATTTTAAACACATTATTGACATGCACATACACTATATAAAATGGTCAAAAATTGAAGAATTCTATTTGCAACATTGCCATAAATAAATATATTTAAACCACATTAAACTAACAGTCTAAAACAAGCTGGTAACATACATTATCTAGGTTGACATTAACAATACATTTATTATTAAAATAAAGTTATGAATATGAAAATATTAAGCTAAAAATTAATATTCATAAAATTGTTTGCTTTGGCACTTATAATCCCCCCCCCCCTCCTTTAAATATACCATATTTAAAAAAGTAACATGGAAAAAAAATAAATAAATTAAAATAAATAAAATATTTTAAAACATGACAGAATACATGAAATAAAAGTAACAAGTGCACTCATATTTTTTTCTTTTCCTCTAGATGAGCTAGTAATTTATAGACAGTTAATATTACAGCATTAATAAATAAATAAAATGAAGATATATATATATATATATCAGTTTTTTTTTTAGATATTTTTTACGTGTTTGTCAGTGCAAAATAATTCATTAATACAGATTCTTTTTTTTTCTCAAAAAAAGGCAGATTCAAAAGTATTTATAAAGTTTTTTTTTTTTTTTTTAAGCTGCATTCAAAACAACAGTAAAATCAAAATACTTAATAAAAAATTTTTGAACATATATTTTTGTAAAGAAAATAGGCAGTGTTAATATTTTGTGTTGCATAATGCAACAACAACATAAAAAATAGGTACAGACTTATTTATAAATAAGATCTTAAGAAAAATACTTAACCGTATAAACCCTCTGATTATCAGGATTATGCACATTAATTTACTAAATTGTGATTTTCATATATCATATTTATTAAGTGAATTAAAAGAAAACAAAACATTCCTAATACATTTTTAATCCTGCTGCTGTGTTCTAAGTCCAGATTGACTAAAAATTGACATACATGAAAATTCATGTTTTATGCAGAATAATTTTTGTAAAAAATTATAGTAACTGTTACACAATTGAATTCAAAAACAAAAAATGAAAGTATCGTTACATATTGAAATTAAAAACATCAGGTTTGTTTGGACTCCCTTTGTTACATTCAAAAAGAAATGCTCATTTCATCCATTTGAAACGAACACTGCAGCAGGGTTATAATTAAAAAAAATTGATGATTAATATCCCCGTCGTATATTTATGTACACACCACATATACTCATGTTATAAATCGAGGAATTTTTGACAATATTTGGTAGATGAAAAAATAGAGGAGGGGGTGGGGGGAGATATCAAGTTCTTGATGAAATATTAAAAGACAATAAATCTACAGAGTCCACAAATCTAAAAACTTTTCTGCTTTGATTGAAGGGTTAAAATTTCTTACTGAAATTCCACTGTTCAAAATCTGAAAATTCATATAGCCATGTTAATTGTGAATTTGAAGTTGTTTCTCTGTCAATGTACCTATCTTTGGATTCAGAATCTTAAAAAAATACTTGTGGCAACATCACTGCTAATACAGAACTTTAATAAAACTTTTCTTCATCATTTCTACGAGAATTCCATCACAAGATTCTTTCACCCACTCCACTATAGTTATACGTCCACTTTTTACCTATTTTCAGATTTTGTTGTCTCTTTTTTAAAATGAAGAATAAATAAATTTTAATTAGAAATACAATACATAGTAATGAAAACAAAAGTAGTTTGCCAAATTTAAAGAAAAGTTATTATTGAAAACAGTAATAATCTTTGCTACCAATCACTTTTTCAGCATCATATAAGAAATGTGAAATGACTTTACAACAAACTTAATGCTTTACAAAAGTTAGTTTAAAAAATTAGGCAGTCGACTTACACATGAGTATATATAGTAATTTATTTTACATTTTGTATTTTTTTTTTTTTTTAAGTATATTAAAAGGAATATAGGAAAAACATGGAGAATTGATAAAATTAATGATATGACAATTTCCCAATATACATTATTATATTAAAATTTCATTGCTAAGAGTTTTAAATATTGAATAAAAAACAAATTTAAAACATTAATTGAAATTTCTAAGACTTAAATATGCATATATAAATTTGAAATGTACAAATTGTTTCATGCAGTTTTTAATGACTGCTTTCAAAATGCACAAACAGCTTTATGACTATAAGAAACAAATATATAGGAACCATATATTATATACATATATCCTATTACTATAATAAACTGGCATAAAATGTCAGGAGATATTACATATTATAAATGTTGATTATGATACATATTCATAGAACATATGATATACTTACACATATTTAAAAAACATTAACAATGAATTACATAGAATAAAAGAGAATATATTTATTTTTAATTTGAACAATATTATAGGACGAATTCAAATGCTATTATACTTTGAATTTATTTCTTTGATTTGTTTTAAGATGTATAAATGATTACGACTACCAAACAAGCAATAAACTTCATAAGAAATATAGCAAAAAACAAAAAATAAATAAATAAATAAATAAAAGAATTCATATTACTATAGTTTAAATTAAAGAAAAAGAAATATTACATTAATTTAGCATTAAATTGTGCTTTAATAAACATATAAACAAAAGATCTTTAATAAGAAAAATGAAAAAAAAAAAAAAAGCAGAAATAAAATGATATAATATAGCTGTTTCAAAACTTCAAAATTTGGCTTGTTCTCCAGTCCAATTTCCAATACCAGAAACAACTTGTTTATTGTATAACTGGCAAACCTATGACCTACAAATTAGATACTGACCCATGCAGGCTTCTTAAATTACCCACAAATAGATTTTATAATTTACTTTTATATCTTAGAAAGAACAACAGACAATCAAAAATATTTTTTTTAAATTAAAGGGTAAATATCTAGTGTTGAATTCGTAAACAAAATATATTTCCAAGTGGACATAGCAAACTGATTATCTATCATATCACTGCATCTGCTCTCGACTCATGACAGTAGGTCATAAACTTGGTGTGCATATATTCATTGCATGATGGAATGGGGATGTAATAACTTATAGTGTTAAACAAATAGGTAGTCTTGCTGTAGGCATCTAAAAATGTTCAATAATTCAAATTTAGTATACATACACATATCTGCAACTATGTTTATCAATAAAGAATATTTTACAGTATATATATATATATACTTTTGTTTATTTCTTGTTCATTGAAATATTTAGTGCAGAAAGGCCACTTGGCATATTGACATCCATTTTTTGATATTGATCTTTATTTTTTGCCATTCATTTGCAAAAGTGAAAATATAAAATGAAAAATTTTCAGTGTTTCTAAATTATTGGTACCCACAAAATTTAAATATTGGCACCCTTTTGCCTCATCCTCTACCCGCTCCCACAACCTCTTCAGACATCAGACTTTGTGACCAACAGGCTAGCATTAAAATAATAATAATAATGAACAAAATATGATCCACTTTTTAATAAAAGTTTTCCATCACTGTTATTGATTAAATAAGGTACAAACAAATTAATAAGATAAAATGCAGAATTTTCATAGGCGTATAAAGACACATATTCTTTAGCAGAAAATAAATAAGTAAGAACAAATGCAACTTACTGTAGAGAGCATATATATTCATTGGCCTTCTTCATACAGTACTGGACAAAAAGGCTATAAGGCTATTTGAAATGGTTTGACAAAAGAATGCAGATTGGAAAAGAAAGTTCTTTAATGTTTTCATTATGTGTATTATTATAGCAACAATCATCATTGTGAGCATTGTCAAACATGGGTAGAAGCAAACCATTGTCCGAAGGAGAACAAGGACAGATTCTTGCATTTAATCATTGTGGGTTAAGTTCTCGTATTATTGGTGATAAAATGAAAAGGTCAAAGACTGTAATTAGTTATTTATTGAAGAATTCTGTAAGTTACTTCCAATAGTGATCTGCAGGGGAGGCCAAGCTGTTGAACTCCTTGATAAAAGACATGTATTATAAATAGAGTTACCAATAAAGATATGTCTTCAGAGACAACTGCCAACGATTTGGAACTTCTGTGTTTTAATAGAACAGTACAGCAAGTAATATTAATGAATCCGTATTTACGGTACATGAAAATGGAGTTAATACCTCCAATGACGATAAAGCATCAGAGATGCCATCTACAGTACAATTTTCAAAAGGATATGTAGCATTTGTAGACAAATAGCAAAATGTGGTATTCTCTGATGAAAAAACAATTCAACATAGACAGGACAGATAGCTTTCAATATTACTGGCATAATATTTGCCAAGAACAGAGATTCTATTCAAAAGAAGCATTTGGAGGTAGCAGCATTACGGTATGGACTACTCACACCATATAGTGTAGGGTTTGCTGGTGGCAAGAGTCACTCTCATAACATTTATAAAATCAAGAACAACATTGAATGTTTATCAAGATGTTCTGACCCATAATCTGTTGCCAGACATACTCCTTATCACAAACACAGACTGCTTATTTCAATAAGACAATTCATACTTCAAACAACTCAAATACATGGTTTCAGGCCAATGAAGTATGTGTTTTGGACTGGTTGGCTAAGAGCTCTGATTTCAATCCAATTGAAAACTAATGGAGTTAGTTCATGATATTTACGGAAATGGGAAATGTTACCAAATAAGGATGAAGTGAAGCAAGCTATAAAACATTCCTGGGAGAACAAACAAAAGAATTCCAAAAGATGTTTCAAAGAAATTATTGGAGTCTATGACTTCAAGATTGATTAAAGTCATAAAGAGAAAAGGTAATTTCACTGACTATTAACTTCATTTTAGTCACCAGGCTAATGTGGCTTTATAATTTTGCCCATCACTTTCTTTGTGTTAAACTCAAAGACATGTAGCTGAGGTAATAATATTTATATGTTCTAAGTACTTTTCCATAAATACTATTAAATACAGTCCTTATTTTCAGATTTTTTTCATTCCCCAACCACTTGCACAATATAACTAATATTTATCCTGTTTCTTTTGTGGCTTGAATTTTTGCCCAGCACTGTATGTTACTGCTTTTCATTATTATTATTATTCCCCTCCTTCATTCTACTCTGTAAATCAGATTTCCTATTAAAGGCTTAAAACAGCTATAATTTATCACTTATTTAACTATTTTTGCTCTTATTTACCCTGGTTGTAATTCAGTTAATCTAATGCACATTACGAATAAAATAGTAAATTCTACAACTTCTGAATAAACTTAATGTATGTATAATTAATGCGACTATAGAAGAAAAGAAAAAGAAAACAGCATTTGTTATGTATATATATTAATATACTGAGTATTTATACTTACATTCAATGAATTTGTTTAGTTAGGAATGCTGTGGATATGTTTTAAATTTAAAAGAAATTGTGTACTTTGCTCCAGTGTTGGGCATAATTGATTAAAAAGTAATTGCATTACAAATGAATTACAATTAAATTACAATTACAATTATTTTAGTGTCAATCAATTACTTGTTAATCGATTGACAGTAAAATAATTATAATTTAATTGTAATTCAATTACATTTTAATCAATTTTGCTCAACACTGCTTTGCTCCATAGTAGGAACTTGTCAAAAAAACTACCCTCATAATTAAAATTATAATGACTAAATCATTCAAGAAAAATAGAAAATTCAGTAATATCTTTTCAGTATTTATTTATATATTTTAATGTAGTTTATAATTTTTTAGGTTATAATTAATTTTTTTTTAGTTTAGCTAAGTTTAGAGGGTTTTTTTTTTTTTTTTTCTTTAAATCCATAGGTAAATTAGGATTCAAAGGTAGAATCTTTCTTCAATACAGCTGAAGAAAGAACAATATGATTATACATTATAAAAAAATTTTGAATTTCATATTTTTCATTATTAAAGTAGAAAGGTTAGAAATTTGAATTATACATAAGTTGTCAAGAAAGTCAATTTATCTATTTCTGAGCAATTTTTTATCTACATTACCATCCTGTACATTATTATCTTGAAAATTCAAATCTTATTTTTGTCATACTTTATATTTAAAATGAAATTTATTCAGTTTCCATTAAGGTTAATGTAAAACTATAACAACACACATAATGATTTTTTTTTTTTTTTTTAAGTAACACGAGTTAAAAAAAAAAAAAAATGTCTTATTAGCAACAATAATTAATATCTAATAATTAATTTCTTAATTTAATACCTTTTAAATTTATCAGGATTTTGAAACAAAATTTTGTGACTTGACATTTCAAGAGTTTTCCTGTTTTGATTCTTACATGTGCCTTTATGCTATTTAACTTTTATGATAGAACTATATAGACACATGTACAATACTCATTTCTGCTTCATGGTATAAATTACTACTTCAAATGATAATTTATAAGATTTTTTTTTTATGTGCTTTTGGAAGAAATTTATGTAGCATAAAATCAATAGTTTTAAATAGGAAAATATGAAGTTCCAGATACTATAAATAAATATACTTTTTTTTGTCCCAGTAAGGAAAGAAAGACTGTGTATGATAAAAAACACAATTTTCTACAGAAAATTTTATAGTTACACGGCACATCTTTTTTACAACATTTAGGCAGTTATGAGCTAAATCTTCAAGTAAATTAACAATTTTTTGTTATATTGTTTAATAGTCGCTTGGAAAAATGTGAGAGATTTTACCTCTCCCCTCTCCCACTTTTTAAATATGAATAAAAATCTATCATCATGGAACTGCAACAAATTCTTCTCTTGGCATATGGGTTAAGGCAGACTGACTGCATGTGGGTCCTAAGCATGGGAGAATACCCTCCATGGGAGTCCTTTTAAGGGGTTTTAGTCCATATTTACTTGAGTTTTGGAGGAAACCACTGAATTCTTCTCTTAAAATTCATACAAATTAGTAGGCATATGCACAAGCTAGCTTTTTTCAACATATATAAAATATCTTTAATAAATCGGATATTTTATGAATAAGTATTTTTGTGTACAGAATTTAGATAAGAATTAAAATACCTTACATGATTTATAAAAATGATTGCAAGCCAAATAAAAATATGACAGCATCTATCTACACCACTTTCATTTATACAAAAGTTTAAAAAACATAGAATAGTACTTTATTAATGTAATAATTACCGCAAAATTTTTCTCCAAAAATAATAAATACAGAACAATGTTATTTGTTAAAAAATATGTTGGAGTAACTTTTAATTATCTGACACCCACAGAAGAAGAGAAATATAGGAAAATAAAAACTGTAGAATAACTGGGACGAAAATATAAACAGGGGTGAGAATCTTCTGTGTTTTTAAAATTGTGTCAAAAATACTGCTCCGACTTATTTCTTCTCTTTCTATGGATGACAGTTTCATGCTTTATTAAAATTTCTCCCCCTCCCTCTGCCCACATAAAATACAAAATTAATTCTAATTAATCACTCTAATTTGATTTATCCCTGTTCATTCCTAGTCTTTTTCTGGACTAGTGTTTCCTTCCATTTTCATTTGAAAAAACTTCCGTTTTTTCTAAAATTTTATCCAAATTGTCTCTTACCTATATCTGTTCCCACCTCCCTACACAGATGATAATCTTATGCCCTTTGAAATTTGTTTACTGTTTTCCAATATTGTATGGAATTGCTCAATTCCCCTTTTCAATTTTCTGCTGTACTCACTATTCTAGAATCCACAATATAGATTCCTGATTATTTGACATTCATTTTTAGATATCTGGCATTGATTAACTATTAATAAGATACAAATAACTATTAGATAATTAGGAGTTAATTTACAAGAAGTAAAAATGTATAATATGAGGAGGAAAATATAAGAATTAAGATATCATTAAAATATTTTTTAAATAGATATATGTATTATTCTAAAATACAGCAAAGTTAAACTGAATTGATATAACTGAACTAATTTAATTAATTTTTGCATTAGCCCTTTTATTTTTTATGCTAAATGACTTTTTAAAAGAATATAATGAAATGAAATTGTTGCATACATATACTAGCAACTGCAAACTTTCCATTAAATAAAAAAGATAATACTAATAATGTACACATCTATCATAAATAAAAGTGCAAAAAATATACATCTTAATATATATAAATACTACGAAAGTGCAACAATATTATGGCAACTAAATGGACATATATAACTGTATTGAGCAATAAAATCTCGGGCATTATTTAAAACACAGCCCTATTTAAGTATAGAGGTGAAATGATCGCATTAACAAATTGTTATAATATCTAACTGATGTCTAAACATTGAGCATAAAAAAGAATAATAATAACACTTATTTAGTTTTTAACATGCTACTCATGCATAATGTAAGTTACAACAACAATGTTGATCTCCTTAAAAAATGAATCTTCTGTTGAAAAAGTATTTTTTACTAAAATACTTCATAATAAATCTATCCATTGCCTAGTTATTTCTACTGCTAACATTTAAATTACTAATAAATAAAAGAAATATTTTAGAAGTTATTTATAAACAAATAAATTGAATTTAGTTTGAATAAATATATATTTCTCATTCCAAAAATAATTAGAAAGTAGTTTCTGGTTACCTTTTAAAAATGTTAAATAGGAAAATGTTTAAAACATATACATAATCACTTGAATAAATGAGATAGGTTTATAGTTAAGTAAAAATAACACAAATTACCTGAAAAAAATAAGTTTGAGATTTATTTTCTTGGAAAACATTTAAATATGAAAAATTTGAAAATTCTCATACAAAAGAATATAGAAATCACACAAACAGTAAAAAAATTTAATATAAATATGACTTTCATCTTTAGAAAAACAAAGATTTTTTTTTTTCAATCATCATATAGAAAAGAAGATTTTTTTTTTTTTTAAATTTGTATCCAGTCTCTAAAAAAAAAGTACAATTTTCCTCCATTGTATTAAAAATACCACTGAAAAATATGAACTATAAAAAATGTACCTCAACAGTACCTTGAATGTTACCATAATAATTATAAAAAAATTTACCTCAATAAGAGAAATATTTTATGTTCATTTCCACAATTCCATAACCCATTGCCACAAACTTTTAGATTTAAAAATGCAGTTTTCTTTTAATTGTTTATTCAGTTTTTCTGTACTCAGAACAAATGACTATTGTGAAGGCTACAGCCGGTATTTACTTTAAAAGTTCAAAAATTGTTCTGATGAACAAATAACAGTTACAGCTGCTGGAAATTTAAATGTAAATTAGTTTTTCCAGACATTGTTTAAGGGATCTTTATATACTTTTTAAATTCCTATAAGTAATTTCTTTTCTCTTCCCCTTGAAAATGCCCCCCCTCATGCACAGGGATGGGGAAATGGTTGATTTACTCACCACTGACAAGTAATTTTTCAGACACAGTGAAAATTTTAAGTCAGTCAGTTTCATTGCCAATATTCAGCATAGTAAAATAGCCAAAAATAAACTAAATTAAAACTGTAAAACAGTAAGGCTTTAGACTTTATTGTCTTTTTAAGCTGTTGATATTCTATACTGAATACCATATTTTAAAAAATGGTGCTTTGGCAAATTGAAAGAATTCTATTAAATGGTCAATTCATCTTACATTTGCATAAATTTTACTGTAAAGATTATAGACTATATATCATATATTGCTAGTACGGGGAAAAAAAAAAAAAATCCCTGACTGGTAAGAATTTTTAAAACTTCGCCACTCCTGCACAAACAAATTACTTTAAAACAAAACTATATTTCTATTAACAACATTATGCAAATTGTAGATGCAACTTATTTTACTCATAAAAATAATAATAATGATGATTATTCCTGAAACAAATTACATATCAGAAAATCATACACAAAATCAACTTACATGTTATGTAGACCAGCAGTGGCACACACAAGCCCCTGCCTTTGATTTTTTTTTCAATTGATTATAATCCTATGTAGATAGTACGTAAAATAATTCCAAACAAAGGTAACAATAATTTCAGTTCTAATAAATGAAAAAATAAAATTTCTTTTCTCTTTTTCTTCCCCTTCAAAACTGAACTGATTGCGAACATAAAACAACCTCTTATTCTCAGAACTGAACTATTCATTTGCTTCCTATTGTACTCTGTAATGTATTCTTGAGGGAATTGGTTATCTTTCCTCCCTATTTTGTTAACAGACAAGACCAAAAGTTGAATCATCTCACCACATGCAGTGGTACGCCCACTTGACAACAAAGTCAAAAATTCTTTCATTTCTTGTATTTTATCATTCTACATGATTATATAATGTGCATACTCTTTCAATGCAGCGTTAATCCATTTTGATTTTTAAGTTGTAAAAATATAATTTTTAAATTATATTGTAAAGATGAGTGATCAAAATAATAAAAGAAAACAAGTCACATTATTGTATTTTAAGAAAAAAGTATGTGAAGATGAAAAACAAAATATTCTGGAAGTGAAAAAAGATTCTTGGTCTACAACAAATGGTTTGCCTCAGCCTAAAAAGGTATTGGATGATGATGTACAAGAGAAAATGGAAATAAGTGAAAATTTAAGCCATTTAAGGTATCAGAGTTGCAGCCAAAATAATGAAAATAATAGTCAAACTTCAGTTTCAAATATTACAGTAACTGATTTTGATATAGCGAATTACATTAACATTAAAGGACCCATACCACATCTTGAGGTAATTGATATTTTAAGCAATATATTTTACCCTGATAAAAATTATACTTTTCAATTACACATAAAATTAAAAGTTTTGAAATTTCAAATACTGCGATTTTCGAAATGGCATTGGTTTTGCTTTGCTGTTTTTATTTTTGAATTGTGTGAAAAGTAAATAAATTATTTCTTGTGCTTTCTGGTAATTTAATTAAGTATTTGATATTAATAATTTATTTTATTAATCAATGCTAATTATTTGGTTCAATAATTTATTTTTTACTGTTTTTTGTTCCCAGCAATCGATAAAATCAAAAGAATATGTTTGGTGGTGTATTGGGGTATGATACGAGAATGGTGGATTTTCGAGCCTGGCTCCCTCTCCCCTTTGAAAAATTCCTGTGTATGCCACTGTAGACTAGTAATTGCCAACCGGTGCTCCACAACAAAAATTTGGTGCTTCAGATAAAAATTTTGACTTTATTTGCACTTTTTAATGCTTTATTAGAAAATATATTGATTTTAATTTTAACTTTAACTTTAGGATTTTCTGAGTCATTCGTATATACGACATTAGACTTCAGAATTTCCTAGATGTAAAAAAGAATAAATAGAATAATATTTTATCACAAAAAATTTGAATTGTAAGTGTCAGACATAATTATCGCTTTGAATTTTTGATCTGCAATTGATACTTAACTAGGAATTGTTCTACATTTATCAGAATGTTTGAATTCTTTAAAAATTTAAAATATGTGTAAAAAAATATATTTGCCAATATTAGATTTTAATAATCTAACAATATAATATAAATATTAATAAATTTCATAAATACAGTTTTATGTATTGCAATAGCAATTTATTTATCACTATACTTTACTCCTTCGTCTAAGTTTCTTACAATATACAAGCAATGAAACAATAAAAAGGTATTCAAGTTCTTTCCCTATAATTATTTTATTACAATCAAACAACCTTTAAGCCTTGTTCTTATGATTAAATAAGAATTTATGCATTTCTTATAATAAAATAAGCATCTGTAATGTTTTATACAAATAGGTATATTTCATATATATAAAATGGTTATTCTCTGATTACACTAGTCGACAAAAAAATTTTTTTGGAGGGTAAAAAAAAATGAAATTAGCTATTTTCAACTAATTTTGTAGTGCAGAATTCAAAAATTATAGCAAAAAATCTGTAACACGTACAGTTTCTTTGTTACGATTATTTAATCTGTACTGGAAGCAACAATCCCTGTCTAAAAAAAGTATAATAGTGCGTTGTTAAATAAAACCTTGTTGAGTCATGTTCTTAGTTAGTCTAAGAAAATGATTCGGTAAGGATTTATTTAACAAAATAGTATTAAATGTACTTTTTAAAAATAGGAATTATTTGCTAGTGCTTGGATACTTTTGCTGTCAACTGTATTGTAAAAATAATAATGAAATTTGCCATTTTCTGATATTTAAACAAAAAAATGGAACAAACATGGTTGCCAGGACTCTGATTTGCCAGGACTCTGGGTTGCCAGCAGGAAGGGTTACAACCTGTGATACTGTGAAAATGATAAAAATTCGTGAAAATTGCCATTTTCTGATACTCTAACAGAAAAATGTGACGTGGTGTCACATTTTCGTGGTGTCATTTTTTGCTTGCAGATATTTAAATAAAAATTAGAATTAATAATAAAAATAATAATTTGACCGTTGTTACCGAACCACTGTAGACCAGTGTTATTATTCTAGAAATATATTTAATTCTTAATCAATAATATCAGTAGTCTGCAGGATTTTAAATTATGAACTGAGTGGTCTGTGAGATTTTAAATTGGGAATTTAGTGGTCTGTGAAGTAGAAAGGGTTGGTGATCACTGATCTAGTTACTGCTACAGCATTTTTATTCAATCTATAACTGAATAATAAACAAATAGATGCATTAGTACACTTTGTGCTAATGTTTCTTTTTTTCTATATTAATGTAAGTAGGCAGGGTGATTATAGCCATAGTTTTCCAACTTATCGTGAAAAAATAGATGGCTGCAGCCATTGTTTGTAGCAGTGGGTTAAGAGTATTGCACACTTTTATTGACTGAATTATAAAAACTGCCCTCATCCACCTTCACCAAATTTCTAAGTTTTTCTAGTTAATAAAAAATATAAAAAATACTTGAAGTCAGTTTGTAATTAAACTGCTGCAAACATAAGAAAATTTAAGGCAGAAGCAGATAATTATTTAAATATACACACACATATATATATTGTACTCTACTCATATTAATAGAATGCAATTTTAAAGTGATGAAGTATAACTTAATACTATGACTGCAGTAATAATTTTTTTTATTTTATGATCTGTTTAGAAGAATGTACTCTTCACAGAACTTTTAACAATTTAAAACATGGTTAGACAAACTTGATTCTTTGTTTTTCTAAAAATGTAAAAAAAAAAAAAAAAAAAATAATAATAATAATAAATAATCTTTCAAAGATATTGCACATGTTTAGCATAAAAATGCATATTAAGTAATAGATGAATATTTGTGTTATACACAAATAGACTAAAAAACAAAATAGGAAGATGAAAAATGTGACCGATTGTTATACATAAAAGTGAGAAATACGTATTTATTATTTAAAAAACAAAAAACAAAAATTCTACATATGCATCAAAATAATTTCCAATAAAATTTGACTAGAATAATAGAGCACAAATCTGGAATGAAATTTGGAGTGAGTAAATAACATAAAGTCACAGTTGTAAATCACAGTGATAAAAATTATCCTAATAATGAATTAAAAATAACTTAATTATACTTTCTTTTAATTTTAAATGAAAAAGAAAGTAAAAAAATACAATAACTTTGGCATTACAGCATAAATAAGAATACTTTTATTACATTAGTACATCTGTTACCTCCATTGTAATAAAGAACTTTATTTTTTTTAAACATAATTGAAATTAATTTTAATTAAATTTAATTCTAATTTAAATCAACTAAGTAGTATTAAAAAGTACTAGTAATGAAAAGGTTTTAGATAAATTAAACAAAAAATTGGAATTTCTTGCATAAATAATTATTTTTTAGTATTAAATAAAGATGACTAAGTTTTTCATAAATAATTAAATAAAAATATCTGAATATAATAAATTGCATAGCACACCGATATAGTTGATTAGCTAAGTTTAATGCTTTAAAAAAAATTTAATTTTAAATGAATAATACAACTTTTTCAGATATATCTTTTTTTTTTTTTTTTTTAAAAAAAGGAAACAAATTATAATAGTGAATAGAAAGTTTTTATATTAGAAAAATTCAAAATACTAAAATATTAAGTGAATTATGAATGTGTCTGCTTCAATTTTTTATACTATGGCACATTTATTACAAACTTATTTTCGAAATAAATGTGAACATCCAAAAGCAAAATTTTAAATTATGAAATAAAAACCAAACTTTTGTTAAAAGAAAAGAAAAGAAAAGAAAATAATACTAGCTTTAAACATCACATATATTATTTTTAAGGTAGTTTAATATACCTATCTGCAACAACAAATCTATTCTGATATCATATATGATTCAAGTATTAGGTATTAACTGTATCTAAATTATTTGTATTGACTACACACACAACTTGAAACACAAATGGGAGCCATCAGCAGCAAAATAAAAATTGACTTTTAACTATAAGATAGATTTACTAAAAAAGGAATTACAAATAAAACACCTAAGCAGTATGAAATCTAGCAGAAAGATATCTAATTCTAGGCATCATATTTAAAATCTTAACATCTAAATACATTTTTTTTCTTTTCAAAATTACTACATTAATGAAAAAATGATGAACTTGCAATGATCACTCAACTTTTGCATAGATTTTTCTTTTTCCGCTGATATGCAAAAAATGTAAAATTACACTACCTACAGCACCTTCAATAAAAAATGGAATAGCAACAGATTAAGCAAATTAGCAATAAATATATCTATTCATCACACTGAACAGGGATGCCACTGAAAAAATATTAAAAAAGAAGAAATCATGCATGGAGTAAAATTTCTGACATTTTCCATATATTTATGTATGAATTAAATAAATAAATAAAATAAAAAACTAAAAGAAATATATACTGTACATACTGTATCTTTAATTTTCAACTTTTGCTGTTATGTATCAATTACAAGAGTTTATTATTTTTTGTTTGGTTACACAGCATTTTAAATTTATTGACAAAAATCTAACAGATTCAACAAGTTCAGGAATAATTATTTTATATATAATAATCAATAATGTGGTTTAAAATAAAATAATCTTGTATATAAAAACATTTTAAGCCCTTTTACCTCTTTATAGATTCTAGAATCTAATAAAATAAGTTTATCATGAACAACGATACTTATGTTGCGGATGGAGAAAGATCGAAAATTGCAAAACTTCGACAGGACATTTGATCGTCGATCATCAGTTGAAGCCAGGGGAACAAAATAATTATACATGTGATAAGTATTGAACAATTCTACTTCTTTATAGCTTTTAGAATCTATTAAAGCAAGTTTAACATAAATGTTGACATCTACATTGTGAATAGAGGAAGATTAAGACTGCGGGACTTTGATAGGGCTTTTTTGATTGTGGATTATTAGTTTGAGGGAAAGGGGGCAGAAATCTGCCATTTAGCAGAAAAGTGGCATCCCTGACTGAAGTAGTTTCTATCAACAATTAACAAGGCATAACATACAAATATAACTATGACAACAAAGCTTTGGCAGGAAAACTGGTGAAAATGTACAAAAGAGGGCTTTTCATTTAAATAATTTGTAGGTATTACAAGACATATGTACATTGATGTGATGGAAAGTGATACAATTGTTCATATACTAAAATACATAGGTAAATTTTCTGGCTCAACAGTAACAAGTCTATTATCAAGATCAACAAACACTTAATGTATAGTGCAAAAATCTCAAAATTCAACACTAAGAAGAAACTTTTAAGGCCATTCATTTAAAAAGCCTAGACATGATGTATTTTGACCTTTATCAATGTCTCCTAATTGTAAACTTATTAAAAAATACAACAGATAAATATGCACAATTCCATGATATGCTATCAAGTCACGAAAGTTGCACATCTAATGAGTAGAAATATGCTTATAGGCATTAAAAAATACTGTTTTAAAACCAAAATCTTTTTTTTTTTCTCCCAAATTTTATTATATTAAATAAAGTAGTACAACTTTTTTTTTTTTTTAAATAAAATAAATAAAAATAAAACAAAATTAATTTGAAAGCAAGATTTTAGAAAAATATTTCTGACGTATCTAAAAAAGATTTTATGCTTTTATTTTACATTAATTTCCCCCCAACGACTAAATTATGTTTTGAAAATATCACATGGGGGTTAAACTTATTGCTATTTCATCCCCCTCCTTAAATAATAAGATCATAAATAAATATTTCTCAATAATAAAAATCTGAGGTATATTTAGGAGACACTGATTTAAAGGCAAATTGCAGGCTAAAATTCTACACAGTTATTGCTATCATTTTGTATTACTATGAAATGATTAATCTTGTTGCTCTGAAGCAGTATCTTCACCAGCTTCTAAATTTTGCAAGCTTATTTGCTGGCCATTGGCTACTTGTTTTGGTGATTCTGTGCTTTGAATTTCTATCACAGTTGCATTGGAAATTTGATTAGTACTGGAGGACTCCTCGAGTTCATTTGACAATTCTTTGTCAGAAACATTGTCTCCGGCAACAGAATTTTTGTTCTCTTCCACCATTTGGTCTTCTTTAAATTCTTCTCTGTTAGTTTCACTATTTTCAGTAGGGTTATCTCCAGCTGCTTCTTTTTCTTGCTCTGCTTTTTCAGCTTCTAATCTTTCTTGTTCAGCTTTAAGAGCAGCTTCCCTTTCTTCATTCTGACGTTTTAATTCTCGAGCAGCTTCCCGAGCTTTCTGCTCTTCTATCTGCTTTTGTTTCTGTTGTTCCTGTAACACTTTAGTATGTGCTTGCTCTTTTTCCACTTTATCTCTACAAACTGCTCTCAATCTTATTATTGTAGCATTTGAAAATGATTTTGGTATTTTAAATATATCCTGTTAAAAAAAAAAAAAAAAAAAAAAAGTATAAATACTTATTTTTAGACTGTTATATATTAAAAGCATTCACAAAACAGAATAATAATAATACATAAAACTATTAATTCAGATGAAAATTAAATTATTGCTGTTATCTTAAGTTTATTAATATTCTAAAAAATTTGGTGTGTAATAACCACATGACTTCCATTAAACATTACACATATTATATACTCTTTTTGGGTATAGTGTGACCAAAATGTATAAAATTGATTTAACAGACATTTAACAATTTTTCTGTAAGAGTAAATTAACACATACATAATAAAGACATATAAAAGGGAACTTACATAGTGAGTTTTAAAAAAAATCGGTCAAGCCGTTTTTCGAAACACCCATTTCTGAGATCTAAAACTGACCTACCTAATCAGGATGCCTGCCACTTTTTCTGTAATAACCAAATAATACATGTGAAAAGACATCTGAAAAGGGGTTTATGTAGCAAATTTGAAGAAAATCATTAGAGTCGTTTTTGAGGTACAAGCTTACAGTTTCACTTCTGTTTTTTTCAATTTTTACCAAAAATTGGCAATCATTTGTACACTAGACATCTTAATTCTGCAGTTTTGCCATTTTATTTTTATTCATTCTGGAGATATGATTGTCAGAAGATTTCCCACATACATATATACGCACACACACACACACACACACACACACACACACACACACACTGACCAATTATTAAAAATTATTTTCTTTGAACTCAGGAGACCTTAAAACATATAAATCAGGAGAAAACTCAAAATTGAAATTATTGACCAAATACAATACTTCCATTACCTAAGGTAGTTGAGTAATGAAAGTAAAAAATGTTTTAATGTACACATTTTTTGATTAAAAGAAAATTAATTTAACTTAAGACATGTGACAAAAATGAGAAATAGAGAAAAGAATGATAATAAAACTGATAATGATAATGATTGAATTTTTAGAAAATTCAATCTAATTAAAAATATATGTTTAAAAACAATTTGACCCACCTCCACCCACCAAATAAAATTATTTTATTTTACTTTATTAAGTTAGCTTTAGTCTTTCAAATATTCAACAACCATATAATTAAGTTATGACCCCAGTAGCAGAAATGGTGCAGCAAGACAGAAAGTGTTGCAAATTGTTATAAGCTTGGCAGACTGTGTTAATAGCTCAAAAAGAAATGTCAGGCTTCAAAATACTAATGGAACTTGCATTATGTCTCTAGATTATTGTACTTGCTATATCTTTTTAAATTATTTTCTTTGTAGATGCAAATTTTAAGTATTTCATGAAATGCTAATATTTCTTCTGGTACCACAATTGGTCAGGCATTCCTAGATCATAGATAAATTTTGTTTTGCTGCAAATAGACACAGAAAATTTTGCTTCTGGGTTTATGACTGAATAATGTATGCCATTAAATATAATCATCATATAATATTCAACCATGAAAAAAATATTTCAAAGATTACTTAATTTGCTGTGCTGTCTACGTTACTGCAAACTTTTGTCAAGATTTATTATTAAAATATTGAAAGAAAACTTACATTTATAACATGAATCAAATCTATGGTATAGAATTTATCATATGAATTTATATCTTAAAAACACGCTATTTTTTAGAAAATAAATGTAAATATTGTATTGTCAGTAGAGAGAAATCTAAATATTAGAACTTTGCATAAAATGAATGGTAAGGACAAAAATTAATTTTTTTTTTTTTCTTTTTTAAGAATAACCCATATTAAAATAATTACTTTTATCATAGATCATGCTATAATGCATGGCTTTGAAGCCACTAAAGAATTTCGACTAAGTTTCATTTTTATGAATTTCGATTTAGGTTTATTAAATTTAGAATCTCGGATTAAGAATTTCTAACAAGTTTATTTTAGATTCAAATTTTGCAACTTTTACTTAATCACAAATCAGCATAACATGCATATTAATTAAATGAGAATAAGTTTAAATCTACTTACCCTCTCTGCCAGATTTCCCGGGATTAGTAAAACTATAACTGCCAATACATAGACTCTGACATCTAATATCTACTTACTACAAACGATTTATTGTTACAATTATAACTTATGTTATTTGAATCGAATAATGACGAATAAGTATTATTATATTAAATAAGTTTGTTTTCTGGTTTTAAGATGCATCGCATCTCTCTTGAATCGAATGAAAGACTGACTCAATCAGCTCCGTCCCGTCACACAAGAGTTCTGTTCTGCGCATCGTATTCTCTCCTCCCCTCCTCCCC